>OY748300.1:353159-589213 GCA_963556515.1 Nudaria mundana
CGAGATGTTGTCTATCCTCCTCAATCTCCAACCGCCCCGCCGCCGGACGAGCCCAGTAGCTCCCGTGCAATGTGCTGTCATCTGCATAGCAATCAATGTTCCCGAGGGATAGCATATCATTGATATGCAGAAGGAAGAGAGTTGGTGACAGCACACACCCCTGCGGTACCCCGGCATTCACTTGCAAAAAGCGAGAAGCCTGGCCATCGCAGAGGACCCGCATTCGGCGTTCGTTCAGAAAGCCGGCCATCCAGCTGCACAGTTGAGGAGGTAGACCATATGCCGGAAGCTTGGAAAGGAGCGAAGCATGCCAGACTCTATCGAAGGCTTTGGCGATGTCCAGGCTAATCACCAAGGACTCGCCGTGCCTTTCCATAGCCTCACCCCAGACATGCGTTACGAATGCCAGAAGATTACCCGTTACGTACGCCTGAAGCCGTATTGCCGATCATTTATTAGCGAGTGATCTTCGAGGTATCGCATGAGCTGCTTGTTGATGATGAGCTCAAACACCTTGCAGATGACTGAGGTGACAGCTATGGGTCGATAGTTGCCTGGATCAGACCGATCCCCTCTCTTGGGGATCGGTTGTACGTTCGCCTCCTTCCAGACCTCCGGCACGATCCCTGTGGAGTAAGACAGGCAGTACAGACGAGTTAGTACAGGAGACAACTCAGCTGCGCATTTCCGTAGTACCACCGCCGCGGAATGCCGTCAGGGCCACTGGCTTTCCGCGTGTCGAGTGATCGCAGCACTGCCCGTACATCGCATTGCCTGAGTTCAATGTCAGGCATAGTGTCGCCACAGTTGGCGATGGCGGGGGGCTGCAGGCCACAGTCGTCGACCCGGGAATTAGCCGCAAAGAGGTTTGCGAGCATATCCGCTTTCTCTTGGCTTTGTGAGCCAGTGTTCCATTTGTGTAACGCAGCGGTGGCAGCGAGGGCTGACAGAAGTTAGATTGCACGGCTTTGGCCAGTTGCCAGTATCAACGGCTGCCCGTGGGATGGGAAGTGAGCTCCTGCGAGATGCGCTGGGTATCCGCTCTCTTAAAGGCCCTCTTGCTGGATTTTGTGGCCCGGTTGTACGCTGCTTTGAGGTGGCCCACGTTTGGGTCGCGCACAGCCCGGGCCCTGATCCAGGCGCGATATGCCGACTGTTTTTGTCGAACAGCTTTGGCACAATCTCGCCCGAACCAGGGACGGGCTCTGCGGATACTGGCGACATCAGTGAAGGGATGTAACATTCCATCCCTAAACTGATCTCGCCAGCAATCGCAGAAGCGCTATCCGAGGGAGCCCTTCCTACAAAGCAGCGCTGGCTCCAGGGGACGGACGCATAATAATCGCGTAGACCGTCCCAATCCGCTGACGAGTAGTGCCATAGTCGTCGTGACGTTTGTACAGCACGTGCAGGAGGTGATACCTTCATGCCAGCGTGAACAACACAGTGGTCGGAACTATACCCAATGGGGCTCCTACCGAAACACTGTACTGGGCTGGGCGACTCATCAGCAGTAAATCCAGCAGAGCGGGCGCGTGATCTGACCTGTCTGGTATCCGGGTGATCCCGCATACCATCTGGGTCAGACCGTGGGAGAGAGCGAACGCATGGGCGGCCCTACCCGCATGATCAGTCTTGAGGGACCCCAGCCATTCAATGTGATGGCCATTGAAGTCCCCCAGAAATACTAGGTCAGCGTTCGGGAACCGCACCTGCGCTTCATCAGCCGTCTCGCTGAGGTACTGGAAGAGCTTTGTTGTCTCAGAATCCCCTGTGTGGGAACGGTAGACGCACACGTAGATCTGGCTCATAGAGCCGGAAAGGAAAAAGGACGGAATTGGAGGGGTTCTCTAGGCAGCGCAACCAGCGGCAGCAAACATCCGCCCTAACGAACACGCACACCCCGGCTTTGTCTCGAAATTGTTCCTCGATGACATAGCCGGGGTAACACAGGTAAGACGTATATAATACAATATATAATACAATATATAATACACTTACTTGCAATAATAATGTTATTTATCAATACCATTTATAGAGTTTATAGACAATACCACAATAACTCCATAATACCGCATTATGTATCACCTATATAATAAAATATAACACTGTAGAAGCTCATAATATAAAATTACGAAATATTTTGTTTCATAAATTTACTGCAATAATTCCGTAAGTACTTATACCTGTATATTTTATGAATAGAATTTTAGGTATTATTTATTTTTGTTATTTACAAGATTTTGAATGAAAGTAATATCATATTAATAGCTCAGTTTAAATCTACAAATAAATAGCTTTCATTTGATATATCACTGACTTCAATAGTCCCACTGGTTAAAAATATATTTCATAAAATAAGTAAATCTGCTCTCCTGTAAAATTTAGGTTTTACGTTTTTTTTTTTTTTTTTTTTTTTAATTCCGCGGCCCAAGGCCGCGGCCGCTCTAACGTCCGTTGCCGGGCGTCCCTGGTTACTAGCAGAGGGTATGTCCAGTGGCGCCCGGCGGACTTTGACCACCCCTGTGGTCTCTGCGGGTGTTTGGTCGGGACGAGAATCCCGCGTCATTGGGGTCGGGTTTTATCCCGCGTCAGTGAGTGAATCTGGTTGCGTGCTATGGGGCAAAGGCCCCGCAGCACGCAACCCTTCTAGCCTGCTTCTGTAAGGACGGTGGGTGGCGATCCCGCCGTCCTCAGGCCCCGATCATGGAGGACGATAGTCTTGGGCGTAGTCGCGTAGTCTGGGGCGGCCTGGCCGCCGACTACGGAACTCGGCGGGGAGGGTACGCTCCCTCTCCCTCCCGGCCGCCTCCTTCGCGAGCATGACTTGCTCGCAGAAGGACACGGCCGCGTTCCACCTACTCCCGCTGGATACCATGGCTTGAAGCATGGTCCCCAGCGAGAGGGTATCCACGCCCAGACCCACTACGAGGTCCCGGCGCTGACTCGCCCACGCTGAGCACTCCACCAACGTGTGGAGTGCGGTGTCGTCGTCGGAAACCTCGCAGTGTTGGCACCGGGGTGTGACCTCACGATGCATGCGAAACAGATAGCTACCGAAGCATCCATGCCCGGCAACCATCTGCGTCGCACGGTACGTGAGGTCACCATGCTGCCTCTGCAGCCAATCGTCCATGATCGGTCTCACCACCGCGATGAAGATGGCACCCCCCTTGGGTTGCTCAAGTCGCACCCTCCATGACTCCATGAGATCCTGGCGGAGTTGGGACCGCTGGTCCTCGATTTCTCGAGACGCAGGCCTGTGGTCCCGCTCCAGCGCCTCCTTGCGCCAATTGGAACTTGGAACTTGGAACAATGACGCAAGGGCTCTCGCTTCCAGGTCCCATGGAGGGGTCCCGGCTAGGAGACATGCAGCCTCTCCGGAGATCGTGCGGTACCCCCGTACGGTTCTGACGGCCAAGGTTCTAAGTGGTCTGTTTAACAGAGTCACGTTCCCCTTGACCGCCAACCTATCCGCCCATACGGGAGCCCCGTATAGGGCCACACTCCGCACGATCCCCAGGTACAGTCTCCTGCAGGAGGCGTTGGGTCCCTTTAGGTTGGGCATCAGTCGCGAAAGCGCGACCGATGCCTGCGTCACCTTGGGGACCAAACTTCGGAAATGTGGTCCGAAGTTCCATCGGCTATCAAGTACGATCCCTAGGTACTTCATCGAGGGCTTGATGCCGATGCTAACGCCTCCCAAGGTTTTACGATTACCGGGTTGTTGCTTGGGAGCATCGATGTATATTACTTCGGTATAAACCGCATTTGAATATAAAATTGAAATAGTTTGTATAATATTGGAGTTTTCGGTATATTCAACATCTTGTATTGTTTCGAGTTTCCGATAATTTTGGCAATGTTGCAAGCACCATAAGTTCTTTTATCCGTGATCATGTCGCTTATAGTTAGAATATTTACCTCTTTGGCGTTATTTGTAGCAAAGATGAGACGTAGAGCTCCAGTATGATTATTATACCTCTATTATCTATTGTGGGTGCAGTAACATTACGTCTATTCAGTCCCAAAGGTAACATTTATATATGTAAATTCGCAGTGTTTTCTTTTTATGTAAGAATCTTTACGAGTGCACTGAGGTTAGACTTCAATGGAGCCATAAAGTTGAAAGACCGTAAAGACCAAGTCGAGCTTTTGGCTAGACTCCGGTTAACTTTCCGTCTATTGGGTGATGCCAACAGAGTTACTGTTATTACTAGTTATGTGGTTTTGCAAACCCATTCAGGTAAATAGGCGATTATATGCGTGTATGTTATACAGATATTATGACAGAACTTTACGACTAATAAACCTCTAGTTCATCAAGAAAAGTTTCATTAGTTAAGTAATTTTTGGTCTACATTATTTATGTTACAGCAACAGAACACCAAACCAACACAATTAAAATAATTATTTATGTCAATGAAGCGTAATAAAGCAATTAATTTAATATTTCACTCAATGTAAAATTTATCATTTAAATGTATATATTTAAACTATAGGTAGTAAAATGTGTTTGTACACCTCATAAGATTGACAAAAATGAATGTAAGTGATATACTCGTATTAAGAGAAATAATTCATTAAAATCTGTGTTCTCTTTTTTTGGGTTTTCTTATTACACGAGTATATCGTTGTTTTATCAAAATCGGATCGCAGAAAAAGTTACACAGACAGACAGACACATATCACGCCTAAATCCCCGAAGGGGCAGGCAGAGGCGCATTACACACCCACACATTTGCCAGTATTTGTCCTACGTAATAGGGGGCAAGCCCATTGCCGTCACCGTGCACACATATAATGGGTTATGTCCTAAATGGCCAAATAAATTTAATAAAAGTATCAAATTTATTGTAATTTTGAAAAAAGGTTGAAACCCGTTGAAGCCTTGCGATGAAATGTTGATGAAAGGCAACACAATCTTACGTGCCAGCCGCTGTGGCACAGACAATTAAAATCCTCAGCGTCTGGGAAAGTTATTGTCATGATAAAAGTTGTTCGACGCGGGTGGAGCTGCTGGCATCAACGAGTCCCGTCTATACATTAAAAAACACATTTTAATAACAAGATTACCTAATTTAACACTTGTCTTGTTGTTGCAACATCTGTCGCTGTCCCATAGAGATTACTGAAAACTCATGCAATTCCTAATGGGGTGCGGACCCTCATAGTTCACCAGTCGATGTACTGTTGTTTAACTACTCGTAGTCCCGAAAGTTCACTATAATATTATAAAGAGGAAAGATTTGTATGTTTGTAATTAATAAACACAAAACTACTGGACGGATATTAAAATTCTTTATATCTTAGTAAAATAGTAGATACTATTAATTGTTAACCAAGCAAAGCCGGGATGAACTGCTAGTTCGCCTTTATTGGCTAGATTCGATTAAAGATGCAATAGGTACCTACTTTTAAGACTAAAGGAATTAGTCTTTTAACTTGATGCTGGGTGAAAAATTATAAAGTGCAATTTGTAGTAATTTGTGCAATGGAAGCTTCCAAAAGGAATAAATTTCGAGTCAAACCTGAACACAAAATTCCCACATGAAGTAGAATAATTATATTATTTGACTTAATAAATTCTGATTGGCTGAATAATATCGTATTATTTACAATTAATATTTACATTAATAAAAATCTTAAAACTAAATTAGAAACTAGGTATAATAGAAAATGGAATTAATACTAAATTTTTATTGGTACTTGTTAATTGAGTCGATAACGAATTTAATTTCCACAAGAATTTATGCATTAAGTATTTGATAATTCAAATAATGCCTAAATCCTATAGGTACTCCTTAACAAAGCTTCTTGAAGTTTAACTTCAAGTCTTAGTGAAATATATAATGACTATCTTCTAATTAGTTAAATTGGAAATTCTTAATACAGTACTTTTTGTACACAGGTAGCTTTACATAAACATATACGTATAACTTTCTGGTTCAGTATTAAGACTATCATTCAACGTAGTACTGCTGCTAGCAGGAAACGTTACCAACCTGCAATGGGAGGTTTTTTTCTTTGTAAATACTTTCTGTATAGTTACTGAACACAGACACACATCACACCTTTATTGGCGAAATGTAGGCGATTATTAAGTATATTTTATATATTAAATATTAAATTAAATAAATCTAACTACTTTGCAATATTCCGCCACATGCAAATTACCCAACTCTCGTATTTATTCATGCACAAGTCCGCCCTCCAAACCCACTTAGGCCGAAAGAATAGAGAAATAATTTTGAAAATAGAATAAATATGAGAGTTGTGTTATCGTGCAAAAAATAATAAAAACCTCGACACGTGTTTCGCCCCCAACCAGGGGCATCATCAGGAGATGTCGATGGCTCGGCGCACGGCGACCGAATGAGCCACAACTCGTAAACCGCACCTATTTATATGCTAGGTTTTTTATTTCTACCCACAACCATAATACCAAATTATTTTATGTCTACCCAACACCGTTGTTTGAATGACGTATACCTACCCGCAGCAAAGGGGAAGAGGCGAAATTAAGTTGATCATTTAAAATATTAGGGTTCAAGCGTCTATGTTTGTAGATTTCTAATTGTTCCAAAACCGAAAGCCTCAGTCCTTTGTTGCAGGTGTGCAGAACGTCATAAGTGTGAGGATTAGGTAGGGAGTGACCGGAATCCAACAAATGTTTTGCGAAATGAGACCGTTCTGGACGATTGTTTCTAAAAGCTGATATATGTTCTTTATACCGCGTCGCGAAGCTACGGCCGGTTTGGCCAATATAAACACCCTCACAATCCCCACACTTAAGCCTATACACACCAGACTTCCTGTCATCCCCAATTTTCTCCTTAACATTGCAAATGTTTCTCCGGATAGTGTTGTCCGTTCTAAACGCGACATGAATATTATTTTTACGTAAAATTTTGGCAACTTTATCAGATATGGGACCTAAATAAGTTAGACTAGCTCTATACCGATGGACGTCACGATCCGGGGGAACAGCATATAGTAAACTACGCGTAATTGAGGCTCGCCGCCTTCCAACTAAGTTGTCCACAAGCTTGGTACTGTAACCATTAGATTTAGCAATTTGATAAATAATATTTAATTCGCGGTTAAAATTTATTTGAGAAAGTGGAACCGAAAATAGCCTGTGAACATAGCTGTGGACGAGAGTTGGGTAATTTGCATGTGGCGGAATATTGCAAAGTAGTTAGATTTATTTAATTTAACTATGGACTTCCGAAAAGTAACGCCTGATAGTATTAACTTTATATTAAATATTCTACATTTCGCTATTTACTTCGTTAACCCCCACGTAACAGGTGGCGATGGCGAGCCTAATGCCGTTTCGGGGGAGTATATGAGCCAGTTGCGTCTGTTTGTAAGCATGTGCACCGCGTGCAGGTGATGACGATTTGGGCCCTGGAGACGTTGGCGTTAGTGGGCCCTCAGCACTCAATAAATTGACATAATATTCATCTCACGGCCTGAACCAGAAGTTCCTGTAAAACGTCCTAACATTATACTTTCTAGAAGTAAACGAATCCAATTTATACGATTGTTTCAAGAGATACGTTTTAGTTGCAGCCTTCACACAATAGCGAAGTAAGTGTCACTACGGGCTATAAATTTTGTTTTAGTGCTATTTTTATACCCGTAGTCCAGTTTATGACTCTTGCTTCTGATTTACAAGATTATCTTGAATTATTGAGAGCCGAAATGGAAATAAAATGGAGATATATTTTATTTCAAATTCGCCAGAACTTGTACGACATTGCGTAGTCAAAGAATAAGTTTGGTAATAACTTGGATCATCCTTTGTAATAATCACACACGCTAAATACATACACTGTTCGTTTATGGCCTTTTAATTTGACATCTTCTTCATTCCTCCTTTAAAAATAACAAAAAAAAAATTGTATAAGGAATATTAAATACTTCAACTAGTAAAGGTTAAATTGGCCGTTCGTAGTGGCAGTTTCTTTGGTGCATGCCAAAACACTACATAATTTTGTATTCTTCTTTATACCAAATTATGTCAGTTCCTCAACCCTAGAAATAGCTGTAACCGATATGGGTCACGGAACTGTGATTCATGTCCATATAACTTTATTCACGGAACAGTCACACTAGTAGGCATCACACACAAGCTCATTAACTCATCTAGTACAAAGAAGTCATCGGTATGTCAGTACATAAGTGCGTCGAACTCAGACAGACTTTGTAATTAGTACCTAGACAGACACGGGAGCTCTCTGAATAGTTTTCAGACCAACTTAAGTTGTGCACAGAACATTAATTTTGTTTAGCTGCGATTTTCTATTACTTTCTTTGATATTATTATTTTTCTTATTTTTGTTACAACTTTTGGACAAAAAATATTCCCAAAAGAATTTACAATAACGATAATATGTATTCTATATAATTTACTATTCGTTATATTCATTTGGGTATTTGTTTGAAGAATATAAATGGCCTGGATATCTGTTTCACCCCTCATATGAGAGAAGACAGCTATTAAACTGGTCCTGAATTGTTTTATAGCTAGAAAGTTTTGTGCTCGGATTGCATACAGTCTATTTAGTATTATTTTACACCTGCTGTTGGAATTTTCACTTCAATTACAGAAAGATTTTCTTTAGTGCCCGGCCTTGCCTTCGGAAATGTTGATAGGGGTCCATAGCACCCTAATTTGAATAAACTGTAAGTAGGGTAAATTAAAAAATATAAATCAGGAATTGGTTGATGTTATTTACAACAATAACAATCTCCACGTGACACAATCTCGTTCGACTCCCCAAATTTCAACAATATGCGGACATAAAACAATATTTCAACTTTCCACACCAGATGTGTTGACTCCCAGAGGGCCTGATACGTCCGGTCCTACCTTTATACGTCATGATAAAAACACAAACATCACTATAAAACACTTTAAACAAGCAAAAAACAACTTAATCATAACGTAGTAAGTAAACATGTTACAGCATACGATGAACTGGCAAAAACAACACGTGCAAATGAAATTAAACTTTATTTAGCGACGGTAGGGTTTTATCTGAATAAAGTCGGGGTCGTGTGTGAGGGGTTGCGACCCCAGTGAAAGGAATCAGGTAATGGCACTGATTATCTGTGCTGTACGAGAATAATAAATGTTGTATAAGGAGCAGTTTAACTTTGAGAGAGTGCTACGTTACACCAACTTTAGTGCTTGAGATTTCGTTCAGAGTTATGTTGGTACACAGTGTTCAGTTTTAATCGCATTTCAGTTGCCAGAATGAAAGGCGTCAACTATGTACTGTTTATAACGACAAAACAAATTTTCTGCATGCAAGTCTTGGCGCAGTGATTCTCGTACCTAATAAACAAACAAAGTTTTCATTCCTCTGTTTATAGTAAGTAGTTTTGCAGTAAAACAGCTTTTATAAGCACAATAAATGATTTTAATTAAGAATAATCTTTACATTACAAAGTGCATTATGCAATCAATTCATTGTGCACATAACGAAATACACTTTCATTGTTTACTGTGTGAATTTCCGATATTATTTGTATGACAAACAATCATGTTGAGTTATATGTGGAGGGGTACAGCCGCTGCCACCCGCTGCAGCCTCTGAGTGAACATTCGTCGGTCCACAACACACTCCGTGTTTATTTTTCCATGAAATCGTTTCAGATGCAGAATTGTGCTTAAAATAAAATTGTTATGCTTTTGTTGATATTCTTGTTACCGGGTAATCTAAAAAACTGGACAAGTGAAAGCCGGTGTATGTGTTCGCTTCGGTCTTTCATTTCGATGACGTTTGCAATTGTATCTCGGAAAGAAATATTAACATATCTACCTATGTTCTTGCGTTTCGTGAATAGATTCCAGTGTGAAACAAGAAAGAACAAATAAATGGCGTGATGATGGCGAGCGTAATTACTGCAATAAGTTTTTAAAATAAGTAGGCGATTTAATATTGAATACCACTATATTGCTGTAGTGTTAATATTGATATTTAGTTCTAGACGAAGTTAAGCTAAAGGTCAACCTGTTTACGCCTCTTGAATATAATACAGATCAAACCAATACAGTCAAAGCAAGGTCTTATAGTAATCTAGCCGAAACTGAAGGTTCTGCCAGCGTTGGACAGTGTGCTCCTTCTCAACTCCCACGATAACATATTAGAGGGATAAAAAGTAGGCTGTGTGCTATTCTGATGTAGGATCTATATTATTGTGAAGTTGCATTAAATTACAATTAGTAAGTATTTGTCACGCGAAGGGTTTACAAACATTTAGACGCCCACACTGAAGAAACAATTTTATTATATCATTTAAAATTAAATAAAACTATCTGATGGTAGCAAAGTGCTCTCAACATACTACTGCATCGCAAATAACTGTGAGATAAGCGGTTTTTATTCCAACAATTTGCTCAACAGTGCAGATAGAATTATGGAAATACTGACTAAACGCAACACACAACGGTCGAGCAATTGCGTTGGAATACTATCTTAATAGCTTTGTGCGATTTATATGGCTCCTGGCAACTGTGCTCTTATAGAAATGTTTAAAATTTTATTTGTTTTATTATATTACTAGTTTATTATTCCTTACTTTTACCAAAGACAATTATCTAAGTTTTCTCACACCTGCACCTACTAATACACTCACTATCTACCCTAACCGTTTGTCGTTGTTCACACTTTATTCTTATAAAATCCGTTCTTTTCTGTTAAGTGTATCTTTGGATGTCTAAATGTAGGTAATGTATGTGCGCCCTTTTAATATGCAGAAAGTTCAAACAAAGCTTGAAACGCAATTGCAGTAATACCTACCGGCTCCAAATTATGTCTATGACTTTCACGCAAGTGCAAGCTATAGGTTGACAACGTTTTATTGCAACTAGATGAACTGTGACGCGACCATGCATTAAATAGAGTTATAATATAAACATTAATGTGTAGGTATCTAGGTAGGTATTACATTTTCAGGTGATACGACCCCTGCTAGGAAGTACAAATAGAACGACTTAAAACAATTAACGTTACTTTAATAGCAGGGAACCTAGGGTTTATATAATAATAGTAGCTAATAGTGTGTCGGTCGAATAGGATCACATATACTGTTTACGGAAGTGCCCGGTGCACTTAACTTTGGGTCTACTGGCGACGGCGGTCGGCCGGCAGGGTCCGCTGGTGTCCTCCAATTGATTTCGTTCTCAACAGGCCGAGATGCTCCAGATGGTAGGCCACGGAGCGACGGCGCAGCTTCAGGCTGCTCAGCAACAAAAATCTTCACAATTAGGCTTTTCTAAGCCCCAAAGTAGTTCTGGAATAGACACAAGCAGCGGATTAGATACCGGCTCGGCACCGCTTACCGTAGGCCCCACACGTAAATCGCCGTACAGGTTCCCTAGTTGTCGGACGCGCTGCACAATTATTTACGTGAGGGTACACGGCAAGGTTACACATAACACAGGATAACACAAACACGGGAACAAGGAAAACACAGACAGGTGGTTCGCCCCTTCCTATATATCGGTCTCCGACCGGCGGCAGAAAATCTCAATGCAATATTTAACTAATAATAAAATAATAAAATTTAGCTATAAGCCCAACACAAATGTGTTCAAAAGACTACTTTTCTACCTATTACGCGTCGGAGACGACGTTCCTACAGAGTCTGCGTTATGCGTAATTCCCATCTAACAATTGAAACTTTACTATGGTTCACTAGATTAGGGAACCCTAAAATGACGGTCCCTAAATGGCAGTCTGGATAATAAAAATGTTACTGCATAGTATCTCCTAATGGTTCACCAATCTAGGGAACCCCAACATGACGGTCCCACTATGGCCGTCTCGACAATACAATATTAAATAATAGGGAATATTCCAGATAGGTGGAATATGATACCGGTATTTGACTTTACGTTATCCAATTATAAAAAGTTATAAAATTAACGGTTTCCCGCTTAAGGTCGCGCCCCAAGTGGTACGGCTTCACAATAAATTATGTCGGGTAGAAGTATTTTCTCAACCCGGATTCTCCTTCGTGATATTCACAAATTATAATTATAATAATATAAATTACTGCTTAAGGCCGTAGGTGAATAGCCCTTAAGAGAATTTTATGCATAAATGTTTCTAACAATTTATCATTACATTAGACAGGGCAATGTTATTATATTCTAGCATCCCCTATCGGTTTATAAAATAAGTATTTACGTATACAACACATATACATATACAATACATAATATAGTTAACGCATTTAAGCGTGGAGTAATTTTAACTTCCCCGTCCTAAATGTTTTCTCGTATATCTTGTGGTAAGAAATTCAGCATCGTCTGATTTGGACATTTACTTCGACAAAATTTATAAAATGGGTAATGACCTTATTCGCGATTGAGAGTACCTGACCGTGGCTCTAATCTACACAATTATAGGTGGCTTGGGTTACTAATAATCTATGAAGTTAGTCTATGAAATAGTTATATATAATAATAACATTTTAATTATAGATCGCGCGGGGGACGTTACACGTAAGCTAATCTGTTCACAGCACTTACCCCGTATCCGGGAGTCACAATTACTTCACACGCGTCCTGCCTTTTAATAATTAAATTGTATTAAATTGTAAAAGTAGGTAGTACTATCTGAATTACTTTGTTGATTTATTAATAATTAAAATGTATTAAATTGTAAAAGTTAGCGGTGGTTACGACAGTGGTGTGTAGACTTGGTTATTATTATCTAACTTTTTGTCCTACGAACGCTGCGCGACGGCTTTTATCAACTCGGTTCGGCAATTAACCATGATGGCCCGCCTCCTGGCGTCTAGTGACGTGACCGCTACTCATCGAGGCGTCTTCCCTTTGGTCGGCCGGTCGAACGTTATCGGTACGATCTCAGCCGGCACACAAAACAATGGACTAAGGAATTTCTCGTTTAGAAAACCGGTCTACTCACCTTCTAGACGATTCGAATGTAGTGATGTGACCAAACGCAAAATGTGCCTTGTCGATGTATGCACATCGTAACAGTACCCGACGAACTGGGAGAAGGATTTTAACTGGGGAAACTAGTAAAATCCGCCTATAAACTGCGAAACTTCCTGAAACAACTGACAAGTCCCCATTCATACAACCTTCTATACTCCATGCACGCAACCTTACATACTACCTAACACTCGACGTCTTCCTCCTGCGGAGGCAGGAAGACGAATCTTACATACCCTGTCCGGCCCTATCTATCACGATGGGACGTACAACCTGCGCGTTGAGATGTTAAATTAGGCCACAGCCTACTTCGACGGCACGTCCTATCCAACTGAAATTAAACGACTGGGCAACAGAGTCACTAACCGCTCTGACGTGCTACGGGACCCAGGGAGCACATGAGGCTCCTCTAGATAAAGGAGAAACTTCTCATAAGGAAGCTTCCCAAAACACAGTGAAGGCTTATTTTTACCCCCGGCCGTTATTACAGCGCAGACTAGACGTTCTTCTTGTTACCTGCGGTTGCCCTGGAGTGTTGTATTCAAAATGATCAGACTGAATTTTCTAACCACAATAAACTTAAATATATATTTCTAATACTTAAACTACATAAATACGATATAGGCACAAGGTGGTCCGTGCCTCAGGGTGGAACCCTGTGTGCGTGTTGGTCTGGTTCATCAACCCTAACGACCGCATAACGGCGATAGATGAAGATGGTGGTCTACAACCCAGCTCGAGTTCTGCACAGAAACTCTTCCACATGTTTATATAATAAGTGATGACTCTAAATACATCTAAATATATGAAGTGTGCCTCAATCCACCCATTTGTGGGTCCACAGGAAAACCAATCCAAACGTAGCTCCTAGCAAAAACATAAGGCATCGAATTAAAACTACGGGGGCCCTGGCCACAATAAATGGGATGAAGCTAAAAACACAAAAAAAAAACTAAACATATGGAACAACGAATCCCTATGGACGCTGCTCCTCCAACAACATATAAATTAATACTACAAATTTGTCATCTTGAAGTCCTTCACGTGCCAATTTCCTATATTATTACCCGCCATGTCCTCTAGAGTGAAAACTAATGGAGATCGCTTTGCTATGACCTTGCACTTTTGATATTTCGGGGCTAGTTTCTTCATGAAGCGAGCGTCTTTGTCGCTCTGGAAGTACGTACGTTTCCAAACTATATCCCCGAACTCAAATGTTGCCGGCTTCCTTCGAAGATTATATCTCTGAGAGCTCTTAAGGTGGCTTTGGTGAAGAGCGGTTTGTACTTTATCAAATACAGCTGCCAGCACGCCCTTGTTCTCCGCGTACTCGTCTCTTGGAGGAAGAACTAGATTACTAGGGTCGCCCTCCATATCGTAGTGTGACCCACACGTGACTAATTCCCTGCCATAAACCAGAAATGCAGGCGAGTAACGCGTTACTTCATTAACCGCGCTATTGATGGCGAACTGTATCTGAGGTAAATGTACATCCCATGTCCTGTGATCATCCTCTACGAAAGTGGCAATTGCAGTTACGATCGTTCGGTTGTAGCGTTCAACCAAATTAACTTGAGGTGTGTACTTCGGCGTAAAGTGTACCTTTGGTATCCTGTACTTCTTGTAGAGTGTGTCCAGTTCTTTACTGACGAATTGGACACCGTTATCTTGCAAGATGACCTCCGGAACCCCATGAACCATAAATACACCCTCTTCTAGATGTTTTACTACGTTGGCTGCTATAGCACGGCGCAATGGAAATATTAGGCAATATTTTGAGAAACAACAACACACGACCAATATATAGGCGTTTTGCTTCCTAGAAACTGGCAAAGGCCCTACCAAGTCTATTGACAGCATCTGAAACGGTCTACTACATTCCTTAGGCTTATCATGTTGACCCAAGGTGCAATGAGTGGAAGCTTGTATGCCAAACAGGTTTCGCAGGAAGCTGTGAACTTAGCCACGTCCTTGTACATTCCTGGCCAAAAGAATCGAAGGCGAACCTTGTGATACGTCTTGAAGGTCCCCAGATGACCGGATGTAGGTTCTGCGTGATTTTCTCTGATGATACGCCCTCGATCCTCTGCTGGGATGACCTCCTTCCAATCGCATTCCTTGGTCAGGATATTGTGGCCCTTGACCTGTTTGTATAACTTACCCTCCGCAATTGAATAGCCCGGGAAGCTAAATGGTGTCGACTTGCAACCGTCGTAAATATTTAAATACCATTGATCCCCCGTTTTTAATGGCTTATCGGCCTCAGCGATGGCAGCTACCGGAAAAGACCGAGACAGAGCGTCAGGAATGACGTTGTCCTTCCCCTTTCTATGTCGTATCTCAAAATCGAAGGATGAAAGACGAGTGCCCCAGCGGGCCAACCGACCCGTAGGGTTCGACAATGACAAAAACCATTTCAGCGCTGCATGGTCTGTATAAACTATGAAGCGCTTTCCATTATCTATATAACACCGCCAATGTTCGAGGGCTACCGGTACAGCCAAGGCTTCACGTTCCGTAACACTGTAGTTACGTTCCGGACCTGATAGGGAACGACTCATGAATGCTATAGGTCTGTCAACTCCATCTATATTCTGGGTTAACATACCGCCCAGCCCGTAGTCGCTCGCATCTGTATGCACCTCGAACGGCAGATCTAGATTGGGACACGCTAAAACAGGTGCCTTAATTAAACATTTTTTTAATGTGGTGAAAGAGTCCTGGGCCTCTTCCGTCTAACGAAATGGTGGAGCTCCTCTCTTTGTAGATGTTAATTTATTTAAGGGCCCCGCTATCGTGCTGAACTCTCTCTGGAATGAACCTACGATACCACGACGCTGTACCTAGGAACCGTTTCACGTCCTTCTTACTCGTGGGCGTAGGATACTCCAGGATTGCCTCTACTTTGCGGGGGTCCGTACGCAAACCTTGAGCGTCTACCACATAACCTAAATACTTTAGGCTGTCACGGAAAAATTGACATTTCTCAAAATTGATGGACAAGCTGGCCTTCTTTAATTTTTCCAGCACCCTCAGCAACAATGACACGTGCTCGTCAAACGAGCTGCTAACGATTATTATGTCATCTAAGTAACAAAATACCTTGAGTTCGAACTCAGGGCCGAACAACGTGTCCACCAGTCGCTGCTGAGTAGCTGGCCCGTTGGTCAAACCAAATGCCATGACGTTGAACATAAACGTCCCTTTATTCTGCACGTAGAAGCAGGTCTTCTCTCCGTCAGCCGCATCCAGGGGGACCTGCCAGAATGCCTTCGAAAGATCTATAGACGACAAAAATCGAGCATCCCTAAGGTTATCTAAAATCTCCGATATGTATGGCAGACTGTACGAATCCTTCTTCTTCGTCACGGAGTTGAGCTTCCTACTGTCTAGACAAAAACGAGGTTCGCCATCCTTCTTTCCTATAACCAGCACCGGTGACAGCCAAGGACTTTCTCCAGGTGAGATGACATTTAACGCCAACATTTCGTCAACTTGGTCCGAAATGATCTTTTGTTTGTCTGGCGATAGCCGGTAAGAACGCTGTCTAATGGGAGGCGAATCACCTGTGTCTATTCTATGTGTGATGACGGCGTAGTTCTACCCAATCCGATGGAGTCGAAAGAAACGGACTGGAAATCCTTGATAACTCTATCGGCTATGACCCTTTCCGTGGATGAGAGAGCAGCATACGGGTTGACGTGGCTGGCCTGATGTGATAGTGCATCTAAGGATGCTACCTTAAGATCGGAGTCCACATGAAAATCTATTAACGATAAAAATTTAGGACAAATATTAAAAAAATTCCAAAAGTCGATCCCTAAAATCATAAGGGAATCAATGCTGGGTATAATATGGAATAAAATATATTTGGTGTCGCTCTCGAACGAAACCGGCAACGATATCGAACCTATGGAATTATATGCCTGTCCTGAAGCCGTTGCGATTGATATTCGCTGCTCCTCATTAAGTCTTACGCCGTACTTTGTCAACTGTGTATGTGCGTTACGACCTATAATGGATACGGCAGAACCCGAATCCAACAATCCATAAATTTTCTCGCTGTTGCACGTTGGGAGAGACACCTTTACATAAGGGCGAGGGTCGTTACGAGGCCTACTGTCGAAGATCGAGGAGACATGATAAGTTTAAAAAAAAATTCTAATGGTTGTGAGCCACTGCTTCCAGGACTCACTATCAAATTTATTAGTTCCTCTTCGATCTTCTGACACTAGTTTTTTGGTGGTTTATCAGAGAGGTTAACCACGGTCGAAGATGCTCCACCCTTGCAGGTGTCGCAGTTCTTATATGCGACTCCTCTCCTACCGCATTTTACGCAAGATGGGACAAAAACTTTCCCTGCAACGGACACGTAACCCGGCGCACAATCTGGGCAGTTGCACTTAGTGACCCCGCCTTTTCCGCAGCCGAAGCAATGGACCCCTCGCCCAACTGGCCGCTCTGCCATTGCTGACACTCCCGCGTGAACCAATGGTTTCCCCTTGTCCTTTTTGGTGGATTGATAACTAAACTCCGGGGCCATTGTTGACTGCGTCGGCTCCTTAAAGGCGCTGCGGCGCGCCTGGGAGAACTCGTAACTCTTGCATTTCTGTTTCAATTCCTGTAGGGATGTAATAGGAGGACCCCCTGCAATGAAGACATCGTAGCACGGCCTAATATTCTGGAATATTATATTTAATTGCTGAGCCTCCGACAGTGGCGTGGAAAGTCTAGCGAACATGCCCTGCATGGTGGCGAGATAAATGACTATACCCTCCTGCTCTCCCTGGGTCCTCGCACGAATTTCCTCAAGGAACCTAACATCATAATTTGGAGGATCGAAGTCCTCCAACAAAGCTTCTCTTAGTTGCTGCCATGTTGAAATAGACGACCTAATGCTACGGAACCAATGGAGCGCATCGCCTGTGAAGAATTCAGTCGCCAACCCTAACAATTTCCTGTCGCTTATCTCCCTCGCCGAGCGCACCTCCTCCATACGTTCCAAGAACGCACGGCCACAACCTTTTCCATCGAATTTGATTTTAACTATGTCAAGGGCAGCGGAGCGGTCGCATGTTACCTTGATCCGCTCGACGGGTGTAATATGTGCGTTAGGGGCTGGCTCGTCTACCACTATCATGGGTGCTACCTGGGGCGTTTTATCGAACGAGAACGGGTTTTGTTCTACTGAATACGGTGACCTAAGCGCGGGGCTCCTGAGTGCGGGGGGCTTTGGCAGAACCACGAAACGCGACGAATAGCTATCAAAAATTTGCCGCACTCTCGCGAGCTCGGCACTTTCCTCTTTCGAGGCGGGCTTCGTTGCTCTACCTAACCTAAAGTAAATGTGGTTCAAGGCACTGCCCGTCCGCTCGTACGTAGTGATCTATGGTCCGCGTCCGGCTCCACCGCCAGCACGCCCAACCCTTCCTGAATTCGTGAAAGTGTGGCTTCCACTCCTAACAAATCCTCTGCCAGAGGGTAGTTCGATTCCGTAATCGAGGGCGCCTGATATTCGTCTTTCTCCTTTTGCATTTGAATTTTCAAATCATTTATTCTATCCTTGGGTTCCACACCCCTAATAGTTAATTCATAGACTATCTCCGCCTTATTTAACTGTAGGTACTTTATTTTACGTTCCGACATGGTTCGATAATGGGCTAACTGAGAGATTTAAACTAAATATGTATATATATATATCAGACTTACGTTCAACAAGATTACTAATAATAATGCGAATGCTGAAAATCTTTACCACAAAATACAATTAAAATCGCCTAATTATTTAAATAGCAACCGTTTCGGTATACTCAAGTCAAAGCTAATTAAAAAAAAAAAAAATTTTTAACAGTTGTCGAAAATAAAATTTACAATTTGCAATACCAATGTGGGTAGCTAAAATAAAAAATATACAGCGACCGTCGAGTCTGCTGGAATTTACATACACAAAATCAGCATGAAAAATAAAATCGAGAACAAAATGGAGGACACACACAAAATTGTGCGTCTACCCTTGCGCCTTATAAAAATTTTGAAAAATCTAAGAAATAGAAAAAAAAAAGAAGAAAAAAAAGAATGTGGGTCCTTAAATGAGGCCCAAGGTTTTTGGTGGGCTTTTACCACTTGCCTAACCTTAAAGAATTGAGAGGCAACTGGATGGCTTCGATGTTTTTCTTTTGCTCCCGACCCAGTTCAGGAGGAAGGCACAAAAGTAGACACACTTACACACATACAATAGCGCATCCGCTCAAAGATATATTTTTGTGATCCTACCTACGACACACTTTATTTTTAGTTCGGGCGCCAGTGATACGGCCCCTGCTAGGAAGTACAAATAAAACGACTTAAAACAATTAACGTTACTTTAATAGCAGGGAACCTAGGGTTTATATAATAATAGTAGCTAATAGTGTGTCGGTCGAATAGGATCACATATACTGTTTACGGAAGTGCCCGGTGCACTTAACTTTGGGTCTACTGGCGACGGTGGTCGGCCGGCAGGGTCCGCTGGTGTCCTCCAATTGATTTCGTTCTCAACAGGCCGAGATGCTCCAGATGGTAGGCCACGGAGCGACGGCGCAGCTTCAGGCTGCTCAGCAACAAAAATCTTCACAATTAGGCTTTTCTAAGCCCCAAAGTAGTTCTGGAATAGACACAAGCAGCGGATTAGATACCGGCTCGGCACAACTTGCCGTAGGCCACACGTAAATCGCCGTACAGGTTCCCTAGTTGTCGGACGCGCTGCACAATTATTTACGTGAGGGTACACGGCAAGGTTACACATAACACAGGATAACACAAACACGGGAACAAGGAAAACACAGACAGGTGGTTGGCCCCTTCCTATATATCGGTCTCCGACCGGCGGCAGAAAATCTCAATGCAATATTTAACTAATAATAAAATAATAAAATTTAGCTATAAGCCCAACACAAATGTGGGTACATTTCAAAAGACTACTTTTCTACCTATTACGCGTCGGAGAATACGTTCCTACAGAGTCTGCGTTATGCGTAATTCCCATCTAACAATTGAAACTTTACTATGGTTCACTAGATTAGGGAACCCTAAAATGACGGTCCCTAAATGGCATTCTAGATAATAAAAATGTTACTGCATAGTATCTCCTAATGGTTCACCAATCTAGGGAACCCCAACATGACGGTCCCACTATGGCCGTCTCGACAATACAATATTAAATAATAGGGAATATTCCAGATAGGTGGAATATGATCCCGGTATTTGACTTTACGTTATCCAATAATAAAAAGTTATAAAATTAACGGTTTCCCGCTTAAGGCCGCGCCCCAAGTGGTACGGCTTCACAATAAATTATGTCGGGTAGAAGTATTTTCTCAACCCGGATTCTCCTTCGTGATATTCACAAATTATAATTATAATAATACAAATTACTGCTTAAGGCCGTAGGTGAATAGCCCTTAAGAGAATTTTATGCATAAATGTTTCCAACAATTTATCATTACATTAGACAGGGCAATGTTATTATATTCTAGCATCCCCTATCGGTTTATAAAATAAGTATTTACGTATACAACACATATACATATACAATACATAATATAGTTAACGCATTTAAGTGTGGAGTAATTTTAACTTCCCGTCCTAAATGTTTTCTCGTATATCTTGTGGTAAGAAATTCAGCATCGTCTGATTTGGACATTTACTTCGACAAAATTTATAAAATGGGTAATGACCTTATTCGCGATTGAGAGTACCTGACCGTGGCTCTAATCTACACAATTATAGGTGGCTTGGGTTACTAATAATCTATGAAGTTAGTCTATGAAATAGTTATATATAATAATAACATTTTAATTATAGATCGCGCGGGGGACGTTACACGTAAGCTAATCTGTTCACAGCACTTACCCCGTATCCGGGAGTCACAATTACTTGACACGCGTCCTGCCTTTTAATCTAATTCTCTAATTTTAACGGCAAAACGAAGAATGAGAGAAAACCCCACAAATTAACAGAATATTTTTTATTTACTATGAAAGTACGATATCAATCCAATTTAATATCCGATTTTCGCTGTCATACAAAATTATTTGTTACGAAACGGCGGGCGGTCCATTGAAAAATCGGCAATCGCCTTTAGATATATTGTATTCTGTAACATACTGTATATTTTACTAAGATTTGTACGATGAGTCACATTTTAAAGGATATATACAAAAGTTGCAATGCTAGTTATACAGTGTTTACCCAACTTGAACCAGGAACGCCGAACGCTCAACGTGGTGTAGCTTTTGTGCTTACGTCACACGTCTACTACATGCTATGACGTGACGTACTAGGGCTACACACCGTTACAATGCACCTTTTAAATAGCTTCGGATCATAATATTGTATGAAAATATTTAGTTAGGTTAGTCACAAACTGGAAGACGAAAGACTCGATACACGTGTCGTCAGTTGGTGAAAATCAACTATAGAACATCGTATAATTTCGTCATTTGGACACACCAATTCCCACGTAATTAGTGGCGATCCTTTTACGGTTAACTTTGCACTATTATATTGCCTAGATTCTCGACTGTTGAACAGCATGTGCACTTCTAGATAAGGTGGGCTTATTGGGCCCCTTTAGGCTCACGATACCATTATGTGTCATAAGCTGTTTTTGCCATTTATAACTTAACTTAAAGATAACGTTTAGTTTAAGACCACTGCATTGTTATGTCTACTGAAACGAAAACTAACTATCGGCTACTTGACTCCGCATAAGTTGTACATTCTGCGGCCGCAGCCGCTAACCACTGAACTATTTTCTTAACCTAACGATTTCCTGCACAAAACTTTTATCCATTAAAATTTTTTTCAAACTGGTTGTAAATTATAGCGAATATTTCACTTTCAATATACATGATACTTTCAAAGGATTTATCAATATTGTACAGAGTAAAATATATATTTAGAATTTTGGAAGGAATAAACTCAACTAGATCAATTTTTAAACAATTTTACGCAATGAATGCAAAACTATGCGTGTACATATATGTAACATACATATATATGTACGTTATTATTACTATAAAAAAAGTTTTATAATACGAAGTAATGTTTCGCTTTTTGAAGAAATAAATGATTTGATTTGATTTGAAGTATCGGCAGTCGGTCGAGAGGGTTCAACTGTCAACACTTTTTACGTTGTTTTAAGTAACTCCTGTACACTACATTCCTCATCATCAAGTACTAGGGCGAGGTGTGTGAGAGACAAGGACAGAACAATACAGGTGAGATTAGTGAGAATGAGAAAGATGATACTTATCGCTACTTATCACTAAACAATATTGTCTCTACATTCCCCCTAACGGGAAAACTTCCCTACTAAATTATCACAGAGTAGTTAGCGACATATGATTTAGGTAATTCTAAGCAACAAAACATACATTATTATATACTAGGTACAATAGAAAATGAAATTAATATGTACTAAATTTAATTATTACTATTTTAAAAAAAATGTAAAAAGTTTGGGCCCCGCGGTAGGGTGCCCATCATGGCGGCGGCATTCCCGCGCTGTATGGCGATGCTTATCCGCTGCGCGAGAAATCCGCCGGCTCGTAAGTCTCCCGTTACCTCCCTGAGCCGTTTGCTGAGCTCCTTGAAAAGCGAGTGGGCGCCCGGGCCCCACGGGCCCAGTGTCTCGACACCAAATGCGACAAAGTCGTATTGAGTGCCGAGACAACTGTACTTGCCCACCTTCGAGCGCTCACGTACCTCGGCCGCCGCGCCGGCACGTTTGGCAGTTGCCGGAAGATAGGACGCAGCTAGTGTGTCGGCACACGTGGCGTCCCACACTAGTGGGCGACCCATCCTCCATGGTATCATTGACATCCCGTCAGGTCTCTTACCATCGTCCCGTGCAATGTGCTGGGGCTCCAGAATCGCAGGGACGTTTACACTGACCAGACACCGTCGCAGGATATCGTTGATCGCGGCATGGCGGGATAGGCGGCCAGCACTCGAAGAGCAGGCAAGCCCATGGTGACCTAGGCGATCCACACTCGCTCCACAAGAAGCACAACTATGTTCTACAAAAACCTCGGCCCCCAGCCGGAGACCGATGGCGAGTCGGAGAGTGTTGTGTTCAATGAAAGTACCAGTGTTGGGGGATGGGTAGACATGGAGCCAGTGTCCGGATTCCTGTCTTGACACTGCTTCCAGCCTGGCGCGAATTTTTAAAGATGACGAGGTATCAATGAGGGTTTGTAAAATATGTTGGCATGAAATGTTATCCCAGGCCTTCTGATTTTTGAGAGTGGGAGGGAAATTTGGATTTGGTCCAGCTAGCCAGGCAGTTTCAGCCTCGACCAAGCTCGCGATCTCACAGTTTGTAACCGCGGGGGCTTTAAGGATTTTTCCTGCGAGGTCAGACGAGCTATGGATTGAGGACAGAAATGCTGGCAGTGCTACAGTAGAGATTTTTCGGGTTCCCAGGCTACCATACCTAATTGGTAGGGAGGCTTGGGTCCATGCCTGCTCGCTTAGTCTGATATTTATGATAGCTTCAATTTGGAATTTTATTATTATTCCCTTTATTACATTTTATTACATATTTACTATATTTTTAAATAAACTTATAAAAAACACAAATATATTTAAAAATATAAAAAATAGTGACCCACCGGTATCGAGTACAGTGACCAAGCTACCGGTGGTTAGGGCTCCAGAGATAGGAACTTCCGCACAATACGGGCCGTATCCAACAGAACCGCCTTCTGCATCAAGCCCTTGACCCAGCTGCCTAACGCGAGCCTCTGTAGGTGGTGGTCGAGGCTCTTGGCTATTAAACCATGGGCAGATACGACTATCGGAACAATAATCGCCGAATCCACATCCCACATGTCGACAATCTCGTGAGCTAAGTCCAAATATTTAATTTGTTTATCTTTTTCTGCTTTCACGAGATTCTCGTCATGCGGCACAGTGATATCGACAATTATTGCAAGGCGTTTTAATCGATCTATTATCACTATATCTGGTTTGTTGGCTATAATAGTCCTATCAGTGATAATAGACCGATCCCAATACAATGTAGCATGGCCATTTTCAAGAACTGGGTCGGGCACATACCTGTAATAAGGTATCTCTAAGTCAACAAGGTTATATTTTAGAGCAAGTTGTTGGTGGATAATCCTGGCTACTTGGTTGTGTCTGTGCAAATACTCACCGTTCGCAAGACGGGAACAACCAGAGATAATATGTCTTAAAGATTCTCCGGGACGATGACATGCCCGACAGATGTCTAGCGTCCCATCTTTGACAATAAATCTCCGATAGTTATTCGTCATCATAACTTCGTCAGTGATTGCACAGATGAAACCTTCAGTTTCTCCAAAGAGATCACCGAAACGTAACCAGGATACGGAAGCTGTAAAATCAACATCGGGCCCGTGTAGAGCCCGATAAAAACGACCGTGAAGCTCTTTGCTCTTCTATATTTCCTTGCGATCAGATACACCTAGTATTACCGGTTTGCGCCAGTTCTCTTTAGCTAGGGAGAGTGGGGTCAGTCCGTTATCAATTGCCACGACATCTCGATGCAGACCCACATCCACCTGCAAGAAGTACTCTCTAAGGTTGCATATCTCACGGTTATGGAGACTCTTAGCGTTTAAAAATCCTCGACCTCCACATTTCCGTGGGATATACAACCTCATTACTGACGAACGTGGGTGGTGCATTCGGTATGAAGTCAATATTATTATTCCTTTATTTAACTTAATTACATATTTAATACATTTTTAAATAAATCTATAAAAAATACAAATATATTTAAAAATATAAAAAATAGTGACCCACCGGCATCGGGTACAAGGACCAAGCTACCGGTGGTTAGGGCTCCAGAGAGAGGAATTTCCTCACGATGCGTGCCGTATCGAGCAACACTGCCTTCTGCATCAGGCCCTTAATCCAACCGTCTAACGAGAGCCTCTGTAGGTGTTTGTCGAGGCTCTTGGCGATCAGTCCATGCACGGAAACGACTATCGGTACAATAACAGCTGAGCTTACATGCCACATGTCGACAATCTCGTGGGCCAAATCCAAGTACTTTACTTGTTTGTCTTTTTCGGCTTTCACGAGATTGCCGTCATGCGGAATAGTAATATCAACTATTATTGCACGGCGCTCTAACCGATCTACTATCACTATGTCAGGCCTATTTGCAACAATAGTCCTGTCAGTGATAATAGATCGGTCCCAGTACAATGTGATATGATCATTTTCGAGAACTGGGTCGGGCACATACTTGTAATACGGTACTTCTGAATCCACGAGTTTGTATTTCAGAGCAAGTTGTTGATGGACAATCCTAGCTACTTGGTTATGCCTATGCAAATACTCGCCGTTAGCCAAACTAGAACAACCAGAGATAATATGCCTAAGGGACTCTCCAGGACGGTGGCACGCCCGACATATGTCAACCTTATTATTATTTTTTTTTAGCAACAAAACTATAAATAAAATCACCTCTAAAGGCATTTATTATTCCCACATTTCGTCATTCCCTTTTCGTGGCGTATAAAGATTTACCACGTAATGTCCGTTCGCCCGCACCCGCCGTTCATGAAGCCTATTACAGTTTCCGAACGTTTTCAATAATATTTTCAAGAGCCTCGTTCCTCTTTCAGCAGGTGCACCACTCGCTAGTTAGGATGTCTTTGGCCTCGGAGATATTGAAATCACAGTCGCTATATCCATCCTCCATTGCTCTTAAGATAATTACATTAGTAGATACTCAATTATTAAGGAATCATACTAGTAGAAAGTAGGTACTATTCCCTATTTGGCCGTAGGATATATTTATTTACAATAAGAATTACAAAATACATAATAATATACTAAAAATCAAAATATAGTTTATTCCCTATTTTGTGTTGGTAAGAAGTTCTAGTAGTAACCTTTGCCATGTCAAATATGTTGAACTAAAACTCTAAATAACTCAAAGTAATCCAGACTCAGTTAAGACTGCTGTGTCGTTATCTTTTTAAATTTATACCCATTTAATATCCTACTGCGATCTTGCCGCTGTGGCGCTTATCGTTTCCCAGCGAGGCTACACAATAAGGCGCACTATATTAAAACGAGCATATTTCATAAGTCTGCATATATCTGTCGCCTGGCTCTCGTCATTACTGCGGACTACTACAATATCTTTGAATATAGTTCATGTATGCATTGAAAACGATATCGGCTGTATTTCATTGTTTTAAACTACCTCATAAATGATAATATAATCTCTGAGACACTAGTCAATGTTACCTGTGAGCTGAGACTGTGCTTATACTACAAGTTATGTGTTTGGTTTACGATAGTGTCCAATAAAATGGTTAGTTAATCACACGTCTATAATCTGAAGTAATAAACTATCAACAACAACTCAACAGGGATTCATATCTTACGGCTATTACGATAACCAACAGAATCAGAGCGAAAATAGTTGTATTGCGATAGTAAATCACGCTCCCCGGTAGGTACGGCTGAACCGTATCCTTCCGATATATATAAATAAGAACGTAGATACGGTAAGGAAGGCTCATGGCTCATGGCTCCCAGGGTTTCAGCGCACCTCCCGATGACGTCACTGGGGACCCTTAACGTGTTGTTCCGAAGCGATATGTCGAAGCTGATAGTGGACGATCGCCATTTACACAATTGTCGATACGGAAGTAATGTGAGTCTAATATTGGCTTGAGGGGGACAAGTGTTAGGAGACGCTTATAGTTTTATTGTGAACACAGAGGACATAAAATTTTATGGGCGTAATTTTCGTGTGTTTTTGTTGGAACTTAGTTTTATTCCGAGATATATTATGGCAGTACGTTCGCATGAAAAACACTTCTAGTAATAAAAAAAATACTACAATATACAGGATTAACTGGTAAGTCGTGCGAACCCCGTTCAGGGGTGGTAGTTCCCACCATTTCTGACAAGTTTCACCTCGGACCCCTGCCCCCCAACCTAACCCTAAAGTAATAAGGCTTTCAAGATTTTTTTGAAAATATGCCGATTTCTTAGCTATTGGCCTATCTTTTTCGTTTATTTTTGTTCAAAATTTTATTTTTATACGATTTTTGTGTATTAGATTAGTGGTCGCCCTATGGTCGACAGTAGACCTCACGAACATTAAAAAAAATTTTGAGATTTGCCCCCCCCCCCCCCTCCCCAATAAAAAAAGCTCACACTAAAAATATTATTTCGTGAAGATCGGTTAATAAATGGGGCCCCAAGCCCAGAAAAACATTAAAACGTTATTTGACCATATTCATCTCATTTTCCCCCAAAAAGCCAAGTTTCGTAAAGATCGGATAAAACCTTTGGCTGCAAGCTCGGAACACACATACATACAGACAGAGAGACGAAAGCTAAATTGTCCATAAATATAACACCTATTTTGTAAAACACGAGGAGAATAAAGAATGGTTTCAATGAACCCAAATATTCTGTAAAAATAAATAAAATTGTGTGAAGTTATACAATGCAAAGATATACATAAAAATGAAATAAATTGTGTCTTACAATAGTGTGTAGTAGAATACCTCCTTAGCAGGCAAGCGGTATCTCGCACACTCGCACTGATTTATATTGAACCATAACTCATTGATGTTTCATTTGCTTACTTACCTCCCAAGAGTACAGCATTGAATTCTTCTAACGTTTCAAGATAAACAACATTGGAAATTGGAAATAGAAAGGTTGTTATTGTAACGAAACTGCTAAATATTAAAATACCTTTAATTTGTGAAACACACTGAGCTCAAACATCTATATTTACTTTACAAAAAGTCATTTTGATGAAAGTAAAACAAAATAACAACAAATTAAACCCATCAACATCAAACGGATGTCCCAAAAATGTTAATCAACGTTTTGTCCCATGGAAAATATTCAAAGCCTTATTAATTTCAAATTATTAAGTGTTGTGGACATTTGGTTGGGTTCAATAATTACGTTTGTTTTCTGAGATAGTAAGAGATAATGGGATAAATAAAACTATATAAATAAATAATAAATAAAATAAATAAATATTTTTGGACAACGTCATCTAGCCCAAATTAAGCTAATATAAGCTTGTGTTATGGGATCTAGACGACTGATAAACATACTTATATATTTCTAAATACATACATATTATACATAGAAAATACCCAAACTCCGAAACAAACATTTGTGGATCACACAAATAATTTGAATCGACTCGGAATCGAACCTGGGACCTCAGGGGCGGCAGTCACATACTCATACCACTGAGCCACCGAGGCAGTCAAGTATATGTAAATATCTTGAGACATTTGTCATTATCTAGTTTGAAATAGAAAAGCTTATTAATTCTAGCTTGAAATAGTAGCTCTTGGGGCAGTCAAAGTGAGATCCGTAGTTTTAACTGCTCTGGCAATGGCGCAAGCATTTAATACTTTCTTGCAAGTTTTTAAACTTTATTTGCCCTTTGCCCAAGTTTACCACCAAATCGATTCAGTTTCTTTGATGAGCAAAATATGAAAAAATACATAGAAAAACACCGAACTCCGAAACGAATATTTGTAGATCGTACCGTAAATATTTGATCCGACCCGGGGATTCCGGCATTTCTTGTGTTGCAGTTACATTTGCTGTTGTAAATACCACTGCAATTTCAACCAAGCCATCATAAATAGAGTAAAAACTCCACTATTTAGCAAATGGTAGTAAATAGGTTTGTTTACATCATTGATGTGTAATAATAAGACATAATAATATACATTTAGAAGGCCAACAGCAACAGCAACAAAGATTATGTTCGAGCCAAAACTGCCAAAGTGGCAGTTTTGGCTCGAACATAATCTTTACGTATTAAATTTGCGCTATAACTACTGAACTGATTTAATGTTTATCACAGCAGATAGTCTAGTGCTTGAGAAATAACATACTATACTACTTTGTACTGCGACCAAGAGGACGGATTGGGTGAGCCTAATAATAAATAAAAGAGCCTTCCCAAAGCCTTAAAACCACAAATATCAGCTGTAACCGATTTTTAACACAATGTAGAAAGCAAAAACTAAAACAATATGCAGGTGTAACGTAGCGTGTCTTGTCTACTCGATACTGTGTATACCTTATATGTAAATGAAGGCGAGACCGGAAACTCTTTGAGAGTTCCGCGACAAACGAGTGTTCGCTATTTGGGGGACGAGGGGGGAGGGGGAGGGGTATATTGGACTAAGTTTTGCACTATAATGTACTTACGACAATTTTAAATATGGTAAAATGAAAAAAAAAAGGTGCAAAAATCTTTGTCAGAACTGAGCTACGAGTATTAAAAAGATTGTTCCTTAGAAGCGATACCTAGAACGCCCTGCCTTCGCACATGTTTCCTTTCTCTTACAACTATTGGTTCTACAATCAGAGAGGGAAGAGCATCATGTGGTGTCATCTTGAGGGACACTTTCGCTAGTACTTTGTGCTATGAAAGTGGACTCCAATCGCTAGACGTCACCGTCCCCACGGCTTTTCGGCATCACTTTGTTGTCCTGGAAAATTTAGAGGTTGGTTTAGACCCATAAGATCTTGGTGGGACCTATGAAATGTGATTTAATGTTTGTTTGTGAGGAAGTAAATCTCTATGTTGATAATAATAATAAGAAATATATACAAAAAGTTTGACCACACATGCGACGTCGCTTCACTGTAAATATAGATAATACAGTCGCCAGTACAGGACAACACAATGCAGTGCAAAGGTAAACAATTGGTCTTTCGGACAATGAATTATTCATCACGCTGTGAATTACAGGAATAATGTGATGCGCCACAGATTATGTGTGTGCAAAACAAATAGGACCATAGATGATGCCAATAATTCCTTCAATAATTATTAGTTCCCATGCAGAAACCACTAAAAACCACATCCTTAATCCGCAGAATACGTTCCAGTGGCAACAGCATCCTGATGACCCTAGCGGATACACTTCACGATGGAAGTGTCTCGTGAGGAGAGTGATTACTGAAGAATTACTCTCTTTATATTTTTGTTTGTACGATTTTTCCACTTTGTTTTGTTGTTGTATTTTTGTTCATAATATTTTCTTGGTGTGCATTTTTAAAAAATAAATATCTATGGTTGTCTGAATTAAATAATTTTAATTACAATTTTAAAAGGAAACGCAGTATTTAGTACGTACTGCGTTTCTGCATGGGAATAATCGCCAAGACAAAATCAGATCTTTTTCCTCATCTGCACGTGATGTAATTGTCAACAAATGAGTTTTATTTAGAATTAGTAATGTATGAATTAGTAGTGCACAAGTTATAAATCAATCGCAAAAAATTCTAAAAACTGCTAAAGCCTCACCGCCAAACTATGGCGAAAAAGAACGTTCTATTTATTACTCCCGTGAAAAGATAGCTCTTTATAATTCTAAACACAAATACTTAAAAATAGTTAACTACGAGTATTAGTATTATATTGTATACCGAATAGGTAGGTTACATTATAAAAAGCACAAACCATTTCTTTTTTGACCTTCCATATAGATGCAGATTTACAAATTAGTATGTGACGATCATAGGATACACGTACAAACATACCGGCTGTTTGTTGGGAAAATAAAGACTGAATTTATTATCAAGTTCGTTACATTGACGCCGCCCGTCTGATAGTAAACCGTGCCCACGTCTGGCTGTTGTGGGTAACTCTCATAGTACCCAATACTATTGACGTACTGTAATTGCCCTCAAGTTGACGACCATGATAAAAAATATCAAACATAGCTTTGTCTTTTCAGCCTTTCCTGAAGTCTGGCACTGGAACTGCTGAAAAAAAAACAGGTAAAATCGGAACTTAATCATGATAATATTATAGATACGACTCTTTTATCTGTGCTGTCGAAGTAACGATACTGCGAACGTTGACAACGAAGCCAGTGGGTAGTAACACCAGTCAATCTCTGACCAGTGTTTATCGCATTCCACACATACCTCACGTTTTTAAAAAATCCATAGGTAACTGATTGCCACAGTTTCGCGCGCATGGAATAGTCTTCTAGTTGCCAATTCCCACGGGAACACATTTAGTAGTCATAATTATTATATTTATATTAGAATCTTTAGCAGTTGGATAATTCATATACTTAACACGTTTTTTGGGAACTGTTCTGGTCAGCGATGATGCGGAGAATGTTGTCTCCACATATTTCGGTAACAAAACATGCGATTTAGATCATTCTTTTTGCATATTGTCCTGCTAGATTAAACTAGTGGTTCTGTGAACCGTAGACTTCGGGAGCGGCTTTGTTTATTCTTAAATTGTATTTATTTGCATGACTTTTGATTTTATTTATATGGGTTGCTATGGTTACGAATTGCATTCTTGACAGACCGTAGACTTCGGGAGCTTTGTTTAGAATTTATTTTTCAGTTTCTTATTACTCTTTCATTTTTCATCCAATCCAAAAAATATCATTCACATGTTATTCATTGTAAGCAACGAGTGTGTGTGTAAAGTTTCATGAAAACCGGTTGATAAATACGGCCGCAAACATGATCTGACGGAACCCGTAGATGTAGAGATGTAGAGATGTGTACAGACAAAAGAAATGCTCCCCAGTCTGCAAGTTGAAATGGAGACTTCGGTCGCTTCGCTCCCTTAGTCAATTAATAGGTGCAAGGGCAACTTTATGTGACCGAAAGTGTACCGAAACTACCCGAGACAGAGACATGAGTTTGAACGGTAGAAAGCCGTTTCTAAAGCTTAACTTCCCTAATCTCGGCTGTTTTTTGATAATTAAAAAAAACATTTATATGACATTTATATTTTATATTATGTTTTTGAATGCTTCAAAGCTTATATTATTAAAAGTTAACTCGTAGGTATATATTGTATTTCACTCGTATCGTCAACAGCGAGTGAGTAACTTGACGACAGCTGATTTCCCCGGAGGCGACGTTTTGTTATACACAAACTTTGTTCAGTTATTTTTGCAATCTCATTTGACATTTTTATTTACGCACTGGTTTTAAATTGTTTAATTGAATAGTCAGTGACTTTGGCCACATGGGTAATCGAGTACTAAAAAGTTACAAAGCTTTTTTCAAGATAGACTTTTTGTATTAAACCTAAGCACATGAAATGAAAGGAAATGGCTAAAATCAGTTGGGGTCGGCTTTCCAGTCTAACTACGATTCGGCTGAACTTCGATATTTTCCGTGAAGCGACTGCCATCTGACCTTCACAACCCATGGGCGATATCAAAGTTCTGTAGTTAGACCGGTCGGATTTTTGATTTAGGGCTCCAACTACCCCTAACGACTGCCATAGATGTTTGTATGACAACCGGCACCGACAGCTTAACGTGCTCTCCGAGGTACGGATTGATATTATATATATATGTTACGGCTAATACCCAAAGTGCGGCTGCTCCCAGTTTTAGCCGGTTAGAACTAGGTGCTATACTAAACTAACCTAACCTAACCTAACCGGCTAAAACTAGGTGCAGCCGCACTTCGGGTATTAGCCGTAACATATATATATGATATTTCAAATAAAAATAATTACAAATACAACACTTATGATGTTTATTACAACTTCACGGAGTTGGCTGCGTGTCAGATCATAAGACACGCACAGATACATGTAAGCACGCACGCACTTACACACACACACACACACACCCACATGTATTATAGTTCAGGTATTCATGAAGTAACTGCAGAAAGAGGGCACAGTTGTGTACTATATTGATTGCTATTCTGAAGATAGACAACTCAATATCATTAGTTGTGCTGAGGGTCGTACTTTTTGAGTTTTAAATTGTAAAAATTGTCATAAAAACGAACCATCATTAGTATTTGGAATTGCAGAATGGTTTGTTTTTCTGACGGTACCTCGTTAAAGATAACGAAGGAGATATTACTTGCAAGTGTAATATTATTCAGTACTAATAAATACCTAGTACACGAATCCCCGTCTCCGCCCGCAATAAATATTTTTTTATTCCTAATAATAAATTGCCGAGATTTAAACAAACAACTCTTTCGCTTAGTTACATTAGTATAGATTAATATAATCTTTATTATTTAAAAATGAATCTATTCTATCTAATATTAAAATTTAATAATATTTAATAAATAATTAAAATTTAATAAATAATTAAAATTTAATAAATAATTAAAATTTAATTGTTTGTTTGTAATGAAGGCTGCGAAATTATTAAACCAATTTTGAAAATTCTTTCACTAACAAGTAGTTGTATCCCTGAGTGCTATATAGATGTGCTCCCGTGGGAATTGAGATCGAAAAAGCTATATGACGCAGGCAGAGCCGCAGTAACTGTAGGTATCAGCTAATCCTTATTAAGATATTTTTATTCCATGTTTATTATACAAATCTATACTTATAATAAATCTGTAGAAGTGAAAATTCTGTACATTGAAAATATCAAAATCAAAATATCTTTATTCATGTAGGTCACAAAGTAACACTTATGAACGTCAAAAAAGAAAATGCTTCTACATTTACATTTACCGCCAGATTCGCAAGGCAATAGGTAGAGCCTGTGAGGAAAGAACCTGGCAAGAAAAACTCACGGCCACTCTTTTTATTCGCCAGTAAATACAATGATTCTGTTACAACAATAAAAAGAGGGCAACGGCAGTACGTGACCATGTGTAGACCAAGTGAAATCAAAAATTATGGATCTCTGTTATTCACAAAAAAAGTCCAATACTAGTTAAAGGTGCCACATAAACTCAAAGTATCCATACCTAACAATATCATAATAATTATAATTTACCAATAATAAGTGAGTTTCAGCAATAAAACAACATTTCAAACAGAAGTAGCCCCTATGTAGCTCGAGTGATGAGCAAGCAACTCATTGCCATTTCTCTGTATCGTTTAGATAATCCTTAATAGTATAAAATGAATTTTTTAGAAGGAGTGTCTTAACAGCCACTTTGAATTTATTCGAAGGAAAGTTCATAATGTTTAGAGGAATTTTGTTATAAAACGCACACCAAATCCTGCAAAGGAGTCATGAACCTTCTGTAAACGATAATACGTCCCAACCAATTTATGCTTATTTCTAGTATTTATTGCATGTATGTCACTGTTCATACTGCATAAATGTATATTCTGTATAACGAACATAATATTCGCATATATATATTGTGATGCAACTAAAATGCTTATTTCTTTAAATCTTTCTCTAAGACAAACTCGTGCATTCCGTTTATAAATCGCACGTATAGCTCGCGTTTGGAGTATAAAAATTATCTCTATATCAGCTGCCTTGCCCCACAGTAAAATTCCATACGACATGACACTGTGAAAATAGCTAAAATAAACCAGCCTGGCAGTTTCTACATCAGTGAGCTGTCTGACTTTACTAATAGCAAAGGCCGCAGAGCTAAGTTTCCCTGTAAGACCCGATATTTAGGCATTCCACTGTAATTTACTGTCTAGAGTAAAACCCAAAAATACGGTTGATTCTACAAGATTAAGGGTATCACCGTTCAAAATAATATTAGTACCGTAGTTCTAAACATTAGGCATACTAAATCTAACACACTTCGTCTTTTTTGCGTTCAGGTATAAATTGTTGGTTGTAAACCAATCCAGAACTACTGCAAGTGAACTATTTACTTCGTCAAAATTCCTCAGCTTGCGATCAACTTTAAAAATAAGTGATGTATCATCGGCTAATAGAACATCATTAATGTAAACTAAAAATAGAGACGGACCTAGAATTGATCCTTGTGGCACGCCCATAGCTACAGAAACCCCTCAAAGACTGACTACCATTGAAATCAATATGGTTGTATTCTATCACTGAGGTATGAGGCAACTAGGTCCAGTGCCGAATCTCTGATACCATAATAATTGAGTTTCCGTAATAGGGTATTATGTTCAACGCAATCAAAAGCTTTGGAGAGATCGCAAAATATACCAATAGCATCTTGCTTATTCTCCCTGGCATTGAAAATATGCTTCAGAAGCGTTTTTCCTACGTGAATGGTAGAACGACCTCTTGTGAATCCATACTGCTCATTATATAGTAGCATATTGGAATTAAAATGTGATTGTAATTGCTGCAATAAAAAAAAAAATATTTAACATTTATTTAAAAAAATTTAAAAGCTATTTTCACAGTGTCATGTCGTATGGAATTTTACTAATGGTATTGAAATTGGTCTAAAATTACCAGGGTCGCTTTTTGATCCAGTTTTAAATAGAGGTATCACCTTACTGTATTTCATGAGATCAGGAAACTCTCCACTATTGACACATTTCTTAAATATTGCAGCTAGATGTGGAAATATATTCACAATAATGGACTGAAGCAATTTTACAGAAATACTCCACAAGTCAGCTGTCTTTTTTGAGTTAAGCGACTTGAATACTTTTATAATATATCATTGGGGTTTACATATTCAAAGCTAAATGAGACATGACACTGATTCACGCCGCTTTCCAGCATACGTTGAGCTTCAACTGGGCAAGAATTCAAGGAGCTCGTTATATTCGCGATTTTGTCTATAAAAAAATTATTAAAGGTTTGTGCTACATCTGGTTCTTTGTTAAAGACTTTATTATAAATAATTAATTCAAAGTCATTGTCACGGGGCTTTAGGCGACCGGTTTCAGCATTAATCATATTCTAAGTCGTTTTGACTTTATTGTTGGACTGTTTAATCTTATTACTCAAATATAATGACTTGGCAGTAACACACACTTTTCTGAAAGTTTTGGAATAATCTTTAACATACTGAATAAAATCAGGATTAAAATTATATTGCTTTATACCATATAATTCATACAACTTAGCTCTACTTTTGTAGATGCATGGCCTACATGAAATTTTATTTCCTTTAGCCGTGATATTGATGGGAAATACGAAATTCTGCCCCAGATGGTCAGCTTTGAAGTTACTTAATACCTCCTTTGTCAGGAGTTCACAGTTGCAAAATATATTATCTAGACATGTTGCAGAATATGATGTGATTCTAGTTGGCTCATAAAATAAGTGTTGTAAGCCAAAGGAACTGAATAAATTGATAAATTTATTGCATTTAGGTGACTGCACAAGTGCATCAACATTAAAATCCACCACACACCACAACATGCTTTTTACTAAGACACAATTGTTTTAATACATTTTCCATTACTATCTCAAATGAATCGTAATCACAATCCGGTGGGCTATAGACACAGATGACAATGAGTCGCTCAAGCTCAACACAGGACAATTCCACAGTGCGCTCTATAGAAAAAGCAACAATATATTTACGTTCTTTACATTTTATATTATTAGAGACGAATATTAGGGAGCCACCACGAATAGCGTTCTTTCTTGCGAACGCAGTAATAAGTGAGTAAAATTCACTGTTGAACAATAGATCGTGTTCTTTTAACCAATGCTCTGTTACACAAAAAATATGAACATTGTGGTCCCTAATGTAAAGGTCAATTTCTAAAAGTTTATCAGATAAGCCTTGAATATTTTGGTGTACTATGCTTAAACTACTAGACATAATGTTATGCTCAACAGAATTACGTTCACTACCATACATACTACTACTAGGGGTCGGCTCAATTTCCTCAAAGGCCACAGGTACCTTCCCCTTCGGGCATATATTTAAAATAAAGATTGCTAGATTTATTATCTGTTTTTTTGGATTGTCTCCAAACTGTCTATGTCAATATTATTCTGCTCAATAAAAGCAGATTGATAAGCCAATAATTTGGCTTGACTCAATACGAAATTAGCTAGCAAAGTAGCTACAGGTACGTCGTCGCAAAAAAATTGATAGTAAATAACTATCACATGTCAAGATATAATTATTATTCAATACAATATTAGAGTCAAATAATTCTACATTCCTACAATGTGTAGTCAAAGTATGTAGCTTCATATTAATTTTGTATCTAATATAGTTTTCGTTTTGCGTATGAGATTTACTATAGGGTAATTCGGACAGTATTACCTGTTTAACATCCAACATTGACAATTCTTCAAAAAACCTTATGACAGTGCATAGCGGTATCCCGTCTACCAATAACAATGATTATTGTTGATAGTGGGCAGTGTGTATTAGCTAGTACTCTATTAAGTATTTGAGAGTAGGAGGCCCCAGGAAATGAATGAGTTACAACTGAATTCCCTAAATGTTGTACTAAGTGATGTCCCAACTTCTTACCAGAAATCAAATACAAATCCTAATCTTCATAAAATTGATGGTGAATAATTGATTTGAGTTCCATGAAAAGTGGCTAATCATCTGATAATTTTAATTATCAAAAAAATAAAATGGCAGGGTTTGTTACTAGACCGACAACGAACCCAAAAATGTGAATAAATTTTTTTTTGTCTTTGTCTATCTGTCTGTCTGTCTGTTTGTTCAGGCATCACGCAAAAACTACCGGTTCGATTACGATGAAACTTGGTATAATTATTCTTTAATATCTTGGGCTACACACTGGGTACTTTTTATCCCGGAAAAGTATATAAATTAAAAAACAAACTTAATTTTGCGATTCGATCCCTAATCCTGATTACTGTACCAACCGCAAATTGACGCCGCCCGCCTGGTGGTAAGTCGTGACGACGTTTAGCGATTGTGGGCCACTCTCACAGCACACAATACTATAGAGAGTGGCCCTCAACTTGACGACCTACTGATGTCCCTCTTCACGCTCCGCTTAAAGAACCCAGGGTTATATGTGGGATGAAACACGTGCACAGGCAGGGCGTTCCAGGCCACTATCGTTCGGCAGAGAAACGAACGTGTAAAATTTTCGGTTCTCGCAAACATGCTAACCACTATGTGGGAGTGGCATCTCTGCCCGGCACGCGTTCGGGATCGGAAGGAAGAGGGTGGGATCAGATTGAAGAGTTCTTCAGAACAGGTTACCTCACCCGCAGTGGAGTTCACTAAGGGGCGCTGCACACAGTTAAGATACTATAATATTTTAACTTAAGATACAATATCGCTCGCCATACAATTCAATGGACTATCACACACGACGTAGATAATAAATTATATTTCATACTCGTATTTTCGTATCTTAAGATGATTTTTTATGGTATAATAGAGAATATAATAGAAGATATTACTATAATAGAGAAACTGGTGTAGGGGGCTGAACGCAATAAAACCCAAAACAATGGTTTGTAGAACTTTTGTCTGTTTGTCTGAATGTTTGAACATGCTAATCTCAGAAATTATTTGATTTTTTGATTTGAATTTGCGGTTACAATAAGAATTACAATATACAAAATATACATAATTATAGACTAAAAATGTTTACCTTACAAAATATCGTTAAAAAATCCTCCTCGTCATTGCCGACTGGGAAGGTTCCCAGAATGCTGACTGTGTTGGCACGTTGGATGGCGATACTTATTCTTTGGGCCAGAAAATAGCCAGCCTTCTGCTCCTGAGAAGCATCGATTAGACGTTTAGCAATGTCTCTATAAAGGCGGCGAGCACTCGGACCCCATGACCCCAGTGTCTTAACCCCAAACGGCTCAAATATGTAATCACCTGCTAGGTTAGCATATTTTCGCCGTTTAAGGCCTTCAGCCGATGCAGCAACAGCGCCGGCACATCCGGATGTGCTTGGAAGGTGTGAAGGTGCTAAGGTGTCAACGCATGTAGCGTCCCACACCAAAGGCCTTCCCATCTTCCACGGTAGCAATGACATACCGTCCGGTCTCTTTCCATTGTTTCTTGTTAAACCATTTGGTTCAGGAATCACGAATTATGTCGTTTAGAACAGCGTACCGAGGTATACTACCTGCGCTTCTGCTGATACGGGGATACACAAGGTTTACCCAGCCGAAGGCAAGTGGCAATGCGGAAGGTTGTATCGTCCAACATTGTCCCGATGTTGGGCGATGGGAGCGCCTGGATCCATAACCCTGACTCCCATTCTGCAACAGCTAGTAGGCGTGCACGCTCTGAAATATTGACAGAAGTGTCAATTAGTGTATTAATTCTCAATGTACAGAGCGGCGAATCCCACAGTTGCTGTGAGCCTAGGCGTAAGGGTAGGTCATTGTCGGGGCAAGGCATCCTCCAAGCATTTATGGCATCCGTCTTGCATCGCACCTCGGAATCAATCAGTGTATTTGACAAAATTTTCCTGACTAATTCTTCGGTGCTATGGACCGACGACAGAAATGATTTAATAAATTTGCGGTTTGGTTTTCAATCGCTTCACAAATAAAAAAGTTATGTAGATCTAAAGTAACACGCAGGCGGAGCTGCGGGCAACAGCTAGTACATAATATAATGATATTATGATGTAATAACATCATCATCAAAATCTAATATCCAATTTGGATAATTTAATGAATAATGTATGAAAATAAAATAAACTCATACACATTCACGAGTCATCAAAAATTTTCATGCCGCTACAAAAGAGCTCGATATTTCGCAAAACTGAATTGTTATTGTACTGGTTGACACATTTTTTTAAATCATATAACATCTCACTACGTTCAATAGGAGCAGAGTAGCAATGAAACATGTTGCAAAAACCACTTTATCACGCGGACGGAGTTGTTAGCGTTCACTAGTCATTTATATAAATATTATAAAGTAAATATAGTATATTATTTTTTGTAGTAAAGTGAATAAGACATTTAGGTTTCCCAAGCTACGTGATGTACACACGTGCACACGGAAATTAATACGAAAAAACGACATAGATATGCATAGGCACATACCTTTTTATTGCCTGACGTTTTGGCCAGGTTACACCGGTCGTGTATGCCGCATACTTATTAAAGTAGTCAGTCTATAATTTAGCAAGTTTAACAAACTACTCGCCGCGAGTCAGACGACCGCGACACGCCCCAACAACATTTAATCGTTAAATCCGGTTAATTACTGATGACGTCATTCAACGTGCGGCTGCGGTGCGATTGCGGTGCGACTGCGGCACGGCAACGTAGCGGCTCCAGTGCAATTGTTTTTTGTCCGGAATCCATATATAATACGTGGATAATACCCGCAAATACCTACGATTGCTTCGATAGCGTAGTCGGTAGGGCTTCCGCCTGCTGTGATGTCCAGGGTTCGTTCCCCGGTTGAGATAAAACTTTGTGTGATCTCTTTATAGAACCAGATTAATAAATCCATTTTAAATTATGAAAGTACTACCAACTTTTTCCCTTCGGCAGCGTACGTAAGGTTGGTAACAAGTTACAGTAGAGAAAAAAAATTCTACATAGATAGTTGCGAAAGAAGACCTTACACGAAACCACTGTTACTCATTTGTAACTGGCTGAGAATAAAGAATATTAGGATGCTTATTCGGGGGCTTTATTAGGGGTAGATAGAGCTTATCTACCTCTCCACGGCCTGATTGGAGCACGTGGTGCATCTGCTGACAAGCAGACGAGGCTTTGGCTAAAATACTTTGGCGAAAGTATGCGGAAGTGACACCCGCTATTACACGAAATCAACAGTGACTGGCGAAATGTGCGCGTAATGAAAACCTCTATCTGCCCTTTCGAGGGTAAACACGTGATATTGTGTTGTAGTGACAGTGTGTGTGCCATTTGTTATTCTGTAACTTCAGAACCATATTCAACGGCTATAATTATTAGCGCCAAGTGATAGCACAGAATATAGATTAGGTAATAGGTACAAATATTTTGCGCAAATAACCTCCATTAAGTATTCTTTATTACGTGACGCAGATAAATAAGTAATTAGGCTGTCCACGATTTGTTGGTGTTTAATAAAAACAAATAAACAACTCGCCGACCCCAATTTATTTCAACTAACTTGTTCAAGGGCTACTTTATATATACGACTCACTCTTGGTTATAGCTTGTAATTTGCACAAATAAATTACTTACTTCAGACTTTAATGTTTTCTGTCCGTTTATCAGTCGTCTAGATCCCATATAACAAGCTTAATTTGGGCTAGATGACGTTGTGTGAGAATGTCCAAAAATATTTATTTATTAAAAAAAAATACTAAAACTTTTAGGATCTGTCTCCTTCAAAAATAGATGTTTGTATATTTTAAGATTATCTATACTTCTATCGTTTCTTCTATTTACAAATTTTTCTACGTGTTTTAATAATCGCCTAGTAAAGTCACCAATCACATTCATACGATACCTTATCCCAAATAGATTGATATAATAGGATATTGACACCGAAAACTACCAATACAGGTGACCAATGTTGACAGGTTTGTTCCTCGGTTTCAATGAACCTTCATATCAATATATATAATAATATAACATACATACATACATATGGTCACGCCTCTTTCCCATTGGGGTAGGCAGAGACTATGGAATTCCACTTGCTACGGTCCTGGCATACTTCTTTCGCTTCTTCCACTTTCATAACTATCTTCATGCACGCTCTCCGGTTCTGAGTGCTCTTGACCTGGCCTTTGTTCAAAACATCTCCGATTTGGTCGAAGTACGTTCGCCTAGGTCGACCCTTACCTGCCTGTCCATTCACGCCCGCCTTATGTATCTGTTTCGTCAATCTTCTTTCATCCATCCTTTCTACGTGCCCGAACCATCTAAGCATCCCTTTTTCTATCTTACTCACTACATCTTCTGATACACCGCAAAGTTCTCGTATCTCACTGTTCCTCACTTTCTCAACCAATGTCACCCCAGTCATACTTCTCATTTCCACTGCATTTATTTTACTTTCATGCTTCTTCTGCCAAACCCAACATTCACTTCCATACATAAGTGTAGGGACCAGCACTCCTCTATGAACAGCCAGCCTAGCCCTCCGGGAAATCTTCTGACTGTTCATAAAGTTATGCAGAGCCCCATTCACTTGATTTCCTGCCATAACTCTTCTTTCAATGTCGTCGTCACATCTTCCATCCCTTGTAAACTTGGACCCTAAATACACAAACTCTTTCACTTGCTCCACTCTTTTTCCTTCAATAACAATCGCACAGTTCGACATGCTTTCGTCTCGTTCAAATACCATTACTTTCGTCTTACTTGCGTTCACTTTCATTTCCTTCCTTTTCAAAGAGTCATTCATAATATCAACCATCACCTACAACTCCTCCGCCGATGACGCAAGTATTACCTGGTCATCAGCATATAAGAGGCACTTGATGGTCAATTCATCCATTCTTAAACCACACACACTCGCTTTCAGATCTTTCAGACAGTTATCCATGTATAGGTTAAACAGCATTGGTGACGCTACACAGCCCTGCCTGACGCCTCGTTCGATACCGAACCAGTCCGTGTAAGTCCCGTTTATGCGGACACAAGCACTGGAACCCTCATAAAGTGATTGCAGTGCTCGTATTAGATTGCTGCTTACTCCATACATGGACAGCGCTGACCAGAATTCACTCCTCACCACTCTATCATAGGCCTTCTCTAAGTCTACAAAAGCGCAGTAGACCTTTTGTCTTTTTGCCAGGAACTTTTCGGCAATGCTGCGTAAAGAGAAGACCTGATCCATGCATCCTCTTCCTTTCCTAAATCCAGCTTGCACATCCCACATTTTGTCATCAGTGTCATTCGTCAATCTAGTAATCAGAACCCTTGCATATAACTTGCCGACGACGCTGAGCAGACTTATCCCGCGGTAGTTTTTGCAGTCTCGCTGTGACCCTTTCCCTTTGTACAGCGGCAGAATGACGGCTTTGCACCAGTCTCCTGGTACACTACCGCTTCTCCAACAAAGGTTAAAAAGGCGGTACAGCTGACTTGATACTACGCCTTGTGCTGCTTTCAGCATCTCGGTCGAGATCCTGTCATATCCTGCTGCCTTTCCAGCTTTCATGCCATTCAGTGCATCCATAATCTCTTTCACACTTATTTCATTCTCCTCTTCATTCCCACTTTTATTCTTGTCCTCTATACGAGATTCCGCTTACGCATCCTCTTTCTCAAAAAGACTTTCAAAATATTCCTTCCATCTCTTTAAAACACTTTCTTCCCCAATCAGAGAGCTTCCATCGTGGTTTCTGACTTTGTCCAGTTGCGAGGATTGGATAGTGCCCCTGGCTGTTCTTATAGACTTCCAGAAAAGTTTAACATTTTCCTGGAAGTTGTCAGATAACCTCCTATCAAATTCATCCCTTTCATTCTCTTTCTCTTTAGCTATCACCTTCTTTACCTCTCTTTTACGCTTCTTGTATTCCTCTTTTGCTATTGGGACATCCTCATCTGTCGCCTTATTCATTCTGTGATTGGCTTTGATTGCCAACCAGTCCAGCCACGCTTTCTTCTTGCCCGCTACAACCATTTGTGCCTCTACACTCATTCTTTTGACCATACGTCCTTTTTTCCTTTTGCTGACACCACATACTTTCACAGCTACTTGCACAAGTCCTTCCTTTAACTGCACCCATAACTTTTCAATATCATCTTCTTCATCCATATTCTCATACTTCTCTCTCAAGCGCTTTCGAAATTCTTCTCTTTTATTCCTTTCTTGCAAACTTTCTACTTTTATCCGTTCAAGCTCGGTCCCAGACTCATGGGCGTAGTGTCGCCACCGTTTAAATAAATCTCTTAACCGGCTTACAACCATATAGTGGTCTGTGTCGACACCAGTGCCACGATAAGCCCGGGTATCCATCACTGTCTTTCTCAATCTGTCGTCCACAATCACAAAATCTATCATACTTCTCTGTTCTCCTTCTTGTCTAGTATACATGTGGATATCTTTGTGGTTAAACAGAGTGTTTGTTACCACAAGATTCCACTCCAAACATACTTCAAGCAAACTTTTTCCATTCTCAGTCACTCTATCGAAACCAAACTTACCCAAAACACTTTCATATCCATCACGCTCCACTCCCACCCGACTATTAAAATCCCCTAACATTATGATTCTTTCATTCGGCTTGCATTTACCCAAGGTATCTTTCATGCTGTCCCAAAACACCTGCCTTTCACTCTGTGCTTGGTTGGACCGGTCCCACTGCGCATCCTGTGGGGCATAAACTCCCACTACAAAGATGCTCGAAAGACCGACCTTCAGCCTCATCCACAGTAGCCTTGGGCTTACACATTCGAAGTCAATCAAACACTCATTCATTCTAGCAGAAAGGATAATTCCAACACCTTGACTGGCCCGACTAGTGTCAGCTGACCAAAAAGCTGTAAATGGCCCATGTGTGGTTGTGTCACACCCTTTCCGCTTAGTCTCGTTCACACACAAAACATCCAGTCGTCTTTCACTCATCAACTTACACATTTCCCCCATTTTATCATTCATACCTCCTCTTACATTGATCGTCGCAAAGCGGCTTTCCATAGCCCACTTTTCGCCTACCCTGGGACTGAGACGTGATGGGTGGCGAACCACATCGCCGTCCTTCTTCTTTAAAATCAGTACCATATTTAATTTTGTTTCTTTGTTGGGAAATAAAGGTCCACCCAGACAGAGCCCCGTATGTCTGAGTAAGGTTAGCCGTCATCTGGGGTCACCCGGTCCCAGGGCAATTTTTTTTTTTTTTTTTTTTTTTTTTTTCACTGTTGCCACACTTTTAGGGGGTTTTTAGTTCCCCTTGGCCTGTGTTTGCCGGTCAGGTTATTTAACCGCCGCCTGTTGCTCGGCGTTGTTGCTCGTTTTGCACCACCCGGGGGGCACGTGTAGGGTGGGTCAAGGAAAGGTAGTAAATCCTACGGACGCGAGCAACATCACCCCCCTAATAATATAATAATAATATATAAAGCCATAACAAACCAAGATTTCTTACAACAGGTACTTAGTATCACATATAATAAATAAATAAAATAAATAAAATAAATAAAATAAATAAAAGAATTAAAATAAACAAAATAAACAAAATAAATAAAATAAATAAAATAAATGAAATAAATAAAATAAATTAAAATAAATAAAATAAATAAAATAAATAAAATAAATAAAATAAATAAAATAAATAAAATAAATAAAATAAATAAAATAAATAAAATAAATAAATAAATAAACTTATGATCCCTAACAAACCAGTTCAAGTAGGTATACACAGCACTAAAATACCAAACTCAATTGCAGAAAAGGAGCCAAATAGCAAAATTTATTGATGTCTAATTGTTAAAATGAGATAAGTAAAATCAGAAAGAGTTCCTGGCTCCATCAGCGAATCCTTCCCCCGAGTTGACAAAGATTCTACTGGTCACAAACTTAATAACACAATTTATCATAAAATTTAGGTTCCAGTTTAGGTTTGGAATCCCACAGACACAAAATACCTTTTAACATTTAATTTTATAATCCCAAAAATTCATAGCCTTGTAGTATTATAATAAACAATCATTTCACTCCTAATAGGAACATCCACTGATAGTTGAACGTAAAGCCAGGTCGAATCAAACATTCATGGGACCCACAAATGTCTGTCCCAAAACTCAGGTGCCATTATATGTAATATATGTATGCATACAGAAATACATAAGCATGTCAATCAGCTGTCCAGACTACATACAGAGATACGAACGTATGATACACGAAAGGATGATAGTACAATCTCTATTAGATGTAATAATAAGAATACGTACGAGTCCGATATAAACGGCGCAATAAACTCAGTTATGCATTGGTTAGATAGTAATAACTTAAAAGCTAACATAAGTCAGACAATACTGATTAGCAATACTGATCAGCAAAATTTTTAGGCATAATAATAGACAATAAACTGACTTGGAAAGAGCAAATAGAAAAGTTATGCGAACTTGCAAAGGTACTTAACACTGAAGCTTTGATGACCGCGTACCATGGACTAGTACTGTACTGTAGTTCTGTTCTGCGATACGGGGTGATCTTCTGGGGACACTCGGTGCTCAAAGATTTATTGTTCAAGGCACAGAAACGCTGTATAAGAGCAATGTTCTCATTAAAAGTAACCGACAGCTGCTTACCTTACTTTAAAAATTATAATATTCTGACCCTGCCTTCTATTTACGAGTACAATTATGAAATAGCTATTTTTGTCAAGGGCAATCCAAGTTTATTTGTATTAGCTTCTAACGCATCTGGACGAGCACAAAGAGATAAAAGCCGACTTTGATAAAACTTTAATGCACGATAGTGTTTTTGCCATAACACCTAAAATATTTAATAAGTTACCCACCAGTATAAAAGAGTCTAACTTATTTGCTTTCAAGCAATGTCTAAAAATACTACTTTATGACAATGAATGTCACTATAGTGTAAAAGATTTCATACAAGATAAACTATAGTGAAATTAATATGTATACCTATGTATTAAGCGGGATTTATTTACAATAACAATTTCAATATACAAAATATACATAATTATAGACTAAAAATATTTACATTACAAAATATCATTTAAAAAATCCTCCTCGTCATTGCCGACTGGGAAGGTTCCCAGAATGCTGGCTGTGTTGCCACGTTGAATGGCGATACTTATTCTTTGGGCTAGAAAATAGCCAGCCTTCTGGTCCTGAGAAGCATCGATTAGGCGTTTAGCAATATCTCTATAAAGGCAGCGACCCCATGACCCCAGTGGTAGTGGTAGGTTAGCATATTTATGCCATTTAAGGCCTTCAGCCGATGCAGCAGCAGCGCCGGCACATCCGAATGTGCTTGGAAGGTGTGAAGGTGCTAAGGTGTCAACGCATGTAGCGTCCCACTCCAAAGGCCTTCCCATCTTCCACGGTAGCAACGACATACCGTCCGGTCTCTTTCCATCGCTTCGTGCTAAACCATTTGGTTCACGTACGGTCAGAAGAATAGCGTGCCGAGATATACGACCTGCGCTTCTGCTACAAGAAAGGCCATGTTGTCCCAGATTATCGACGGCTATTTAGCTGAATTTGACATTAAGTATTTTTGAAAATTTTAATAGTGAGTTAACTACGATTAAATTACTTTGATGTTTATTAAACTTGATCTAGCTTGCTGACATAAACTTGACTTTGTAGAATTATAATTTGACATAATAGGCTTCTTGAGGACTGGACCAGAACACGTGGTCTGGAGGTCCTCAACCGGGGGAATGTCGCCACCTTTTGGCGGCGGGGGGGGGGAATCGATCGTGGACGTAACGTTCGCATCCCCTGACCTCGCCGCCCGTATTACAGGCTGGCGCGTGGAGGAGGGTGAGGAGACGCACTCGGATCATCGGTACATCCGGTTCGATGTCGTCCCCCCACCTGACCTCCCACAGCCGGTGGCAAATCCCCCGGATCCGCGTTGGGCACTTCACCATCTGGATCGGGAGGCTCTCCTGGAGGCATCCATCGTGCAGGCCTGGATTCCGGCGCCGGACCGGCCTGCCGATGTGGATGCCGAGGCGGAGTGGTTCAGGAGAGCCATGTCGCAAATCTGTGATGCGGCGATGCCTAGGGTTACACCCAGACCGGCCAGGAAGCAGGTGTACTGGTGGTCGCCGGAGATTGTAGAGCTGCGCGCAGCATGCATCTCCGCCCGCCGCCGGTACACCAGGTTTCGCCGGAGGCGTCGCCGCCCAGACGACGCGGCAGCCCGAGAGGCGGAGCTTTTTCAGGCATACAGGGAGGCTAAAGGTAATCTCCAGGAGACGATAAAGCGGGCCAAGACGGCGGCCCGCGAGGAGCTCCTGGAGACCCTGCAGCAGAACCCATGGGGGCGCCCGTACCTACAGGTCAGGGAGAAACTCCGACCTAGGGCGCCCCCACTGACCCAGAGTCTCCAACCGCAGCAGCTGGAGCGGGTCATGGGCTCCCTGTTTCCGACGAGCGCGGAGGAGCACGTCCCTCCGCGCATGGCTCCGTCTCTGCCCGACGCGGATAGCACCAGCGAAGACGACGTACCCGAAGTCAGGGTGGGGGAGCTAGGTGCGGCAGTACTCCGGCTTAAACGCCGGAAAATCACTGCCCCCGGACCCGACGGCATTCCTGGCCGTGCATGGGTCCTGGCCCTCGAAGAACTCGGGCCTCGACTGATGGGGCTCTTTAGCGCATGCCTCGAAAGGGGCCAGTTTCCCAAGGTGTGGAGGACGGGGAAACTGGTCCTGATCCGTAAGGCGGGGCGGCCGGTGGACTCACCGTCCGGATACCGGCCGATCGTGTTGCTCGACGAGGTGTGTAAGCTCTTTGAGCGAATTATCGCGGAACGCCTCGTCGAGCATCTCACGAGTGTGGGGCCAGACCTGGCGGATAACCAGTTCGGTTTTCGTCGGGGACGCTCCACCGTGAGCGCGATCATGCGCGTGAAGAGCCTGACGGAGGAAGCAGTCTCGCAGGGCAAGGTGGTGGTGGCGGTGTCTCTTGACATCGCCAACGCGTTCAACACCTTGCCATGGAGCTGCGTTAGGGAGGCGCTCGTGTATCACGAAACGCCTCTCTACCTCCGTCGTATTGTCGGGGCCTATCTCTCGGAGAGGGCAATAGCTTTCCCCAGCTGGCTCGGGCCAGCTCGGCGAGATGTGTCGTGCGGTGTTCCGCAGGGGTCGGTCCTGGGGCCGCTTCTGTGGAACATCGGCTACGACTGGGTGCTGCGGGGTGCGTTGCCTAGGGGTGTCGGCGTAACGTGCTACGCCGACGATACCCTCGTCACGGCGCGGGGTGCAACGTACCAGGAGGCAGCACTCAAGGTCACGACGGGTGTTGCTCGAGTCGTGGGTCGGATACGGCAGCTGGGACTGGAGGTGGCCTTGCACAAGTCCGAGGTTCTGTGTTTTCACAGACCTCGGAACGGTCCACCAGAAGGTTCCAGCATAAATGTGGGAGGCGTTAGCATCGGCATCAAGCCCTCGATGAAGTACCTAGGGATCGTACTTGATAGCCGATGGAACTTCGGACCACATTTCCGAAGTTTGGTCCCCAAGGTGACGCAGGCATCGGTCGCGCTTTCGCGACTGATGCCCAACCTAAAGGGACCCAACGCCTCCTGCAGGAGACTGTACCTGGGGATCGTACGGAGTATGGCCCTATACGGGGCTCCCGTATGGGCGGATAGGTTGGCGGTCAAGGGGAACGTGACTCTGTTAAACAGACCACTTAGAACCTTGGCCGTCAGAACCGTACGGGGGTACCGCACGATCTCCGGAGAGGCTGCATGTCTCCTAGCCGGGACCCCTCCATGGGACCTGGAAGCGAGAGCCCTTGCGTCATTGTTCCAATGGCGCAAGGAGGCGCTGGAGCGGGACCACAGGCCTGCGTCTCGAGAAATCGAGGACCAGCGGTCCCAACTCCGCCAGGATCTCATGGAGTCATGGAGGGTGCGACTTGAGCAACCCAAGGGGGGTGCCATCTTCATCGCGGCGGTGAGACCGATCATGGACGATTGGCTGCAGAGGCAGCATGGTGACCTCACGTACCGTGCGACGCAGATGGTTGCCGGGCTTGGATGCTTCGGTAGCTATCTGTTTCGCATGCATCGTGAGGTCACACCCCGGTGTCAACACTGCGAGGTTTCCGACGACGACACCGCACTCCACACGTTGGTGGAGTGCTCAGCGTGGGCGAGTCAGCGCCGGGACCTCGTAGTGGGTCTGGGCTTGGATACCCTCTCGCTGTTGACCATGCTTCAAGCCATGGTATCCAGCGGGAGTAGGTGGAACGCGGCCGTGTCCTTCTGCGAGCAAGTCATGCTCGCGAAGGAGGCGGCCGGGAGGGTGAGGGAGCGTACCCTCCCCGCCGAGTTCCGTAGTCGGCGGCCAGGCCGCCCCAGACTACGCGACTACGCCCAAGACTATCGTCCTCCATGATCGGGGCCTGAGGACGGTGGGATCGCCACCCACCGTCCTTACAGAAGCAGGCTAGAAGGGTTGCGTGCTGCGGGGCCTTTGCCCCATAGCACGCAACCAGATTCACTCACTGACGCGGGATAAAACCCGACCCCAATGACGCGGGATTCTCGTCCCGACCAAACACCCGCAGAGACCACAGGGGTGGTCAAAGTCCGCCGGGCGCCACTGGACATACCCTCTGCTAGTAACCAGGGACGCCCGGCAACGGACGTTAGAGCGGCCGCGGCCTTGGGCCACGGAATTAAAAAAAAAAAAAAAAAAAGGGGTGTTACTAGGGGGTCCCTCCTCTCCAGCGATTCGGAGGAGGAGGTGCCGGTAAAGACGGTGCGCACGCGTCTCGGCGCCTACCGTATGCGCCCGCCAACACCACCCCCGTCATCTGTCCCGTCCCTGCGCAGTCGCAGGGATATCGGTGTGCCGCCCGCGCGGGAGATAATGAGTATCTTCTCCCGCATGAACGCGGCCATGCGGGGGAGTAAAAATATGTCGGGGAGGAAGAAGATTGTGGCTTCACTGGTGGATGAAGCCCAATCCTCCCTCGACAAGCTCCTCGAGCGGAGCGTCACAGAGGAGGAGGCGAAGCTCCGCAAGCAGGTTGCGAGCCTGGAGGTGGAGCTCACTGCCTCCCGAAAGGAGATGGAAGATCTCCGTCGGGAGGTCGCTGAGTTGACCAAAGCGGTCAAGGCACCTCCAGGTCCCATGCTACCTCCTCCTCTGACGGCTGGACCAGCGCCGAAGACGGCGCCTAGGACCGCGCCCACCATGGCGCCCGGCTCGCCGCCGAAGCCTGTACTGACTACGGTGCAGGTCCTGACGGCGATCGAGAGGCGCCTCGCGGTCCTGGAGGACCGGGCGTACCGCCCTCCGCTAACGCGCCCCGCGTTTTCATACGCGGCGGCTGTTGGCGGTGCTCCCGCTCCCGGTTCTAGCGGCACACCTGCTGTCCGCCGCCTCGCTCCGCCCCCGTCCGCTTCGGTGAGCCGGATACCGGCCGAGACCGCGGCCTAGGCGCGGAAGGCCAAGGGGCGCGGCAAGAAGAGTGGCACCCCTGCCGCCTCCTCTTCCTCTATCGTCGCTCCCGCTGCTTCCTTACACCCCTCCAGACGGGAGGGATGGGAAGTAGTGGGAGCCAAGAAGAGGAAGACGAAGGCCGCAAAGAAAGCGGCCAAAGCCGCCGCGGCGAAGGCGCTGAAGAGGCCCCGCCCTCCTCGCTCCACCGCCGTCGTCCTGACGGTGACGACGGTAGGTGTGGAGAAGGGGGTGGGGTACGCCGACGTACTGAGGACTGTGAAGTCCTCAGTCAACCTCTCGGCCCTCGATATACAGGGGGGGCTCCGGTGCAAGAAGACACGCACCGGGGCTCGCCTCCTCGAGGTCTCCGGCGCCTCCAGCGGCCCTAAAGCTGACGCCCTAGCGGCTCAGCTTAGGGACGCGCTGGACCAAGAAGCCGTCCGCGTCACCAGGCCCACCAAATGCGCCGCATTGCGCATCACGGGTCTGGATGACGCGGCCACGACGGAGGAAGTTGTCTCCGCCGTCGTGGAGGCGGGCGGCTGCACCCGTGACCAGGTGAAGGCTGGAGATATCTCCTTCGGCTCTACTGGTCACGGGATGACAGTCGTCCAGTGCCCCGTCGCGGCGGCACTGAAAGTGGCGGACGGACGAAGCCTCCTCGTAGGGGGCTTCCTAAAGGCGCAGGTGCACCTCCTTCGTGCCCGGGAAACCAGATGTTTCCGGTGCATGGTGGTGGGGCACTTAGGAGTGCAGTGTACAGCGGAAGTCACCGTGGGCGATCGGTGCTTCCGCTGCAGCCGGCCCGGTCACAAGGCAAGTGCCTGTGACGCCCCGCCTCGCTGCTTTAGATGCGAGGCGGAGGGCAAGACCGCGGATCACCGGGTCGGCAGCACAACCTGCGCCGCCTCGAGACCAAAACCTCGTCCGTCCGCTGAGAGCGGTGGGGGTGCCGCCCTTGCGCGGCCAGTTGTTTCGCGGCGGGATGCGGTTATGGACGTCAATTAATGTCTGACGCCCGTATCCGTATCCTGCAAGTGAATTTGAACCACTGCCGTGCTGCTCAGGATCTTCTGTACCAGAGCATCCGGCAGTGGTCCATAAACTTGGCCGTAGTCGCCGAGCCGTACTACGTCCACCCGGGAAGCCCGCTGGACGAGGACGGCTCGGCCTGTTGTATCTTTGGGGGGTCCGCCGCAGACAACTCGCGCCTTGCGATCATTGCAAGGGGCCGCGGGTGTGTTGCGGCGGACTACGATGGGTTGGCATTCGTGGCCACCTACATCTCGCCGAACATTGACGAGTCTCAGTTTGAGCTATGGCTCACTGAGCTCGACGTCGTCTTCGCTGCGTGCCGTCCTCGCCCTGTCCTGCTCCTGGGAGACTTCAACGCCTTGAGTGAGGCGTGGGGCTCCCGGGAAACCAGGGACAAGGGGAGGCTTCTTGAGGACTGGACCAGAACACGTGGTCTGGAGGTCCTCAACCGGGGGAATGTCGCCACCTATTGGCGGCGGGGGGGGGAATCGATCGTGGACGTAACGTTCGCATCCCCTGACCTCGCCCGCCGTATTACAGGCTGGCGCGTGGAGGAGGGTGAGGAGACGCACTCGGATCATTGGTACATCCGGTTCGATGTCGTCCCCCCACCTGACCTCCCACAGCCGGTGGCGAATCCCCCGGATCCGCGTTGGGCACTTCACCATCTGGATCGGGAGGCTCTCCTGGAGGCATCCATCGTGCAGGCCTGGATTCCGGCGCCGGACCGGCCTGCCGATGTGGATGCCGAGGCGGAGTGGTTCAGGAGAGCCATGTCGCAAATCTATGATGCGGCGATGCCTAGGGTTACACCCAGACCGGCCAGGAAGCAGGTGTACTGGTGGTCGCCGGAGATTGTAGAGCTGCGCGCAGCATGCATCTCCGCCCGCCGCCGGTACACCAGGTTTCGCCGGAGGCGTCGCCGCCCAGACGACGCGGCAGCCCGAGAGGCGGAGCTTTTTCAGGCATACAGGGAGGCTAAAGGTAATCTCCAGGAGACGATAAAGCGGGCCAAGACGGCGGCCCGCGAGGAGCTCCTGGAGACCCTGCAGCAGAACCCATGGGGGTGCCCGTACCTACAGGTCAGGGAGAAACTCCGACCTAGGGCCCCCCACTGACCCAGAGTCTCCAGCCGCAGCAGCTGGAGCGGGTCATGGGCTCCCTGTTTCCGACGAGCGCGGAGGAGCACGTCCCTCCGCGCATGGCTCCGTCTCTGCCCGACGCGGATAGCACCAGCGAGGACGACGTACCCGAAGTCAGGGTGGGGGAGCTAGGTGCGGCAGTACTCCGGCTTAAACGCCGGAAAATCACTGCCCCCGGACCCGACGGCATTCCTGGCCGTGCATGGGTCCTGGCCCTCGAAGAACTCGGGCCTCGACTGATGGGGCTCTTTAGCGCATGCCTCGAAAGGGGCCAGTTTCCCAAGGTGTGGAGGACGGGGAAACTGGTCCTGATCCGTAAGGCGGGGCGGCCGGTGGACTCACCGTCCGGATACCGGCCGATCGTGTTGCTCGACGAGGTGTGTAAGCTCTTTGAGCGAATTATCGCGGAACGCCTCGTCGAGCATCTCACGAGTGTGGGGCCAGACCTGGCGGATAACCAGTTCGGTTTCCGTCGGGGACGCTCCACCGTGAGCGCGATCATGCGCGTGAAGAGCCTGACGGAGGAAGCAGTCTCGCAGGGCAAGGTGGTGGTGGCGGTGTCTCTTGACATCGCCAACGCGTTCAACACCTTGCCATGGAGCTGCGTTAGGGAGGCGCTCGTGTATCACGAAACGCCTCTCTACCTCCGTCGTATTGTCGGGGCCTATCTCTCGGAGAGGGCCATAGCTTTTCCCAGCTGGCTCGGGCCAGCTCGGCGAGATGTGTCGTGCGGTGTTCCGCAGGGGTCGGTCCTGGGGCCGCTTCTGTGGAACATCGGCTACGACTGGGTGCTGCGGGGTGCGTTGCCTAGGGGTGTCGGCGTAACGTGCTACGCCGACGATACCCTCGTCACGGCGCGGGGTGCAACGTACCAGGAGGCAGCACTCAAGGTCACGACGGGTGTTGCTCGAGTCGTGGGTCGGATACGGCAGCTGGGACTGGAGGTGGCCTTGCACAAGTCCGAGGTTCTGTGTTTTCACAGACCTCGGAACGGTCCACCCGAAGGTTCCAGCATAAATGTGGGAGGCGTTAGCATCGGCATCAAGCCCTCGATGAAGTACCTAGGGATCGTACTTGATAGCCGATGGAACTTCGGACCACATTTCCGAAGTTTGGTCCCCAAGGTGACGCAGGCATCGGTCGCGCTTTCGCGACTGATGCCCAACCTAAAGGGACCCAACGCCTCCTGCAGGAGACTGTACCTGGGGATCGTGCGGAGTATGGCCCTATACGGGGCTCCCGTATGGGCGGATAGGTTGGCGGTCAAGGGGAACGTGACTCTGTTAAACAGACCACTTAGAACCTTGGCCGTCAGAACCGTACGGGGGTACCGCACGATCTCCGGAGAGGCTGCATGTCTCCTAGCCGGGACCCCTCCATGGGACCTGGAAGCGAGAGCCCTTGCGTCATTGTTCCAATGGCGCAAGGAGGCGCTGGAGCGGGACCACAGGCCTGCGTTTCGAGAAATCGAGGACCAGCGGTCCCAACTCCGCCAGGATCTCATGGAGTCATGGAGTCATGGAGGGTGCGACTTGAGCAACCCAAGGGGGGTGCCATCTTCATCGCGGCGGTGAGACCGATCATGGACGATTGGCTGCAGAGGCAGCATGGTGACCTCACGTACCGTGCGACGCATGGTTGCCGGGCATGGATGCTTCGGTAGCTATCTGTTTCGCATGCATCGTGAGGTCACACCCCGGTGTCAACACTGCGAGGTTTCCGACGACGACACCGCACTCCACACGTTGGTGGAGTGCTCAGCGTGGGCGAGTCAGCGCCGGGACCTCGTAGTGGATCTGGGCGTGGATACCCTCTCGCTGGGGACCATGCTTCAAGCCATGGTATCTAGCGGGAGTAGGTGGAACGCGGCCGTGTCCTTCTGCGAGCAAGTCATGCTCGCGAAGGAGGCGGCCGGGAGGGAGAGGGAGCGTACCCTCCCCGCCGAGTTCCGTAGTCGGCGGCCAGGCCGCCCCAGACTACGCGACTACGCCCAAGACTATCGTCCTCCATGATCGGGGCCTGAGGACGGCGGGATCGCCACCCACCGTCCTTACAGAAGCAGGCTAGAAGGGTTGCGTGCTGCGGGGCCTTTGCCCCATACCACTCAACCAGATTCACTCACTGACGCGGGATAAAACCCGACCGCAATGACGCGGGATTCTCGTCCCGACCAAACACCAGCAGAGACCACAGGGGTGGTCAAAGTCCGCCGGGCGCCACTGGACATACCCTCTGCTAGTAACCAGGGACGCCCGGCAACGGACGTTAGAGCGGCCGCGGCCTTAGGCCGCGGAATTAAAAAAAAAAAAAAAAAAAGGGTGTTACTAGACCGACACCGAACCCAAAAATGTGATTAAAACATATTTTTGTCTGTCTGTCTGTTCAGGCATCACGCAAAAACTACCGGTACGATTACGATGAAACTTGGTATAAGTATTCTTTAATATCCTGGGCACCACACTGGGTACTTTTTATCCCGGAAAAGTATATAAAATAAAAAACAAACTTAATTTTGCGGTTCGATCCCTAGACCTGAGTACTGTACCAACCGCAAATAATAAGTTTGTTGTATGTTTTTTTTTATATTGGATTCGCCAAATTGACGCAGCCCGCCTGGCGGTAAGTCGTGACGACGTCTAGCGATTGTGGGCCACTCTCGCAGCACACAATACTATAGAGAGTGGCCCTCAACTTGACGACCTACTGGTGTGCCTCTTCACGCTCCGCTTTAAGAACCCTGGATAGAATAGAATAGAATAGAATAGAATAGAATAGAATAGAATAGAATAAAACTTTATTTAAACACCAATACAACATATATAACAAAATATTCAAGTTAAACATGTACAAATGACGGCCTTATCACTAAAAAGTGATTTCTTACAGGCAACCTTTGGATGGACAAGTAGAAAGAATAGAATTTAAAATTACCATAAGGGTAGGGGTTCACTATCCATTTGCATAAAAAAAATAACCATAAAATATTTTGGCATATGGTAATTTAGACTTATGATATTTATGCATAATTTTTTTATCCATGACAAATTTAGCATATTTGTCGTAATCATAAATAAAATTAGCATAATCATATTTAAGCATAGCTTTATAAAGGCATAAACGTATCAAACTATAATGAATATAGTCATAATCATCTAAGGCAGAATAAGTAACTATGTAAGATAATTAAAAGGCGGCTTAAGGGTGGCCCAAGGGCCACCCCCGCCGCACCTAAACCTACTTTGACACTATTATAATATAGGAAATACTGGTTAAAGTAACTTTTTTATTTTTCATTCATTTCATTAATTTATACCTATAAAATTTTAGTAATATATACTATTAGGCGAATGTACACTATGCCTAAAAACATTGTGCAAATTATAAGTATGCATAAATATATTAGACCTAAGTATAATTATGCCACAGTACATATGCTGCTAAAAATCAATTATGACCAAGTATAATTATGCCAAAAAAAGTATGCCAAATTCATTGTGTCAAACCATTTTAGGATTACATGTATTATGTTAACGATAGGTATACCAAGGGTAGGCATTGGTGGAGAGAGAAAATTATAAATAGTTTCTTGGGAAAAAGGTACTACTTAATCAGAATCAATAAAGTAACAAAAATACACATACTTACATAAAATACATAGATATAAGTGCATACATATAAATAAATACATGATAATATACACATACATACATACATACAAACATACATACCATAAAATTATATACACTACTATATGTAAAACATATTTATGGACTATAACTATGTAGCGGCTGTACAGATGCATAGTAATGAGACAACAAATAACGGCGTCTAAGAGCTCAAATAGACCATTCTCTTGAACACAGCAATAGTTTGTGCACGTCGGATTGACACGGGTAGAGAATTCCATAAACGGACAGCCTGCACGGTGAATGATTTTTCGTAAAAACCAGTTGAATGTTCGGGCAATGCTAATACCAGGAATGAATGAATGAATGAATGAATGAATGAATGAAATGTTTATTCGCAGGGATTCCGATGACCGCAAGGACCTCGAATGTGTGTCATGAAGGAACGTAAAGCGTTCTTTTAAATAAGTTGGGGTACATGGATTGAACAAAACATTGAAAAGAACGGAAAGAATATGAGTATTCCGGCGAAGGCGATTAGGAAGCCACCCGAGCGTTTTGCGATATTCGGATATGTGGTCATATTTGCGTAGGCCAAATATGAACCTGATACTGATACTGTGACATCGAGATAGCTGACATCTGCGTAGTCGAGAATGGGAAGAAGGATAGACTGTGCTAGTGCAATTTTAGTGGCTGTTGGCAAAAAATTACGTAACCGGCGCAAGGAACCCATTGACGCAAAAATCTTGCGACTCACCTCGCACATTTGAGGATTCCATGACAAAGTATTGTCCAGTCGTACACCTAGATTCTTAACACTGTCACTTAGACGTAATGTAACACCGTCAAATACTATGCTAGGCAGCATTGCGCAGTCAACTCGAGCCATCATTCTAGAGCTCCCAATAACAATGACCTGTGTTTTAGAGGGATTTACAGTCAACCCATAACGCTTACTCCATTCGCAAATCTGCACTAGGTCTTCATTAATAATGGAGAACGCTTCACTCAACTCCTCCACGGGTGCCTGCATGTATATTTGTAAATCGTCTGCATAAAGGTGGTAGGAAGAAAGTAGTGATTTAGAGATAGAGTATGAATATTGATAGAGATAGAGTATGAGTATGAATATTGCGAAAAGTAACGGAGAGAGAACGCCACCTTGCGGTACGCCGACAGTTGTATCACACCAATCTGAGAAAAAATCATCATAACGTACACGCTGTCGGCGGCCAAACAAGTAACTCTGAAACCAATCAACTACTGTTGGAGATATGTTAATGGAGTGCAATATGCCCAAGAGGATATGGAAATCTACCGTGTTAAATGCATTGCTGAAATCTAGTAAGGAGAGTACGGTAAGATTCCCATTTTCCATACCAATTCTAATATCATCCGTATCATTGATCAAAGCACTGGCCGTACTGTGACCTGGACGAAACCCGGACTGAAAAGGATCTAAAAGGCTGTTTAGGTTGAGGAAGGAACTTAACTGATTGTACTCCAGCCGTTCCAACACCTTGGATAGGAAAGGCAAGATAGAGATGGGTCGGTACTCAGAAAAGGAGGTAGGGTTAGATTTTTTAGGTAGTGGAATGATTTGTGCCTCCTTCCAAACCTTCGGACACACAGTGCAGGTAAGGGAATAATTTAGGATGTGACACATGGTAGGAAGAATTTCATCCAGGATCGGCAGAATCATGTTACGGCTAATATTATCACTGCCAACGGCATTGGAACTTATATACATAATACACATCCCAACATCACAAGGAGATAGTTGATTAAAAAAGAACGGTGGATAAGCGGATGTCGGAAGTGAAGAAACATATTGTAAAGTACCATTTTTTGGGTCAAATAAATGGTAGATAAGGAAGAGAAGTGTTGATTTAACAGATTGATGTCGATTTTATTAGAATTAGATTTATTTACTTTATTTGTTTTTCCAACCCCCAAAGTCTTGAGAAATTTCCAAATTTTTGCTGGGTCGCCGTTCTCGACCGATTTATGAACATGTTGGCGTTGGGCTTTCCTACACATCTTACTGCAGAGATTTCGTATTGCGACATATTTTTCATGGTTGGTATTTGTAGGGCGAGATTTGTATCTTGACTTAGCCGACGCTTTTTTGACGATTAAGGCCTTAATCTCCGGTGTAAGCCAGGGAGCCGGCAAGTGCCGGATCTTAACAGCACGTATAGGCGCATGAGTATCATAAAGACTGATTAAGTTATTTGTCAAAATGTTAACTTTTTCATCAACGCATTCTGCTGCAACGAGAGGGGTCCAGTCAATGTTATCGGCATCGCGCAGCCTGTTGAGCTGCATACCACCAAAATTGCGCTGCAAAAGGATTTTGGGTTTAGGTTTAGGAGGGCGGAGCTTATAGGATAGGTAGAGAAGGTCATGGTAAGAGAACTCACCCGCTGGATACTGTCCATGCTTAGCAACAAGATCAGCTGATGAGACTAGGATTAGGTCAAGGAGAGATGGGATACAGTTAGGAAAGTGATGCGTAGCGTTTAGAGGAAGGATAGATATATTGCAGGATGCAATGATATTGGAGAAGGATGAGGAGCGGGAATCATTCTTCAACAAGCAGGTATTGAAATCCCCCATGATAATGGTGTGCTGATATGATGGGATAAGACGTTCAAGAATACCTTCAAAGGAAGAAAAATAATTAATTTTGGAGGAGGGGCAATAGTACACACCGAGTAAGACCTTGCAGTGACATAGGTCGATTTCAATAAATATATGTTCACCCCCACTTGATGGTGGCGGCTGTGGTGAAAGATCTACAACGTTAAATGGTATATTGTTGCGCAAATAAATGGCCACACCACCACAAGCAGGGTGCGTGCGATCATTTCTGATGAGGTTGAAACCTGGTAAAGTGTATGGTATAGTGGGAATGCTAGATTTGAGCCAGGATTCTGAAACCAGTATGGCATTAATAAACTAGCTGGTAAATGTAGTCAGCATCTCCGTGAAGTGGCCTGGAATACTTTGTGCATTGATATGGACTACATCGAAATTCTTGGGTACATCGGAGAACTGGGTCTCAAGAGTATCAGCCAGGGACGGAACACTAACAAAGCTGTCATTCGAACTGGCTGAGACAAAACTCTCGTCATCGCTGCTGTAATTTATATTTAGTATAGACATTATAATTTGTTAAGAAATAAAATATATATAAATACAAAATTATAGTAATATACTTACTTAAATAAATATATATTTATATATAATAGTAAATATGTAATAGCAAATAGGTAGGTAATATGTAAATTTTTCCCAAAAGTTGCAATATGATACAATAATCCACCCGCCAGTTGTGTCCTTTTGTAATCTTATAAACTACAACATAAAGTGAAAATAAACAAAATAATAAAAGAAAAAAAGAAAAACTTAATCCCAGGTACATGGAAAATACAATACATTACAAATAGATGGTACAGTATAAAAACATTTTTCGACTAGGCAGCATGGTAGAAACCTTAGCCTATCTCTATGAACGAGTATTAAAACAACACTATGTCATGTCACTGTCAAACGGCACCCTCTGATAGTGTCAGTGTTACTTAATTAAATGCTTTGATTTGATAGAAAGAAATTGAAATTGTGAATAAAGTTAAAGTATGCAGGTACATAGTTTGTAAGAAAAAAAGATAGACAAAGGTAAATGAACAAAAGTTTAAAGAAAGTGAAAAAGTTTGTGATAGCTAGCTAGTCAAAATAGAGTAGGGTTGGCAGTAAGATACAAATGAAATTTGAAAAGTACCTGGGGGCATAATATTATAAATATGATAACGAACCATGGCAGAGCAGCAAAGTATGAAGTGGAAATGATGCTACTTCTTATGTTTACCGGCGCGTTGAGGTCTGGAATTAGTGTTCGCAGCAACAGTAGTCTCGGCAGAGCTCGCAGCCTGTTGCACACTGACGCCTAGTCTATCCAGCTCTCCCATGGATGCCTATCGCGCACCGCCACATCTTTTAGTTTCACCAAAATGGGTCTAGGTCCTTTACTCTCTGAAGTTTTCCCAATACGGTGGCAGCGGCAGATGTCACTGACTGTGAAATTCAAAATTCCCAGGCGGCCTGTGATAACACTCGCTACAGCTTGAGGTGCTTCTACTGCTGACTCTTCAGAAACACCATGCACCAGCAGAATCTTTCGCCGACTCCGCATCTCAATCTTGTCCACCTCCCGGGTTAGGAACTCCAATTGTGAGCGGAAAGCAGATATTGTGCTCACTACAAAAAACTTGAAGTCCGAGAACTCAGATGCTAGGCTTGTTAGATCTGGTGTATTGCCCTTAGTATTCTTCTGCAACTCAGCTTCGAAGACTGCCATCCTCTGCTCAATCCCCGCCATGGTGGTAGTGAAGGAATCCATGTTTGTTGTGTTATATAGTGATAGGATTATAATTGAATGGAGACAACACTCACTGGTAGGTGTCTTACAATAACATTAAATAATATAAACTTAAAACTGAATAAATATTAAATGTATATTTTTAATTAATACATTTTGAAGAGCTCATTAAAAACACTTCTATCTTTAGCGACTACCCTCTTTTTTTTACTGGATTACAGGTACAGATACAGGATTATATGTGGTAGAAAACACGTGCACAGGCAGGGCGTTCCAGGCCACTATCGTTCGGAAGAGAAACGAACGTTTAAAACGTTAGGTTCTCGCGAACATGCTATCCACTGTGTGGGAGTGGCATCTCTGTCCGGCATGGGTTGTTCGGGATCGAAAGGAAGAGAGTGGGATCAGATTGAAGAGCTCTTCAGAACACTCGCTGTGGTAAATACGGTAGAATACCGCCAAGGAAGCTATTGTTCGGCGCTGAGCTAGCGGCTCGAGGCTTCCCGTAACCTCCGGACAATCTATAATACGGATAGCCCGTCGGTGCATAGCTTCGAGAGCGTCCAGCAGATACTTCGCGGAGCCGTCCCAGAGGTGAGAGCAGTAGGTATTCGACGCAGGGTCTAATCTGCGTCTTGTACAGCAGACACCTCTGGTCCGGTTTAAAGAATCGCTTTACCTTATTCAGTATTCCTAGTTTCCGCGAAGCTAGCTCTATACATCTTTCGATGTAGTTTTTATTATTGAGCTCTCGACGAATGTCTATACCAAGGATATCAAGGTTGTCCTTCATTGATAATAATGCATTCTGAAGAGAGGGTAGGGGAAGGAAAGGGGATTTCTTCGCAGTAAATGCACACGCCTGTGTTTTGCGGGCATGAACCCGACCAGGATCTCGGTACCCCATTGAGAGATACTGTCGAGGTTACGGTCGAGATCAGCCACGAGTCGTCGTCTCGCCTCCTCAATCTCAGATCGCCCCGCCGTCGGAAGAACCGAGTAACTCCCGTGCAGTGTGCAGTCATCTGCATAGCAATGAATGTTCCCGAGGGATAGCATATCATTGATATGCAGAAGAAAGAGAGTTGGTGATAGTACGGACCCCTGCGGTACCCCGGCATTCACTTGCAAGAAGCGAGAAGCCTGGCCATCGCAGAGGACCCGCACTCGGCGCACTTGTTTTAAAAGCTGGCAATCCAGCTGCACAGTTGAGGAGGTAGACCATATGCCGGAAGCTTGGAAAGGAGCGAAGCATGCCAGACCCTATTGAAGGCTTTGGCGATGTCCAGGCAATTAGCCAAGGACTCGCCGTGCCTTTCCATAGCCTCACCCCAGACATGCGTTACGAATGCCAGAAGATCACCCATTGATCGTTTTGGCCAGAAGCCGTATTGTCGATCATTGATTAGCGAGTGATCCTCCAGGTATCGCATGAGCTGCTTATTTATAAGGAGCTCAAGCACCTTGCAAATGACTGAGGTGACAGCTATGGGTCGATAGTTGCCTGGATCGGATCGATCCCCTTTCTTGGGGATTGGTTGTACGTTCGCCTCCTTCCATACCTCCGAGCCCTTCGAGACCTCCGAGCACGAGCCCTGTAGAGTATGACAGGCGGTACAGACGCGTTAATACAGGAGACAACTTAGCTGCACATTTTCGTAGCACCACCGCCGGAATGCCGTCAGGGCCACTGGCTTTCCGCTTGTCGAGTGACCGCAGCACTGCCCGTACATCGCATTGCCTGATAACAATATCAGGCATAGTTTGGCCACAGTTGGCGATGGCGGGGGGCTGCGGGCTACGGTCGTCGACCCGGGAATTAGTCGCAACGAGGTCTGCGAGCATATCCGCTTTCTCTTGGGCTTTCCATCTGGGTAACGCAGCGGTGGCAGCGAGGGCTGACAAAAGTTAGATTGCACGGATTTGGCCAGTTGCCAGAATCCACGGCTGCCCGTGGGATGGGAAGTGAGCTCCGGACCAAGCCGCGCGACGCGCTGGGCATCCGCTCTCTCGCCGACTGTTTTTGTCGAACAGCTTTGGCACAATCTCGCCCGAACCAGGGACGGACTCTGCGGAAGCGCTATCCGAAGGAGCCTTTCTTACAAAGCAGCGCTGGCTCCAGGGGATGGACGCATAATAACCGCGTAAACTATCGCAATCCGCTGACGAGTAGTGCCATAGTCGTCGTGACGTTTGTACAGGACGTGCAGGAGGTGATACCTTCATGCCAGCGTGAACAACACAGTGGTCGGAACTACCCAATGGGGCTCCTACCGAAACACTGTATTGGGCTGGGCCATTGAAGTCCCCCAGAAATACTAGGTCAGCGTTCGGGAACCGCAACTGCGCTTCATCAGCCGTCTCGCTGAGGTACTAGAAGAGCATTGTTGTCTCAGAATCCCCTGTGTGGGAACGGTAGACGCACACGTAGATCTGGCTCATAGAGCCATGGTCGGTGTGGTTAGGTCGGAGCCGACTCGCCGGAAGGAAGGGCTCCCAAACCCTCCTGATGCAAGGCCGCCGCTACCCCACACCGGTTACCACCCGGAGCGACGATCCCACATCAGGATTATGCGCAACATGTGGGGCAGCCTCCTGTGGTGGTTGGTCCCAGTCGGGCCCCATGAGTGTGTTGCGGGCGGCCGCGGTAACACCGTTGCTAAGGGTCTCCCTTGACGGCGAATCGACCCACACCTCCCACACTAGACTCCGTTTCGCCTCCACTGGTCCCATGCCTCCTGTACCATACATCGCCCCGGGCCCGGCGGTACAGCTGCTGAACCAGCTTTAGCACAGCTGCACGGTGGTACTCCCCAGACCAATACTGTTGTACCACCTGGTACCCACGTATGGGCCGTAGCCACTCCATGGGTACCACAAATTAACGAACCTCGTCCGTTGATCAGCGGGTGCGCCACTAGCAGGTGAGGTCGCTGGGGCCCTAAAGATGTTGGTAGAGCCCCTTAGCACCCAAAAATTTGTTTTAGTTGAAGCGTTCCAGCACCGTGGAATCGTTTTCGAATGCCCAACTTTTGACATTAGGTCACACTATAAGTTTTGCGTAACTTAAAAAAACAACATGTTAAAACCAAAATATTATGTTTATTGCTTTTCAAAATACTCTCCTTTACATTTTAAACATATTTTGATCGAACCATTTTTTAATCAAAGAATCAAAGAATCAATTTCATTTATTCAGTTTAGGCACATAAAGAGCACATATGAATGTCAAAATTTTACAATTTTGTCAAGTAATATTATAAAAATACTAAATTAAGTAAGTACATAAATAACCATTAGAAAATGATTCTTTCGCTGGTTCGGTAATTTAGTTCTCCTGAGAAGAGACCAGCAAGAAACTCAGGTAGATTATCCATTTTCTTTTTTAGTATTGTTTTGTTTACATTGTTACAATTAGTTTATATTGTATTATACGAGTGGCCAACAACAGAAGATTAGGGTGACCATGCATTTTTATCATTAAGATATTCGTCTACATTATAGTAGCCTTTCATCATCAAACATTTTTTAACTACTATTTTAAACTTATTAAGAGGCATGTCAACCAAATCCTGAGGAATTTTATTATAAATTTTTATACATTTGCCAACAAACGAATGAAGTCTAATTTTTGTCATTGCCAGTTTATTTTTATTTCTTGTATTAAAATTATGGTTATCGGAATTTTTTTTGAAGAGATCTATGTTCTTCCGTACATATAAGATGTTGTCGTAAACATATTGAGAAGCAACTGTTAAAATATTAATTTCTTTAAATAATTCTTTCAGCGAGTCACGGGGTCCGAGTCTATAGATTGCTCGTATAGCTCGTTTCTGTAATATGAATATTGTCTCAATATCGGCAGCTGAGCCCCACAGCAGCAGACCATATGACATAACGCTATGAAAGTAGCTAAAATAAACTAATCGTGCCGTTTTTTCGTCAGTCAGAGACCTTATCTTTCTAACCGCATAGGCAGCTGAGCTAAGTCTTCCTGCCAAGGCTGTGATATGAGGACCCCATTGTAGTTTACTATCTAGAGTTATCCCAAGAAAAACTGTGGTATTGACTATTTGAACTAATTCATTATTCATAGTAATATGAGTATCCACCTGTCTAACATTGGGCATAGTAAATTTTACACAGTTTGTTTTCTTCGCATTGAGCAGCAAGTTGTTACTTGTGAACCAATGCAATATTTCCGAAAGGGTATTATTTACATCGTCAAGTGCTACTTTTTGTCTATCACTTTTAAAAATTAATGATGTGTCATCAGCAAATAATACTATCTCACAAAGATTTTTAGTGAAATAAGGAAGATCGTTTACGTATATTAAGAATAAAAGGGGTCCTAATATCGAGCCCTGGGGTACTCCCATGACTAATGAGGCGCCAGAAGAGTCGGTGCCATTAATGTTTACTTTTTGTACTCTACCAGTGAGGTAAGACTCGAGTAAGCCAAGTGAGCTGTTCGAAACACCATAATAACCTAATTTTAGTAGCAAAGTCCCATGATCAACACAATCAAAAGCTTTTGATAGATCACAAAATATACCAATGGCATCCTGCTTTTCCTCCCAAGCATCAAATATATGTTTCACAAGTGCAACTCCTGCATCCGTTGTGTTCCTGCCTTTAGTGAAACCAAACTGTTTGTTATGAAGTAACTTATTGTCTGTAAAATGTGAAAGCAATTGATTAAATATTATTTTTTCAAAAATTTTACTGAGGGATGGGAGTATGGAAATAGGTCGAAAATTTGAAGGATCACTTTTGTCTCCTGCTTTAAATAAAGGATTGATTTTACTGTACTTCATAAGATGAGGAAACTAATTTTCATCTATACATTTATTGAATATGAATGCAAGGTGAGGCGCTATAGCGGGCACTATTGATTTTATTATATTAGTTGAAATGCCCCAAAGATCCTCGGTATTTTTTATATTTAGTTGTTTAAAAGTTTTAAGTATAGTGACAGAGTCAATATACTGAAAATCAAAGTTAATTCTACATTTATCAACACTAGATTTAAGAAGAGAATTGGCTACGTTTTTTGACGAATTTAACTTATTTGTAGTGGTGATTGGAACATTTGTGAAGAAAGATTCAAATGCATTGGCCACTTCAGAATCAGTTTTAATATGTTTATCATCTATTTTTAACTCGAAGGATCGATCACGTGACCTTGCTTTACAAGTTTCTTTGTTAATAACATTCCATATTGCCTTCGTTTTATTATCAGATTTTTCAATTTTAGCCCGTATATAATTAGATTTAGCTGTTGAACATACTTTTTTGAATAGTTTGGAGTACTTTTTAATCTGTTCAATTACTTTTAATACAGGAGGACCACAGATCTGAAGGCATGTTTTCTACGTGCTGATTGAACGCTATCACTGCCTCTTCGGAGTTTGTAAAAGTGTAACCTCTGATCAAATCTTTGATTTTGGGGAAAATACAGAAATCACAGGGTGCTAGGTCGGGGCTATGCGCAGGATGGGTGACGAGTTGTACTTTTTCGGAAGCTAAAAATGACTTTGTTTTGTTGGCCGTGTGTGAAGAAGCGTTGTCATGATGTAGGAGAACGCGGCTTTTGGGTCGTCTTTCGCGAAATTTTTCTAACACCCTGGGTAAACAAATGGTAGAATACCACTCGGCATTAACACTCTTTTGATCTTCAAGTGGAATTGTACAGATGGGACCCGTAGCTGAGAAAAAAAACGCGATCTTTTTTTTACCAACGTTTCTCGCCTGACTCACTTTTGTTGGTTTGTTCTCATTTTCAAACACCCATTCACAAGATTGCTGGTTTTATAGTTCAAAACAATAAATCCACGTTTCGTCTCCTGTGACAATGTCATATACAGCATTAGAATGTCCGTGGTCGTACTTTAGTAGCACCTGTGAGCACCATTCCACGCGAGCCAGCTTCTGCTCCGCTGTCAGTTCATGAGGGATCCAACGACAACAAAGTTTCCGAACTTTCAATTCTTCGTGTAAAATTTTCTGGATTTGACTCATACCAATCCCCAATAGTCCTCGAATTGTCTCATAGGTAATCCGCGGGTTTTCTTCAATTAACCGCTTAACAGTAGCCACATTATTTTCGTTGACGGCAGTTGAAGGCCGCCCTTCACGAAATTCGTCATGTAAAGAAATTCGACCTCTCTCAAATTCAGCAAACTTCTCTCCCAAAAGCATTTTGAAGACGAGCGGCACAGTCTTGCGGAGAGAGAGAACTTTTAAAATCATAAAAAACATCGCTCTAAAATCTTTTCGACTTAATTCCATTTTGGGTGCATACGTAGAACTTTGATGTGTGATAAAAAACAATTGACAAATGATTTCCCGCCAATAGTTTTTTTTTATAACTAAGAAGGTTGCAACGTAAAAAAAAATATAACATTCGAAATTCAAATAGTTCCGATTAGCTAGAAGTGCAAAACTTTTAGTGTGCCCCATGTATGAATAACAAGTGCACGGATTGGACTAGATCTGTTAAACGGTTATGTAGTAACAAATCGTGTAATTACTTCTAAGCTTTCATAATTATAATTCTAGTTTTAGCAGGATAAATTCCTTAATAGTGGTAATACACAGAAGTGTCGATACAGGAGAGTTCATGATTTGTTTTAGTTACAAAAATGAGAAATTTAATGTATCAAAGTTATATTAAATATTTTCACATAAAAGTTTTTAATACGAGTTGGTCGTAAATACGTAATGAGAGTTAAAAAAGTTAGTTCAGCGACAGAAGCGGAAGCCCCAAGAGGGACATAAGTTCACCGGAGCGGGACAGACACATTGAGTGTAACTTATGGAGAGGCACCTTATATTCGAGTCAACATTTTAACACAGAATAGATATTTTTAGCGTTCAATTTGAGATTAGACATTTGACACTTTTCTGTCTTTAAGTTAAACTAGTAGTCGCCCGCGACTTCGTCCGAGTGATTATTGTTCCCGTCGCCGTATCTTTATAAATTGTAGCCTATATGTTATTCTGATGTATAAGCTATATTGTTGTAACGTTTCATCAAAATCCGTTCAGTAGTTTTTACGTGAAAGAGTAACAAACATCCATACTTACAAACTTTCGCATTTATAATATTAGTAGGATACGAAAATTCATATAGATAAATAAGCCTGTGCTATATGCTGGTTGCGACAATTTGGGCTACATAATGTTGGAAATCTTTCCAAAATTGAACTGAATGTTTTTAGGGTTCTGTAGTAAAAATCTCGGAACCCTTATAGTTTCGTCATGTCTGTCCGTCCGTCTACAAAAATCTACAACTATTGTAAGTAAAATGGTTGTGTAGTATATAGTATACCACAAATACTGTAATATTCAGAAATATCAAACACATCATCCATGTTCTCCTACCTCAATGTTCACCACTGCCTCTAGCAACCCCACACTACATACACAACACACGTACAACAGTACAGAGGCACACAGAGGTACGACACAAGGATTTATCGCGCTCCTGATAGAGCTGCGCTTTATGTCTCCACTCTCCACGCGAAATGTTTTAGCGATCCCTTGCTTGTTTTTAAACCGAATGTATATCACCTTCGATAGACGTGTGCACTGATTTATTTCGGCTCTTGAATGGTGCGAAAGCTATACTAGGTCGCCGCAGTCGCGAAACGTACCGTTACGCTGCAGCATATATTTGAGCGAAGCGAGTTTAAATTCAAAATTCTGGCATCGTAATAACCTGGGTAATTCTGTAAGCTATTGATGAGTGCAAGAAAATCCGAAATCGGCCGAGTATTCGCCGAGAAACAATTTAACATAAATCGTTTGAAAAATAATTTGAGTCACCCGTTGAGAGCTCCGCTCGCCTTCGGCTCGCTTCGCTCAATTATTTTGGGAATGGATAAATTGGAAATGGCAATTACATGTATCTAGTTTATGTGGATAGATATGAAAATACGCGCTATTTTGCTGAAAGACGTTAGTTTTTGTGGTAAAATATTAATGACCTACATTTTGTGCAGCATTATATCACATAAGTACATAATACATTCTCCCGAAGGGGTAGGCAGGGGTACATTACACGCTTACTTTTCGTTAGAAACTATTACTCCCACGTAATAGAGGGTGAAATGAACAGCAGTGACATTTACGCCTTCACGGTTAAAGAACTACACCTGAGTTCTTGGTGATGCGGTTTGCTGTTTCAAATACAAAGAGAAGTTGCGCCCTTCGAAGAATTTCTCTAGCTTGACCATTGCACCACAAAAGTAATCTCTGTAAATCAGTTTAGCGAACAAACTTGGTCTCGCCGACCGTGATTCAATAAAAACTGCTGAGTGTTCTAGCTTTGCAGGGGATCAGATCAGGGGATCCAACCGGAATAACTCGTTTTATGCGCCATAATAACCGGATAGTTAATTTGTAAAAAAAATAATTTAAACTGCAGTAAAATGTACTTCAATGTGGGTGAGGGACTAAAGGGACCTTAGTAACATCACCATCCCTGAGTTATCGTAACCTGCACGTGGTGTGTGATAGCTGGACGAAGGTGTAGCTGTACCCCAGGCGCCCGGACACGGCAATAGGCCAATGTCCTATTACGTGGGGCATATTGACGCCTCTGTCAACCTCTGGTGATACTACAGTAGCTATGTATTTATCGTATGTCCGACTGCTTATACTTAGTTAAATATTTAAATTTGAATCTTAGTTTATTTCGTTAACACTGTCAACATGTAACTACTGAACTGATGTAGAAGATACTACATCAGGTTACCTTACAGGCTTCGAGCAATAAGTATCTAATTATACAATACCTATTACGAGTATGTTCCTGGTTTAAATACGAAATGAATAAACTGTCAAAGATAGTCAAACCCACATTATATTACGAACACAAATATTCCAGCATACATAATCGAAATAACCATAGCCTCGACCCAATAAAACCAAACTCATGCCAAAGCATAATGCAAATCATGTTTGTAAGAGTGTTGTGCCTACATCGTTCGTTCGCGTTCGAGCAATGAGACTTCACTCGTTTATTCATTGACTAAGACTTCGATAGACAGACGTTAGGAAACACAATAAACACAGTGATCGAATTTTGACAGCTAAATTGTATGGCGGTGTATTGAGAGTGAAGGCGATTTCAGAAATTTTTAATAAAATTCAATGAAAAATGGATCATGGGTTTTCAATGGTTATTATTCACATCAAATAGGCATACATGGGGCACACTAAAAGTTTTGCACTTCTAGCTAATCGGAACTATTTGAATTTCAAATAGAGCGGAGCGAAGCGAAGCTCTATCTTAGACGACAAGTGGAAATCGTTTGTGTGCCAACTCCTCCGAAACGGCTCGACCGATTTTGACCAAATTTGGCATGCTGGTCGACATCATACCCAGTAGTGCATATCTCTGAAATCATGAAAATAGAGCATAAAAAAAAATTAAGAAAATTTGCTCCTCTCAACATTTGCAGCATGCATTGCATGCCTAGTATTTTTTTAAACGTTGCAACCTTCTTAGTAATAAAAAAAACAATTGGTGGGAAATCATTTGTCAATTGTTTTTTATCACACATCAAAGTTCTACGTATGCAAAGAAAATGGAAATAAGTCGAAAAGATTTTAGAGCGATGATTTTGTATGATTTTAAAAGTTCTCTCTCCGCAAGCCTGTGCCGCTCGTCTTCAAAATGCTTTGGGAGAGAAGCACCTTGTTTAAGCACCGTGGGGCGATGGTTTGCTGAATTTGAAAGAGGTCGAGTTTCTTTACATGACAAATTTCGTGAAGGGCGGCCTTCAACTGCCGTCAACGAAAATAATGTGGCTACAGTTAAGCGGTTATATGAAGAAAAAGCGGATTACCTATGAGACAATTTGAGGACTATTGGGGATTGGTATGAGTCATTCCAGAACAATTTACACGAAGAATTGCAAGTTTTTTGTCGTTGGATCCCTCATGACCTGACAGCGGAGCAGAAGCGGGCTCGCATGGAATGGTGCTCATAGATGCTACTGAACATTGACATTGTTACAGGAGACGAAACGTGGTTTATTGTTTTGAACCCGAAAAAAAACAGCAATCTTGTGAATGGGTGTTTGAAAATGAGAACAAGCAAACAAAAGTGCAGGCGAGCGAGAAACGTTAGTAAAAAACTGATCGCGTTTTTTTTCTCAGCGTCGGGTCCCATCTGTACAATTCCACTTGAAGATCAAAAGAGTGTTAATGCCGAGTGGTATTCTACCATTTGTTTACTCAGGGTATTAGAAAAAGTTCGCGAAAGACGACCAAAAAGCCGCGTTCTCCTACATCATGACAACGCTTCTTCTCACACGGCCAACAAAACAAAGTCATTTTTAGCTTCCGAAAAAGTACAACTCGTCACCCATCCTGCGCATAGCCCCGACCTAGCACTCTGTGATTTCTGTATTTTCCCCAGAATCAAAGATTTGATGAGAGGTTTCACTTTTACCAACTCCGAAGAGGCAGTGATAGCATTCAATCAGCACGTAGAAAACAAGCCTTCAGATCTGTGGTCCTCCTGTTTTAAAAAATGGTTCGATCGCATGAAAAAATGTTTAAAATGTAAAGGAGAGTATTTTGAAAAGCAATAAACATAATATTTTGGTTTTAACATGTTGAAAAAACAATGGTAAGTAAAAATTTTTTTAAGAAAAAACTTTTTAGCATTAATTAATAGCATTAATTTTTCGCAGAATCAAAAGGACAACAAAACGTCGACAATTGTTTCGCCTCTAAACGAGGCATTATCAAGACTGTCTCAGAGAGAACAGCAAAATTCGTGGTTGGAACGTGTTTGCTTATAAGTAAACGCGTGCAAATTTCATTATCGCGATGTAGGATTCTTTACAATAACCAATGTGGGTAGAAACCTCAGATCATGCTAACTAAGTTCCAAAAATAGGTATTCACCAATACTTGACCTTATCTGTTTGATTTAATTACTGTCTCTTGATAAGTTGCATAGAAAACCCAAACAACACATACAAACCAACAACAGTTAATGTGTCTGTCTGTTCGCAAACAGATTAAGTAAGGGAGATGTGTGAAAATCTATTTGTTCATTGAGTAAGGTGTCCGCATCTCTTCTAACTATTTCTAGCCTTTCCCAAACACTTAACTTGAACCCTTTCTCACATAACCGTAAAACTTTAAAAGTGTTACTATTGTTCAAGGAATGACCAGTGTCAAGAAGATGCTTCGCGAAGAGGGACCTTTCGGGACAACCATTGCGGGACGCCGCTCTATGTTCCTTATATCTAATATCGAAGGACCTGCCAGTCTGTCCCACATACTTCAAACCACATTCATCACAACTCAACAAATAAACACCTGATCTGCGTGAGACCGACACCGAATCCTTGCCATTACACAGCTCCCTCAAGGCATTCTGAGTTCTAAAAGCAACAAATATATTACTTTCCCTCATGATCTTAGCTATACTCAACGAGACGGGACCCACGAACGGCAAACAGGCCGTGTACTTCCTAGGTGGATCTTGAATCGGATATAATAAATGAAAACTAGCCTTTCTACGTTTTTTATTTAATAATGAGTGAACCATTCCTACGTCATAGCCATTACTTTGTGCTATGTAGCAAATGATGGACAATTCTTCACCAAATGCCTGTGGGCTCAACGGTACCGCCAGTAACCTGCTCAGTAAGCTGTGGAAAGCTGCCATTTTATGTTGCCATGGATGATTGGATGAGTAAGGAATAACTGTGTCTGTAACTGTTGGTTTCCTATAGATACGGAACTCATGAACACCGTTCCTTCTAGTAATTGAAAGGTCCAAGAAATTGAGAGTGGAATCTGACTCCAACTCTAGTGAAAAATCAATTCTAGGGTGTACTGAGTTCAACTTGGAGACAAGGACACTGAGCTGACGTTTTGTTCCTGTCCAACATATAATAATATCATCCACATATCTAAAATAGTACAAGACATGAACGTTCCCAACTATGTGGTTAGTCTCGAATGCATCCATAAATATTTCAGCTATTAAAGGACTGAGTGGCGACCCCATAGCCAGACCATTCCTCTGTAGAAAAAAACTGTTGTTGAACTGAAAGTAATTCTGAGTCATACACAATCTTGTTAGGTTATAAATTTCCTCTATTTTATTAAAATTTACCCTTTTTATTGTTAATTTGTGTCTCAAAATATCTAATACTTCATTATACGGTACGTTAGTGAATAAACTTTTCACGTCCAAAGACACAAGTTGAGCATTGGACGGTAACTTAATATTTTTAATCTTGTTTATGAGGTCAGTACTATTTTTTATAGAAAATTTTGGGTTAAAATCTATTGCTTCTTTAATGATTGTGTTCAAAAACTTCGACAAATTATATGCCGGCGCGCCCCTGTATGCGACAACAGGTCTAATTGGGCACCCTTCCTTGTGTATTTTTGGAAGGCCATAAAACAACGGACAACTGGGATTCATGTTTATCAAAGTTTTATGCAACGAAGAGTTCTCAGGGAATAAATAAGACGTGGATTTCAAAGCAAGCTTTAGTTCTGCCTGGAACTTAGCTGTAGGATTGAAGGTTAAGTGTTGAAAATCATCAGATGAAATGATGTCATTGACTCTTGCCATGTAATCCTCCCTCGGGACCAAAACCACGGTGTTACCCTTATCAGCCTTACTCAGAACCACATCCCTTTTGATTTGTTGTCCTTTTGATTCTGCGAAAAATTAATGCTATTAATTAATGCTAAAAAGTTTTTTCTTAAAAAAATTTTTACTTACCATTGTTTTGTCATGGATTTTCGCCAAGTAACGCCTGTTTCTATCCAATATTTAACATGTTGTTTTTTTTAAGTTACGCAAAACTTATAGTGTGACCTACGTACTACTACTAACTACATAAATATATAAACTTACATTTACTGTCAAGAAAGACTACCTACAGAAGGGTGTTAGGTACTTGACTTAGAACTTTTGAACTACTCCAAATGTGTTTTGGCAAAAAAAAAACCGAAAATTGCAGTTGTCATAAAGTTTTACACTTGCAGAACACACGCAAAATCCTTATCTGTATATGAGTATATGCAATTTATACAAAAATGACTTAAATTGTGCAATTTAGTAGTTTTAGAAATCCAGTTAGATTGTCACCTTTTCCAATAAACTGTGTTCCCTGCGAGACACGGCCGTACCACGATAGTCACTGATCTTCGACATAATCGCAACAATGTGCTAAGACTATGGTAGTTGCGATTGGTGTTGTAAGTCTTACGGTGTCTTGGTACAGGGTAACTTGAATAAACTGCTCGTTTCAGTTATGCTTAGGTAATTTGGATATTCATATTGATCTGTGGTTTATTATCTGTGGCTTTATTATTAGCTATGCAATTGTTAATGTTGTTGTGTACGGATGTTTGTTTGCATATTATGTTTAATGCTACACTCCATCCAATCACTTACGGTATGTGGATGACATTTGGTACATGACATACTAATATCTCACTTGGTAAAAGGTTCACGGTGACAAAAAAACACCACTCTACCTAGATGCGTATCATTAATACCCCCTATTACGTGGGAACAAAGAACTGATGACAAAATGTGGGTGTTTAATGCACCTCTGCCTATCCCGCCGGGAAAATAGGCGTGATTATATGTTATATGAACTACTAGCTGTTCCCCGCAGCTCCGCTTGCGTGTTACTTTAGATCTACATAACTTTTTTATTTATGAAGCGATTGAAAACCAATCCACAAATTCAAATCGTTTAAACTGTTTCTGAGATTAGCGTGTTTAAACATTCAGACAAACAGACAAAGGTTCTAAAAACCATTGTTTTGGGTTTTATTGCGTTCATAAAGTAGGCAAATACAACAGTTTCTCTATTATATCTTCTATTATATTCTCTATTATACCATAAAATTCATCTTAAGGTACGAAAATATTAAATATTATTTATTATCTTCGTCGTGTGTGATAGTCCATTGAATTGTATGGCGAGCGATATTGTATCTTAAGTTGCAGCCGTGTGCAGCGCCCCTTAGTGAACTCCACTGCGGGTGACGTAACCTGTTCTGAAGAGCTCTTCAATCTGATCCCACCCTCTTCCTTCCGATCCCGAACAACGCGTGCCGGGCAGAGATGCCATTCCCACATAGTGGATAGCATGTTCGCGAGAACCGAGCGTTTTAATTAAACGTTCGTTTCTCTGCCGAACGATAGTGGCCTGGAACGCCCTGCCTGTGCACGTGTTTTCTCCCACATATAACCCTGGGTTCTTTAAGCGAAGTGTAAAGAGGCACATCAGTAGGTCGTCAAGTTGAGGGCCACTCTCTATAGTATTGTGTGCTTTGAGAGTGACCCACAATCGCTAGACGTCGTCACGACTTACCACCAGGCGGGTGGCGTCAATTTGTCGAACCCAATATAAAAAAAAAACTTACGACAAACTTATTATTTGCGGTTGGTACAGTAATCGGATCTAGGCATCGAACCGCAAAATTAAGTTTGTTTTTTATTGTAAATACTTTTCCGGGATAAAAAGTACCCAGTGTGGTGCTCAGGATATTAAAGAATATTCATACCAAGTTTCATCGTAATCGAACCGGTAGTTTTTGCGTGATGCCTGAACAAACAGACAGACAGATAGGCAAAAATTTTTTAATCACATTTTTGGTTTCGGTGTCGGTCTAGTAAGCCCCTGCCATTTTTTTTTTATATTTTCAATGTACAGAATTTTCACTTCTACCTAAAATTAAATTCACTTATAACAAAAAATTAAATAAAAATAAAACTAAAACGCCTGTCCAATACTATCTACCTAAACCTACTTCACTTAAAAATAAATGTTACCTATAATTACCTATTAATAAAAGTACCTACGCTTTATACCTACTTAACATAAAAAAAACTGAACATAAATTAGCAAAACCTACCTTTTGGTATCTAACAATCTATGCGTACCTACTCTACCTACCCTGAAAAGAAATAAAATTTAAACTATTAATAATTTGAACGAATATTTAATCACTACCAAAATAACTATGATGCTTGTTTTATTAAATAAGTAATAATATTAACTGTTTTGAATTAGGGATAAGTGAGAGTGTTATAAACGTAAGAGTAGACAAATATAATCAGAAAGCTCCGAACTGCTAAGCTATCGGGAGTTACACGTGTTATTGTGAGTCAACCATAAAAGATAGCCATATGCTGTTGTGAGATATTTTTTTTATATTTTTAAGGGGAACATTTCCGTAGTACATGATTTCTGTGTAGCTTTAACCATTAAGGCTGCACACGCGACGGCAGCTTAAAAAATGGAGTAACTTCTTCCGTTTTCCCAACTTTTCCCTTCACTGCTCTGCTCCTATTGATTGTAGCGTGATAAAAAGTATACTATAACCTGCCCAGGAGTATGAAGAATAATTGTACCAAGTTTCGTTAAAATCCGTCGAGTAGTTTTTGTTTCTATAACGAACATACAGACAGACAGACAGACAAAAAATTTACTGAGTGCATTTTTGGCATCAGTATCGATCACTAATCACCCCCTGAGAGTTATTTTGAAAATATATTTCATGTACAGAATTTACCTCTCTACAGATTTATTATAAGTATAGATTAAGTGTTATATATAATATATACCTAATATATTATATTGTTACTACTCGTAATCATCTTAATCATCTATGATTATCTGAAATATTTTTTTTTTACAAACTAGTTTGTAGCACTACTTCATGTACACTAGTGTTCGTGAAGAATCTATCAGTAGATGCATCATGCAGGGGAGATGTGCCTACCTGGTCTCCGGAGATCTTGACAGATCCCAAGTTTATATGAAACATTAGAAAAAGCTAATCAAGGTGTTAAGAATCCTTCATAGTTCCACAAACATAAAAATAACACCATTAACAAGCCCATTCTCCCGCCCTTGCCCTCATCATCACATCGTATAAAACTCATAACACTCAAAGGGTAATAAAATATATTTTTACGAAGCTGCTTATCATTCAGTTCGGTTCCTATTCGACTCATAAACTGCTATGAAAAAACGCCCCAGTTCAAGGGCAAACAAATCAAATGTTTTGGAACGGACTTTGAGCCATTATGTTCCGCACAAAGGACGGGGTGGCACATCGAGTGAGCAAGCGGTGGAGGGGGTATTAGTATTACCACAGATTACTAAATAGTTATTAGTATTACTACGATTGTTTTTGTTATTCACATAACTACAATCACGTCTTTTGGTCTGAATAGTGACAGATTCGTTTAGTACGAGTACGCCTACAATGCGTCAGCTATTATTGTTTTAATATTTAAAAGATCGAACTTAATGCAAACCTTCTTTTATGAAGCCCGCGGCCTCTCCTACGTCCATTGGCGGTCGTCGCTGGTACGTACCAGGAGTACATATTGCAACCCTAAGAGCAAGGCAGTTTAATTGGTTGAGTAACATTATGTCTATCGACTTAAGACTTAAGTAATTTGAATATCGACGCTGGCTTCATACTACACAAAATAGGTACTTATAGGCTGCCTATGTTAGTCCTGCAAGGATCTTAGCATTGTTTGCAAGAGTATCATCAACCCAGCACCGGTTATTATTTACGATCTGTAAGAGGTCACATAAGTGATCAATATCATAAAAAAACTATTTAAAGCATTTTTTTTTAAATTCCGTGGCGCAAGGCCACTGCCGCTCTAACGTTCGTTGCCGGGCGTCTCTAGTTACAAGCAGAACGTATTTCCAGTGGCGCCCGGCGGACTTTGACCACCTCTGTGGTCTCTGCGGGGGTTTGGTCGGGATGAGAATCCCGCGTCGTTGGGGTAGGGTTTTATCCCGCGTCAGTGAGTGAATCTGGTTGCGTGCTATGGGGTAAAGGCCCCGCAGCACGCAACCCTTCTAGCCTGCTTCTGTAAGGACGGCGGGTGGCGATCCCGCCGTCTTCAGGCCCCGATCATGGAGGTCGATGGTCTTGAGCGTAGATGAGTCGAACTCGGCGGGGAGGGTACGCTCCCTCTCCCTCTCGGCCGCCTCCTTCGCGAACATGACTTGCTCGCAGAAGGACACGGCGCCGCGTTCTACCTACTCCCGCTGGAGACCATGGCTTGAAGCATGTTTAAAGTCTTAACATAATCTTAATCTTAAAGCTATTGTCTCTATTACATATCAGGTACACACACTAATACATTAACTATGTTATGTTTGTATCCAAAGGTCAAAGGTCAAAGGTCAAAGGTCAAAGGTCAGCAATTCGTTTTAGTGTATTTAATTTTAAATAAACATAGCCTAGTTTATTAGGCAGCAAATAAGTGTTAATCAATGTATTTCAGATCTTTCAGGACCGCGGAGGCAGTGTGTAATCCCTTGAAAATTAAGAATGACCCTCTCGGACCTTTCTATGTAATTACGTATATTACGATATTACGGAGTCCCTTTTAATAATTAATATATATGACAAAAGGCTATATTAAACGCGTGATAAAAGACACCATTATCTCATATATACAAATAAAAATGAATCGCCGTTCGTTTGTCTCGCTAAGACTCGGGAACTGCTGGACCGACTTGGCTGATTTTGGTCTTGAAACATTCGGCAAAGTAAAATTTCAGGTGGTACGAAGTTCGCCGGGACCGCTAGTTTGCAATAAAAATTAAGTACAGAATTCATTATACATATTCACTTATCTTACGAGTCTTTGAAATAAAAGAGCTCTACCCTAGTATTTTTTTTTAATTCCGCGGCCCAAGGCCGCGGCCGCTCTAACGTCCGTTACCGGGCGTCTCCGGTTACAAGCAGAACGTATTTTCAGTGCTCGACTCTAGCACGATTTAAATTGAACAGTCGCTCTCGTTGTATGAGAAACTTAATACTCTTTATGTTGTTAACTTGCTCACAGCAAAAGTGAACACTTAAAAGGGTTTCCTTTTCACACTGAACACCTTTTTATGGCGTAATATAAAAGAGTATTTCTAAAAACTTTACTGGATGGTCGTAACGAGCTTCTAAAAAGGTTGACTTATATTAAAAGTCACCCTTATACCATCTACGTACAGGGAAGTAAGGAACATATTATTCTATTAACTTTGAAAAGATACGACGAATTCTCTTTGGTCATGGCTACCAGTTTTCTTAAAGGTATTTTAGCAAATTACAGGATAAGTTGGTATAATAGAAGTATTGGAATTCTTCAGCTTTAGTTTGTGGTGCGAGATGTAAAGCTGGAGTCCAGAATTTATTAAGAAATTCTATTATAATCAAAAATCCACCAATTTAGCCTAACACTTATAAAAAATAATCAATCAATTCGATATATACGCGATATGAATATCTTATATTGCTCTTCAGCAAAGTAACCGCTTTCCTGGCATCATTTTTAAAAAGGGGTTCTAGGCTTCAGTCAGCTCAAACCAGACTGCCAACGAGAGCACCCTGAATGTTTTTGACACAAAGTTGTCTAATAGCCATAAATAATATTATTTTTTTTAATATTTTTGGACATTCTCACACAACGTCATCTAGCACAAATTAAGCTAATATAAGCTTGTGCTATGGGATCTAGACGACTGATAAACATACTAATATATTTCTAAATAGATACATAGAAAACACCCAAACTCCGAAACAAACATTTGTGGATCACACAAATATTTGATTCGACCCGGGGATCGAACCCAATACTCCGGAGTCGAAAGCCGACGCACTACGACCACGCCACCGAAGCAGTCAAATAAATAAAAAAAAAGACAACGCAATGGTTTAAAGTTTTTTTAAATCAATTTACAGTTTTGTATCATAGGTTACTAATATAGCCTCAGAGGGTTAGGTTGCGAGTAGTTTTGTTCTTGTTCTCGTATCGTACAATACACTATTACCGGGTAAAAAATAAGGCTTGCGATTATCCCCCATTCAGAACCGTTTCACCGATGGAAGTGATAAAAACACACATAAGGAAAAATGACGGTAGTCACATAAAAAATATAATAATTCTAATAATATGGTCGCTCGCACTTGTGATAACGTTGCGAACACCTGCCTCCCGCCTGCACATTACTTATAGCAGGGGTCGCCAGCGTTTGTGTTGTCTACAAGGTATTTGTATTTGTAAGAAATTGGTAACTGTTTTAACTTCCTATAATCGTCAATATTAACCCTAGAAGCCTAATTTGTATCGGACGTCCACAAAGCCTTAATATACGCCTTAGAGTACACATATAAATTGCAATCAGTACCCAAAATAAGATCTATTTAAAAAAATATTTTTAGGGATATTTAAATTTGAAATATAAACAAAAAATAAAACAATAGTGTTTTTGATTTTATAATTATAATCACAGTTACTTATTACAATGAAAAAAAAAGATGCATAAATTTGAAAAATACATATTAACTTCTTTAAAATCAACTGAAACATAAATTTCTTTTAGATAAAATTTTTTTTTACGCTAATTAGTTACTCTTAGAGCTAACATTAAAACTAATCACACTTTATAAGACTAGGTAAATTTTATGAGCACTCTACACATACATCAACCTTATGCTCGCAACACAAAGGCACAGTATTTATGTTTTTTGGGCTTGGTTCTTCTTCTCTATTTTCTGCACTTGAAGCAGTAGGTTTTACGAGAGTTTGGCTTATATTTTCTTGTTCTCTACGAGAAAATATAAGCCAAATTCTCTTTTCAATGTCGGAGCTTCAAGTCTCTTCTCCATCCAAGGCGTTACCACATCTGTGCTGAGTTTCTTCAGAGGGGCCAGGTTCTTGTAAAGACGAAACGTATTCCGTCACATAATTGTTGTCATCTTCGCTTTGAACATCGTCGATAATCTGATCATTCTCAACTTTGGAGTCAGAATCTTCCAAAGAAAGGTTGTCTTCCTCATTTAAGATTGCTAAAATATCATCTCCATCTAGTCTCTTAGATCGTGACATTTTTATACCTGAAAAAATGCGGAAAATATATGTAAAATATACTAAAAACAAACAAAAGTAAAACCACACAAAACCTGTTAAAAGTTACACAAAGCCTAAATATACGTCTCGCAGGCGTACTATACTTCGATACCTATATCAAAAATGGCGGGACTTACCTTAACGACACGGGCGCCGTCCGCTAGCTTCTATCGGCCACTGAGTTGGCGAATAAGCACGACGTGCCAGCTTCAACCGTCAGAAAGAGACAAACGTTGTTTGGTTGAGTCTACGCCTCGCAGGCGTAGATTAGGCTTCTAGGGTTAAAAACAGTTGTCCAACTAATCTAAAAGTTGGATAACGTTCTTTGAGCCTATGTAACACCGGCAGTAAACTAGACCACGTGGGTGTCACAAGTATAAAAAAAACTCACCAAACGCATGTCGGGCCACGCATAGCATAGGGTTCCGTAGTCACCCATTATAGGATCTATAACTCCTAAACTAACATAGTTCTCTGGTTCGTTATAGTTTTCCTTCAAAGTTTATAATATGGACTAGCAGTTTAGATTTTAGAGAGATGCGCTTTTAAGTTGAATATCTCACAAACAGATACCAAATCAAAAAATTGTCTTAGCAACCTCATGCACTACATGTACATTTAATGTTTCTAGCACTGACCGGTTGTGAGGATAGCCGAGGACGGGCGGACGGACAGACATAAACTATAAGGGTTCCGAGATTTTAACTACAGAACCCTAATAACAACTAAATTAATGCCGGAAATAATAGTGTCAACTTTTTAGAAGGTTGTCACGCTACCGGGAAGCTGTCAGATAATCGTGAGTCTTGATGACAGTTCATAAAATTATAATATTATCTATAAATTACATCTAAGTATTTATATAATTAATATTAATAATTTAAGTGAGTGACATGACTGGCATAGTCGGTTGAATGCAAAAGTTTAAAAGTAAAGCTTAACCAGACGCTGAACATACCTACCTAAGTAATAACCTTATTACAAGATCCAAAAATGTATTTAATATGATACATTTAAGTTAATTTCAATTATAAATCTGTAATCATACTAATAATTAACCCAGTGTTAAATGTGTAATATTATGGCGAACAAATTATTGGTTTTAATTATTGTGGCTTCATGCGTAAAGTGTAAGACTTTAATCATTTACATTTAATTGAGCAATTATAATTACTTCATTATAAGTGCACACACCATAAATTACCAGTAATTTTGTCGGTCTATTGCCGTAACTGGGCATCATCTATACAGATAAATAAAAATGTAAGTGCCTAATTGTAATGAACATTGTTCCGGCGTTATCAGCTGCTGGTAGAATAAAGGACGCATATATCGCACACTCATTCAATAGTGATCGCAATATTAAAGGTCCTGGGCTAGTGGTGTCTTCTTCAGTCGGAAGACAGTTCGTCCTGGAAAGGGAACAGTCGCTTACAAGTACAAGCCCAGCCCAAAACTATAGTTTTTGCGATTAAGAAAAGGTTTGAATAATTAATTGCTTAAAAAAATGATTAACATCAATGTGAAGCTCGTTCACAATAAACGTTCATTGAAAGGAATTAAACATATTGAAGATACGATGTTTGTTTAACTCCCTTTGTACTAACACTTTATGGTCGAGACATTTTCTCTGTGGGGATGACACAAGGTGATGGAGTAGTTCAGGAGCTGGCTAGTTCTTTAATTAATACCTGTATTCTTACAAAGGTCTCAAGTGAGAGAATGTAATTAACTGATCACGGTACCACAGAATAGGAAATAGTATGCAGTACATTCATACTGGGAAAACAAGCCTCTGAGGGAAGTAACCTACATAATAGTATATCTGGTAAGAAATGGATGTTTAGGTTTGTTACCAGTTATGCCGGACCTAGTTGTGGTGCTTACACCAACGCCTCTTAAACATTTCAATGCCAATGTGACTTTGAGATGTGGCGACAACAGGAGTAACCATGTGCCTAATCCGTGCGTTCAAGAGTCGAGGTCAATATTATAAAAATATGGTATGAATGAATGTGTGTGATGTATGGTGTTAATAAAGTCATATCGCACATGATTATATTCGTATTTCTAACGAGTATAATCATGTGCAATATGACTTTATTAAGTCATTAAGATGCAGATATAAATATGTACCTATTTATGATTTATTCTGATTCGATATGAACGTTGCTCGATGCTTCGTTTGAAGTGTTTCATGTTTTTCTCTGGAATGACTATTCCATAAAAATAATAAAAGGTAGGTACGAGTATGTTAGTGCTTAATCTTATAATTTTATGTTAACATTATACTTATATTTTTGATATCAGATTGATCATGCAATTTATTTTAGTCATTTCCACCAACCCTAATAAAACTTTTTAAACGCGAAGCTCTTAATTAGGTCCCTGCTCGAAATCCGGCTGACTTTATAACTAACAACTGAACGTAAAAGAACGTCCGATAATTAAAGTTTAACCTAAAATAAGTTGTTAGTCGTATCTTCTGGCAACCGTCGGCAATGGCACGGAGGATTTCTTACACGATCTTTGGTAAATATTATAAGTGCATATTACGTTTATATCTTTTAGCACCTTGCAGCTTTCAGGAGAAAAAACCTAAAAAAGGTATGAAATTCTAAAATAAAATATGGAACAAAAATGTTGTACACTCCGAGGCTACAGTGGGTGCAGCGGGTAATCGGTTTAGTACGTAGGTGACACTATAAGATTTGCGTAACTTAAAAAAACAACATGTTAAAACCAAAATATTATGTTTATTGCTTTTCAAAATACTCTCCTTTACATTTTAAACATTTTTTCATGCGATCGAAACATTTTTTAAAACAGGAGGACCACAGATCTGAAGGCATGTTTTCTACGTGCTGATTGAACGCTATCACTGCCTCTTCGGAGTTGGTAAAAGTAAAACCTCTCATCAAATCTTTGATTTTGGGGAAAATACAGAAACCACAGGGTGCTAGGTCGGGGCTATGCGCAGGATGGGTGACGAGTTGTACTTTTTCGGAAGCTAAAAATGACTTTGTTTTGTTGGCTGTGTGTGAATAAGCGTTGTCATGATGTAGGAGAACGCGGCTTTTGGGTCGTCTTTCGCGGACTTTTTCTAACACCCTGGGTAAACAAATGGTAGAATACCACTCGGCATTAACACTCTTTTGATCTTCTAGTGGAATTGTACAGATGGGACCCGTAGCTGAGAAAAAAAACGCGATCATTTTTTTAGCAACGTTTCTCGCCTGCCTCACTTTTGTTGGCTTGTTCTCATTTTCAAACACCCATTCACAAGATTGCCGTTACCGGGCACTATAGAAAGTCTATAACCTCTCTGTGGTTCAAGTAAAAATTTCAACACCCAGAACAATAAATATGTTACATACGATTTACGAGCACTCTGCAGTGCATACACGTGACTTAAACCTCAGGTAACTACTAACTTTCAGCATTGTAACATACTAACACTACTCTTCAACCCAAAAACTATCAAAGCTCTCGCACTGCAATTGCTGATACAATGACTAGGTTAAGTTATGTTTAAGTTATGCTAAGTTTATGAAAAAAGCCATACACGCCGCCTATTACTTGATAACAACAACATCTCTAACGAAACGTGTCTTCTGTCTCTTCCTGTGATTATAAGTCTTAGTAGAAATTTGACAACCTATCATTTCCTGCTCACGGTATAAATTAGGTACTTGCAAGTTCCTGAGTCCTCTTCTCCGTCTTAGTTTGTAGAATTAGCAAAACTTTGATGGCTCAAGTTTGCTGTTGCACGCTCGTTACCTGTACTGAGCACGCATATACAATCTATTTTTGATGAAGTTTCTTTAAACCTTCTTACTTTAAAACTATTGAAGTTAGGGTAGTCATTTTACTACCGGTAGGTTTTATGGTGTTTACTACTGTTAGGGTAGTATTATTACCGGCACTTAACGGTGATAATTATCAAAGGTAACGATATCGTTTGTTGTCTGTTTGTTCTTGACAAACTCAAAGTTTCACTTTCATCAGAGTGTACAAATTCAATAAAATATAATTATTTTGCTTTTTAACATTATAAGGCGAAGAAAAGCGATGGGCATGTTAATGTTTGTTAAAATTAAATTAACTATCAAAAAAATTGGCTCTAGGCCAAATTACATAATCCACGCTCATAATAAGATTTAAACTGTTATAAATTTGTTGTTGTTACTTTTATGACAGACTAATCAACATTTGAATTTCATCCATAATGAAGCCACTGATTATCATAACCAATTCATATTTATGAAAATTATTGGCCATAATTTAATCGGCAATAACGAGTTATTAACAATGATTTTTGAAATGCTTGAGGGGATTTAGTCAAGTGTCATTTCGTCATACAAACTTCTTGAGTTGAAGTGTTTTTGATAATAACCTTCAAATATAATTATGTTTTATATTTTAGAGATGTTTGATGTGGGTCCAGACAGAGGACCTCGATATATTCATTAATAGCCGCGGGTTTGACCGCTTGACAAAATTAAATTACATACTTACTAAAACCTTCCTGGAGAACCACTGTAAAATACTCGTACGTTACGTAGTTTTCAAGATCGAAGTAAACAAAGGGACGGACAGACAGCGGAAGCAACTTTGTTCTATACTATGATATGTTGAATGTACTTTAGTGAAGTTCGTAGGAACTCGATGGAAGTGTGTTCTGTTAGTCTTGTTAATTCGTGGTAGAACTCTATAGGAGTTTAGTGCCTGATGCTGGCAGAGATCTAGTTACTAGGTGATACCTGCGATTTCACTTGTATAGAATGGTTATCTCATCCCCCATTCTGAGAGAACATAGAGAGAACTACCTAGTAGCATTGTGTGTTATTCTCATGTGTAACCCACAGGCTACTAGTTCGAGCTAAATTTTTGTTAAATTTCAACCCGTTTAGTAATTTTTGCACTAAAGAGTAACAAACATCCATTCGTACAAAGCTTCGTGTTTCTTTAACATTTAAAGTAAGATCATGCCCAGTACTAGGCGTCTAGTACATTATTAAGACGATCTAGCTAATTATATTAAGAAAAAGGCTACTTTTGGGATAAAAGTAACTTATTATTATTATTATATTTGTGTGATCCATAAATGTTTGTTTCGGAGTTTGGGTGTTTTCTGTGTAGATTATGTATGTATTTAGAAATATATAAGTATGCTTATTAGCTGTCTAGGTCCCATAGCACATGCTTATAGCTTAGGGGCTAGATGAAGTTGTGTTACAATGTCCAAAAATATTTATTTATTAAAGCAATGGTAAGTAAAATATTTAAAAAAAAACACTTTAAACTTATTTTAAATTTCTTAATTATTATTTTGCGCAGGATTAAAAAGACAACAAAACGTCGACAATTGTTTCGCCTCTAAACGAAGCATTATCAAGACTGTCTCAGAGAGAACAGCAAAATTTGTGGTTAGAATATATTTGCTTATAAGTAAACGTGTGCAAATTTCATTATCGCGATGTAGGATTTTTTCACAATAACTAACGTGGGTAGAAACCTCAGATCTTGCTAACTAAGTACCCAAAAATAGGTATTCACATTGGTGAATACCTATTTTTATTATATTTTTATTATTTAGATTTATTTATATATTATTTAGATTTATTTATTTTTATTATTTAGAAGTCTTGTATTGACAAGACTTCATCTTATTAATTTTCAACAAATTGTGTAGAAATGCCAAATGACACATACAAACCAACAACCAACTAATGTGTCTGTCTGTTTACAACCAGATTAAGTAAGGGAGACGTGTGAAAATCTATTTGTTCATTGAGTAAGGTGTCCGCATCTCTTCTCACTATTTCTAGCCTTTCCCAAACACTCAGCTTGAACCCTTTCTCACATAAACGTAAAACTTTAAAGGTGTTACTATTGTTCAAGGGGTGACCAGTGTCAAGGAGGTGCTTCGCGAAGAGGGACTTCTCAGGACAACCGTTGCGGAACGCCGCCGTATGCTCCTTATATCTGATCTCAAAGGACCTACCCGTCTGCCCTACATACTTCCCCCCGATCTGCGTGAAACCGACACCGAGTTATTCATTATTATAGAGTTATTTATTATTCATTATTATAAATTACTCAAATTAGAAAACTTAGATTTTTCATAATTATTATTCATAGCACAATTATGAAAAATCTAAGTTTAACAAACTCACAAATAGACTATTTTCAAAGAGAAAATATAAACTCTCTGTTTCATATTAAATAATAATATAAAATAAACGGAACCTCAATATGTGAGATTTTTTTTGTTCTACTTACTAGTAAATTATTATTTCCAGTGATATACTTAATACATACATACATAGCATCACGCCTTTTTCCCCGAAGGGGTAGGCAGAGGTGTGCAAACACACCCACATCTCGCCAGCTATGTTAGGTCCCATGTAATAGGGGGCGAGCCTATTGCCATTTACCGGACACAAGTTCCAGACTCTGGGATAATTATCTGGGTAAAATTCTAAAGAGAATTATACATTATCCACCAGACCCGGGAATCGAACCCGAGACCTCGAGTGTGGCAGTGTGGCGGTGGTACATAGTACCATTGTGCCACCGAGGTAGTCTTGATATACTTAAAAGCAAAGTAATTCGCGGAATTACATCATCTCCGATATTGGAACGGATTGAATGTGTTTATATTATCAACTAGCGGGCGCCCGCGGCCTCGCTCGCGTGAAATAGTTTTGTTTCCCAATTCCCACGGGAACGCATTCCCGGGATAAAAAGTAGCCTATATTACACCTTATTACATCAGCTATCTGCCACAGAAAGTACCATTGAAATAGGTCCAACTGTTCCAGAGATTAGCGGCAACAAACAGACAGACCGACAGACAGACAGACAAAACAATAAAAAAATTGCATTTTTTGTGTCAGTATCGTGTATACTCGTCGTATACATTGAGTAAAAAGCTGATAATTTGAAATCACACATAAACACTTCACTTTTATTTATTTTTATCTGTGTGGATTAGTTTCGACTGTACCTACTTTTAGTTTTAAGATAATAATAACTGTGCCAGTCTCATTACAAAATATAGTAAGTTGTTTGTGATTTTTACTTTGACTGTGATATAGGTTTCTGTTTAAAGATTCATCAAGAGCTTAAGAAATAGAAAATAATTAAATTATAACAGTCAGACACATATCACGCCTATATCCCGAAGGGGTAGGCAGAAGTGCATTACACACTCACAATTATATACGAGTATAATAATAGGGGACAAGCCTATTGCCGTCACCGGGCACACAGTCATATTAAATTAAATTTAAATTAAATTAAAGTTGTAGGTACATACTCCAAAACTAAAGAATTGACATCATTAATCTGTATTTAGGATGTAATTTTTGTGCAATGTTTGATACGAACTCTGTACTTTTGTAGAGTAGTAATCATCATCCACCGAGTCTTTTCCCAACGCAGTTGGGTTCGGCACTCCAGTATAACTGCGATTTGGCTGAACTTCAATATTTCACGTGAAACGACTGCCATCTGACCTCCACAACCCATGGGTGATATCGAAGTTTTGTAGTTAAACCGGTCAGATTTTTGATTTTGAACTCCAACTACCCCTAACTACTGCCATAGATGTTTGTATGACAACCGGGAACAACGGCTTAACGTGCTCTCCGAGACACGCAGGGGTCTCGATGTCTTAAGTCCATCCTAAGACGGTGAACCGACCTGGCTAGATTTTGCTTAACCTTTGTAATGTGTTAACATTGTCGGTTACCACTAGATCACGAGGCCCCATCGTACGTAAAATATGGTTATTTAAATACTAAGTTTAGCAATCTGCTATCTTAAGTTAGGTTTCGCACATCTATTCAAATCTCTATCCTATTTAAATATGTAATATCTATTAATGTTTGTTTGTTTACATAATTTGGATATAATGTAAAATATACATAGAAAGAAAAATAAACTATAGTCCAAACTTTAGTGAACCTAGACTGTAGTGTTGTTTGTAGAACTAGCTGATAACCGCGGCTCTGGCTACGTGATTTGTTTACACACAACACAGGACCGGGATACAAAGTAGCCTATGTTACTGGGGGATAATGTAGCCACATACTAGTGAAATTATTTACTAAATCGCTTCGGTAGGTAAGTAGGTACCTACTCACGAAGCCTATAAATTTAATGCAAACAAACAAAATATACAATCACATCATTCTAATTCCACTTTATCATAATTAGTCTAATTATTAAAAAAATACGCAAGTGCAGCTACACACACTAGCACGAACTAGTATTATAATATAAACGTTAATGAGTATTTAATGATAGCAATTATAGTTTAGTTAGCTTGTGATCTGTGTAATTTATGAGTTCATACGATTGACCTTGTTCTAACCGACTCATATTGTAACAAACAGTTCTATAGTTTACTAAGAAACGTTAACAATACATTTAAATGGCATTTACACATTCATCGTCGGTATATTGCGGTCAATAGTTTTTGTTATTTGTGTCGTATAGCAGATAGTTATCTTGCTGGCATTTGATATTATATCAGCTCTATTGAATAATGACATTGATTATGATATCCGTTATAAGAATTAGAGCCTCAGGCACAGAATAGGTAATAGTTAGATAAGGCACTACGAGTACACCTCAAGACATGCGTAACGTATTCGTATTTAGTTGTCTGTAATGATTTTGTTAATACGGTTAAACTATCGTTTATTTTTTAATTGATTTATATGTAACTACATAAAAACTTTTATGTTCCTGACGGGGTAAGCAGAGGTGTATTACTTATTAACATTTCCCACATAATAGAGTATGTGCCTAATACTGTTACTGGAAAGATAATTTAAATCAATACTCAGCGAATCAAATATTAACTGTTCTGTTGTACATTTGTTTACTTTGATATGACAAAAAAATAATCTGAATATACCTAATATAACAAAGCAATGCTTAATGTTGGTTTAAATATATTTGAATTTAAAATTCAGTTAGTTGGAATAATTTGTTAAACAACAATTAAGTAGTTCTAACAATTTTAAATTTACTGTATTCTACTACTTAGGTAATCTTCACAGATAAAATGAAGAGTCCCAAAGCCCAATTATGTACTTGAGAGATACTTAAGAATTACATTCAGCAATTCATGTGTCAAGGTTTAGAGATGAGCCAACTCAAGAACTGCCCGCGGCGGCTCCACGACGACCTTCACCAAAGAGGTAATGACCACCTTGTTAAATTGAAGATGAACGATGACCGCATCTTGAATATTTATGTGATTAGAATAATTCCATCAATCAAGATTGCTACCACTGACCCATAGATCACTTTGCGAAATGTTTTAATTTGTTTCTTATGCATGTAAATTAAGGTACCATTCTAATCTAATAAAAACAACCACATCGGAGTTTCTGTCGACTGTGTTTTTTTGTTGTTGGACTTAGCTCAGAACTTTCAACTGGGTGAACCGATTCTTATGATTATTTGTTGTTGGACTTAGCTCAGAACTTTCAACTGGGTGAACCGATTGTTATGATTATTTTGTGTCTAAAAGCTAGTGCTTATCTTGTGGTCCCATTTTATTTTGATCCAGTTCTGACAAAATAAATACGTTTTTTTTTTCAAAATTATTTGATAGATAGCTTTTTTAAGCAAGCGCAAGCGCGGTAGCTCTTACGTTCATTGCCTCTGGTATGCACCAGCTGAAGGTATTTCCAGTGGTGCCCGGCTTGTTAGATAGCTTTTTTTTTCAATTCTTGGATAGAATCAGGCGTTACCTGGCGAAAGTCCATGATAAAGCAATGGTAAGTATGATGTTCAAAGTTGTTCAAATAATAGCATTATTTTCGCTAAAATAAAAGAGATAACAACATTATAATTATGAGCTGTTCTCTCTGAGACAGTCTTGAGAATGCCTCGTGTAGAGGCGAAACATAATAATATGTCTACTATGAGACCGCGGCCGGTCCCATGTCTGGTGACACCCGAAGGTATTTCCAGTAGACGCCCGGTGGACCTTGGACACCTATGTGGCCTCTTCGGGGGTTGGGTCGGAATGAAAATCCCGCGTCGTTGGGGTTGGGTTTTATCCCGCGTCGGTGAGTGAATCTGGTTGCGTGCTGTGAGGCTGAGGCCCCGCAGCACGCGACGCTTCTAGCCTGCTTCTGTAAGTAAAGCAGGTGGCTATCCCGCCGTCCTCAGGCCCCGATTATGGAGGTCGATGGTCCTGGGCGTAAATGAGTCTGCGGCGCCCTTGCCGCTGACTGCGGAACTTATTTATTTATTTATTTTAACTTTTTTTCTGAATAACAGAGATCCATAATTTTTAAGTTCACTTGGTCCACACATGGTCACGTACTGCCCTTGCCCTCTTTTTATTATTGTAACAGAATCATTGTATTTACTGGCGAATAAAAAGAGTGGCCGTGAGTTTTTCTTGCCAGGTTCTTTCCTCACAGGCTCTACCTATTGCCTTGCGAATCTGGCGGTAAATGTAAATGTAGAAGTATTTTCTTTTTTTGACGTTCATAAGTGTTACTTTGTGACCTACATGAATAAAGATATTTTGATTTTTTTTTTGATTTTTTATAAATCATTGCAAACATGGGTTACATCAGATGTTACAGCAGTAATTTTATAGATTCACCATATTTTACCATAATACTAGGCATGCAATTTTCGTAGCTGGCTCAATGGAGAGCATAATTTCTGGATACAAAATCTTTCCATATTATTATCAATTACATCATAAAATCTTACAAAGTTCAAAATACAAGTAAATCATGATGTCATCTTATTACATCAATTTCCGAATATTACAATAAAATAATTATCATCCTAGCATATTAATCATGTGATCGTCCAAATAATAATAATAATTAAGAAATGTCCAAAATAAATATTGATTACTAAATTGTCATGTTACATTTTAGTCAATTTATAGTTAAACGTCAAAAAATATTACAAACTAAAAGTCAAATTCTTATATCTAGCTGACACTGCCATCCAGCAAGTATTCAGTCACTGTGTAATAGGTTTTTTTCAGTAACAACAACGACAGTTCTTTCTTAACCTGGTGCATATCCTTACAACCCAGTATTGAATCTGGCAACTTATTCTATAGCTTTGGTGCCATACCTAAGAAACTCTTACCATAAACCGTTTTTTTGTGTGTTCTGTTGCGTATTTTATTTTTATGACAAGCACTCTTTAATGTGTCAAATAGGTTAAAGTTCGACTTCACAAATACAGCCACCTCATAAATATATAGGCATGGCAATGTTAATATGCGTAATTTAGGGAACCACATTCTGCAACATCAGTGGATTGCAGGCCACATATTGCTCGTACACATTGTTTTTGTGCCCTAAATATAATTTCCGAATTTGTGAAGTTACCCCAGAATATAACGCCATACCGTAATGAGGAGGTAACATAGGCGTGATACGATGTCAATACTGTATGTCGGTTATGAGTATTGATTAAGATGTTTTCGAATACTAATGGTATGCGTTTTCCACGACATGTCTTTATTACTTAGCGGGGAGGGTACGCTCCCTCTCCCTCTCGGCCGCCTCCTTCGCGAGCATGACTTGCTCGCAGAAGGACACGGCCGCGTTCCACCTACTCGCGCTGGAGACCATGGCTTTCAAGCCATGGTCTTCCGCCACCCTCTCGCTGGAAGCCATGCTGAAGCATGGCTTCCAGGGTATCCACGCACATACCCACTACGAGGTCCCGGCGTTGACTCGCCCACGCTGAGCACTCCACCAACGTGTGGAGTGCATTGTCGTCGCCGGAAACCTCGCAGTGTTGACACCGGGATGTGACCTCACGATGGATGCGAAACAGATAGCTACCGAAGCATCCATGCCCGGTAAAGATCTGCGTCTCACGATACTTGAGGTCACCATGCTGCCTTTGCAGCCACTCGTCCATGATCGGTCTCACCGCCGCGATGACGGTGGTTCCCCACTTTGGTTGCTCGAGTCGCACCCTCTATATCTCCATGAGATCCTGGCGGAGTTGGGACCGCTGGTCCTCGATTTCTCGAGACGCAGACCTGTGGCCTCGCTCCAGCGCCTCCTTGAGCCATTAAAACAATGACGCAAGGGCTCTCGCTTCCAGGTCCCATGGAGGGGTCCCGGCTAAGAGACATGCAGCCTCTCCGGAGATCGTGCGGTACCCCCTTATTGTTTTGACGGCCAAGGTCCTCAACGGTCTATTGTGGAGAGATGAGTTGTTGGCCGTTAACCTCGCTGCTCATACGGGAGCCCCGTATAGGGCCATAAGCGTTGGGTCCCTTTAGGTTGGGCATGAGTCGCGAAAGCGTGACTGATGCCCCCGTCACTTTGGGGACCAAACTTCGGAAATGTGGTCCGAAGTTCCATCGGCTCTCAAGTACGATCCCTAGGTACTTCATCGAGGGCTTGATACCGATGCTAACGCCTCCTACAGTTGTGCTGGAACCTTCAGGTGCACCGTTCCGAGGTCCGTGGAAACAAAGAACCTCGGACTTGTGCAGGGTCACCTCCAGTCCCAGCCGCCGTATCCGACCCACGACTTGAGCACTACCCCAGCAACGCACCCCGCAGCACCCAGTCGTAGCCGATGTTGCCGAGCTGGCTCGAGCCAACTAGGTTAAGCTTTGGCCCTCTCCGAATTGTTAGATAGGTAGCCTATTTTAAATAAAGACTATTGGTTAGACATGCTTTAACAGGAATAATCGCGAGTATGTCCCGGGATTCGATCCACGGGTCGGATCAAAGTATTAATGACATCTGCGAATATTTGTACCGGAGTTTTCATATTATATATTAAGTAACTATGACAAGATTACACCTAAGTAACACTTATCACTAGATAACTGATGAGAGCCTGTGCTAATGAGTGCTAACTAATATCACAAATTCTGCTTAGTTTGAGGCTGTTCAAATTGTCATATTTATTTATAGAACGACTCAAGGAATCAACTGAATCTTTGTATCATTTATAATTTCTAATTTTACTGTTATTTATTTAAAACTATCCTAAGAAACTTCTTTTATCGTCTAGGTTCTATCATCCGGCATAATCGCGTTGACAGCTGCCGTTGAATAATATTATTTGTTCTGTTCAAAAACAGAGAATACACGAAAATAACTTTATCGAGTAAATAATACGTCAAAGGACTAAGTGATTGATGCAGGGGTGACGCGACAGTTGTGGAAGGGCAAAAGAGAGGAGTGGTGATACCTACCATTAATCTTACTGCTAGTCCCGGGCGTCAACTTTTCATAAGGGCACGGATAACTCGCAATGATAAACTCTTTACTAAACCTTAGTATATGTTACTACCTATTATATTTAATAATTGTGATGTTACAATGTATCGACAGCATAAAACGGCCACACTATTCAACATCCCAATTAACATGTTCCGAGAAAATGTTACTTAAATATCTAATATTTGTCCAGTCAAATTAGCAAAAAATATCTTAACTGAATTCGTACAAACTTGTATTTTGAACCTGTCTTAAAACCCACATAATATACGGTAATGTACCCCGCGTCTATTAAAATATGAGGTCAAAAGGTAACAAAAATATATTTTTTTGCAAAAATATCTTGTTTCCTATGGGTTTTTCCCAATTTGTGGTTATTATAATATTGCAGAGGATTAAATTAAATCTCTACCATTTTTATTTTGAAGCTTTTTTATACATTGAACCGTTTAAGTTTTGTGTGACCTGTTTTTAAGCAATCATTATGTATATTTTTAGATATTGCCAAAACGATCTAATGAAATTTGCTGGTTTGATCAAAAATATATATCTAGTAGGTATTTATTACCTCTAAACTTATTTGCCAACTCATTAAGTCACCACTTTCAAGGTGATCCAGTGACATTAAACGAAATAGGTACCAAACAAATAAGCAAAAAATAAACGTTTATTGTGTGACGCCACCGCGATAGTTGTTTATTAAAGACTCTCATAAATTCGTTATTCAACACATGCGTTATGCAATCATGCACTATTGATATGAACTGCGAATGATAACTTTCATACGAGTATACTTGTAATGCAGTCATAGCTCATGTTGTGTTTTACTAGTTTATGCATATATGCAGATATTTCTTAATCACTTAATACCTATTTATTAATATCTGCATCATCCTAAGGTTGACTGTTAGACAATGCCTATGGCATGAGGTCCGCCTTTGTGCTATTACTGTGCAAGAATAAATGAAAATAAAGAATATAATGACAATAGTGGCTGTTATCCTGTTGTCTGTTACTGGAGGTTTGGGCTAATCGGCGAGGATTCTAATGGTAATAAATAGAAAATAATAATCAGTAAAAAAAGTCTTTATCTAAAAGTCACAGAGAATGCAAATTCTAAAACAGCGATATTGCACGTCGCGTCGACTTCAAAGGAAACCATTTATTTCTATAATGTCTCATTCCGATCGCAAAGCGACAGACGAAAGCTTTTCGTACTGAAATATGTTAGAAGCTTAGAAGCTCTCATTGTGCACTATTTAGAGAGTAGCTTAATGTAAGTCTTTGTACAGCTAATGTCTATGTAGCGCGGACAAGTGAAGTCAAGGGATACATTCATCTCTTTTATTTTATTTTTAGTTAAATTTATTTACGAATTACGAACGTACTATTAATTGTTGACATTCTTCTTCTTCTTGTCTCCTAGATAGGGGCCATACTGGTGCTATTAATGATGTCGTCCTACACTTCATTGATTTAAGGGCCACTTGTGATATTTCAATTAAATTTTGTTATGTACAAATACAAACAACGCATTTACGAAGTGTCTTTATTGAATTCCGTTGGATCAACGAAATAATTTTATAACGAATTATATTAAAATTAAATTTTAGACAAGAATTTAGAACGTTTCTGTCTACCCCTTCGTGAGAAAGACATATCTAATAACGCATTATGATTGCAGAAGTAACCTACCTAACTTATTTTCAGCAACTCCTTGAAAACCAACCTAAAGTAAAAACAAGTTAAAAATATGGCAAAAATTTGCCAAAAGTATATTTTAGAGTTTTCGAAAGATTTTTCATAAAATCTAAAAAATGTCACATGACATGAAGTTCAACATCATTTTAGAGGTCTTTGACCATGCTGAGTTGATTGCAGCTGGTCTTGAGTCTCTAACTATTACCGTTCTCGATTTGACGTCGTTTTGACCTTGACCTTGAGATCAGAAGTCAAAGGTCGAGTTCATTTCAGAGGTCTTTGACCATGCTAAGTCGACTGGCGTTTACACTGAGTCTCTAGCTCATACCGTTCTCGAGTTGAAAGTTATTCACGGACGGACGGATGGACATTACTATTGTAAAAGAGATTTACGTTTCGAAAACTCTAAAAAACACAAATTTGAAATATAAAGGAATTAGGTTTTGTAGTTTTAGGACCAGTGACGCAGGAATTGAGTTAGATTTAAAATCAAATGTTACACCTCACGCCATCTAGCCTCACGCACAACTACTAAATTAAAAACTGAGTTTGACGTATGAGATTGTCCTTGTATTTGTGTTCAAGCACAAAAACGTGTTGTGTTTTTGTGCTTGTTCTCAAGGATGTTAGTAGTTTCCCATTTTGCCAGATACTTTGTTGGCCCCACGTCATAAGTGGCGATGCCTTTTTCGGGTTTATATTATTTTAATACCTATATTTGTCAGAACCTCTTTGTCTGTCAGCAGGTGTACCACGTACAGGTAAGGACGGGATGTCCAAAAATAAATTAATAATATTTGCACTGTTTTATTAATCCCCTTAATCTTTCTTTACTTCAAAGAATATAAATTCTAAGTTAATTTAAAATTTACCAAAGTTTAATCCAACCAAATCGAATAGAAACTTCATTTCAATAATCACAATTTATGGGCCCATATTTCTTGTTATATAAAATATTCCGGTCTGTTATTGAGGCCTTGACATTCTTGCTAGATGTTCAACCTTGACACCGGCTTCGGGCTATCTTATGTAAGCTTAAAGTTAACTTAAGTCAACGCTGAACTTAATGGAGAGTGCGACTTGAGCATGGAGGGTGCGACTTGAGCAATCCAAGTGGGGTACCACCATCATCTCGGCGGTGAGACCGATCATGGACGATTGGCTGCAGAGGCAGTATGGTGACCTCACGTATCGTGGGACGCAGATCGTTACCGGGCATGGATGATTTGGTAGCTATCTGTTTCGCATCCATCGTGAGGTCACACCCAGGTGTCAATACTGCGAGGTTTCCGACGACGACACCGCACTTCACGCGTTGGTGGAGTGCTCAGCGTGGGCGAGTCAGCGCCGGGACCTCGTAGTGGGTCTGGGCGTGGATACCCTCATGCTAGAGACCATGATTCAAGCCATGGTCTCCAGCGGGAGTAGGTGGAACACGGCCGTGTCCTTCTGAGAGCAAGTCATGCTCGCGAATAAGGCGGCCGAGAGGGAGAGGGAGCGTACCCTTCCTGCGGAGTTCCGTAGTCAGCGGCGAGGGCGCCGCAGACTCATCTACGCCCAAGACCATCGACCTCCATGATCGGGGCCTGAGGACGGCGGGATCGCCACCCGCCGTCCTTACAGAAGCAGGCTAGAAGGGTTGCGTGCTGCGGAGCCGGTTGCCCCATAGCACGCAACCAGATTCACTCACTGACGCGGGATAAAACCCTACCCCAACGACGCGGGATTCTCATCCCGACCAAACCCCCGCAGAGACCACAGAGGTGGTCAAAGTCCGCCGGGCGCCACTGGAAATACCAGAGACGCCCGGCAACGGACGTTAGAGCTACCGCGGCCTTGGGCCGCGGAATTTAAAAAAACAAGAAAAAAAAACGCTGAACTTAACATTCGCAACGATTGCACTTATAAAATATTATGTAATAAAAAATATATAACATTTAATTACTTTTAGTTGAGTGTACAATGTACGAGAACATTCGCCTATTGTTTATGTTATCATATCAACCTTTCCAAAACGGACATGGGGCAACAGGCAATCGGGCGGTTAGCCGCGTTTTGAGTTACAACGTGAAGTCTTTGAAGATAACTTGAATACACGTTCATATGATGAAAGTTTACCTGTAGAAATTCCAACTTCATAAATTTTAGTCTAAAATAGATCTGCAATATATTTGCATGAACGCATGAACAATCTTTCGCTCTAAGTTAAATCTGTGGTGGGATACGATACCATAGTACATAAACCACTACAATACTCAAGTGCCGAATATTTTCCAAGTAGCACGTTTTGTAGTCAACATTATTATTACGGCCTTATAATGAAATCCTTAATAAAACACCTGCGTACCATTAAATATATTAAAATTCAGTGCGGGGTTTAGTACATTAAATTGCTATCTTTAACGTGAAAATAAGTAATTTATATTAAAATGTACCCAAGTCGGCCATTTTTATTCAAAGCCCATGAATATACTTTTTGAAATAAAATATGTATTCTGTCGTGGAGCGTTAGTAATTATTCCGTAATAAATTTTCAAGTTAGATTTTTATTATAAATTTAAATAGCTCATAAAACCTTTAGTAGAGAATATGGTTGCATGTTGAAACATTTCATGTATCATCTAGGTAGTAGGTAGGGTTACAATGTTAAAGGTAAATTAACACATTAATTTAAATATATTAAGCACTAAAACTTTATGTTACATGGATATTTCAAGATTATGTCAATGTCAAATGTTGACTTGAAAACATCAAATTCAATTTGAGTACTTAAAGTTACTTTAATAATTATAAAGTAGACCGTAGGCCGTAGTGCGAGTAGCACCACCCCGTTTTCCGATTCATAGGAATAAAGAATAAAAAGTATGTAACCTTTAGTACTTAGTAATGTTTCAAACTATTTTTGTAACAAATTTCATCAAACTTTATCCGATTTTTTTACGAATTGCTCAACAAGTATACCTATATTGTCAGGCGGGTTTCAAAAAATTTCGTATCTCATTTTAACACATTTGCAAAAAATGAGAGTGCTATAGTTTGAAGACGGAATATAATTACAGAGTTTAGTATTTCGCAATGCGAAGGAAATTGGTCCAATATATTAATAGTATATTATCCATAATATCGTTCGACTAATGTCCACGTCGCTATGCTTTTGGAGCAGCAAGCCCATCCATGTACATTGGTTGTCTTTGTTACGTAGCGTCGGGCCACGGGATAGCTATTTCCGTAACAAACACAGTTGATGGAACATGTTGTTTGCACTCTCGCACATGAGTGTCGTTTTGTTTGACCACAGAAACATTAGCGAATTCTAACTTATACTGTACAACGAACTTTTCTTTTGAATAGTTGGTGGTGTTGATAGTTTTACATAGACAGCTGTCTCTTTGAGACAGTCTTGATAATGCCTCGTGAGTAGGTGAAACATATGTTGACGTTTAACATGTCTTCTAGTTAGCGAGAATAGCTTTTACAAAAATATACGTTCCACTGACTACGCTATAGAGACAGACAAGTAAGAAAAATAAATATTTTAGTGGTTTTACGTGTAAAATTAACTTTTAAGGCAAAGTGTTTCATTAAACCGTAAAAGCCGCTGGATCGTAAAGTGCGTCCTGGTTTCCAACCAGAACGCACTTTACGATCTCTTTCAATATTTGGGTCTGAAGACAAGAAACGAACAACAATATAAAGCAAAAGGCAACACTTTGTGATAAATATGAAGTCTGCAACGAAATAAGACAATATTTTCCATATGTGGTTCCTTATTGTCAGATTTTCTGGAATAAGGAAGATAAGGTACTTTGATGTGAGACAAACATTTAAGGATTCCGTTACATAAATAAATGCTAAGCATATTTAGTATTTGTAAAGGAATATACATCAAAGTGCCTTGAGCTATACCGTTTATTTCGGTATTGTCTACGATCTGTTATGTTGGCGTACTTACATCATTATTATATTATTTGATTTCGTATTCTCGGTTATTATAAGATTATGTTATTTTATATGGCAGCTATAATTATGAGACTGTGTAGGTATTTCTTACCTTGGTAACTATGTATAATAATGTTATAATATTATTTGAATAATAGCTTAACAAAACACGAGGTTTTTATTCCTAAAATCTATATAATTGACCACATGACCTGTTCTTTGGCACAGTATTGATATAGGCATTCTTATATCAACGTCGACATTTCCATGTTTCAAACAAAAACGGTCCCGTTTCACAATGTCTGACCGTCGCCGTCGCGACGACTATTGCATTCAAATCAACGGAGCACTAAGCACGAAACGAACACATTCCAATCACATCCCCATTGCCTCACATTCCTCTTTGACAAAGATTGAAGTACCACACATCGTCCTTTGTGCAATGTGGCCAAATGCTCAGGATACCAGCCGCCACACCGTACGTTTGTCCTTCTCCCAAAAATGTCACATATTTCAACATATTCTAGTTTGGAGTGTGCAATTTAAAGGTGATATTACATTTTACCCTATTTTACCCTCGTTTTGTAGTTTTGGGAGTGTAATAAGCTTCGACGAGACTACACAGTCGTTAAGAAAATTTAAGTAGAATTTAAATGATTTTCACACATGGATGAACAGAAATGTCGGTATTTAACGCCGACAATACTTCCGATGGGATTACGGAGATCACAGGTTTTGAAGATTATGAACATGGATAATACTCGAAATATATTTATGTTTTGGATCCAATAACGCAAAAGTTATTCTATAATTGTTTTCTATAATTTTTGAATAAAAGCTTAATTTTGAAAGTGGTTTTATAACTTTTAATTTATGTTAGGTGAAAAAAAAAGGTGTAATTTTAGCGGCGGGGCCTAAGTGATAGTCGATTACGTCCTCGCCGTCCGCCCTGGACCCCAGCCTGACCACCGTAACGGAATGGCAGGTTGGGTGATTGAACATCGCTGTCTGAACTTGTGGCCAAATAAATAGAGATTTCGTTTATGTTGGATAAACCTGTAGAGACCCCCGGTCCCGACACTGTCCTTTCCCGGGCAGTGTCAACCGACGACCTTATGCATAAACAACTGATTCCGATGCCTATCGATTTAAGGGCTCGCGTCGCGACACCTAGTCGCAGCGCGACGTCGACGCCCCAAGGAACTGCTGCTGCTGGGACTGACGATGGGTCAGCTTCTAGCAGTGTGAAGAAGAAGGGACGTTCATCCGCTACGAAGAAGAGGACCCTATAGAAGGGGGTGCCGCCGCGCGATTGAAGCACTAGCTGCTCCGGGTGGGGGTCCCTCCTCTCCAGCGACTCGGAGGAGGAGGTGCCGGTCAAGACGGTGCGTACGCGTCTTGACGCGTATAGAATGTGGCCGCCGACTTCTTCTCCATCCTCTGTACCGTCCCTGCGAAGTCGAAGGGACATCGGTGTGCCGCCCGCACGGGAGCTGATCAGCGTTCTTGCCCGCATGAATACTGCCATGCGGGGCAACAGGCACAGCCTGTGCCGATTATGGCGCAACCCGCGTTATGATACGCGGCGGCCGTTGCGGTGATCCCGCTCCCGGTCCAAGCAGCACACCCACACCCGCTGTCTACCATGGCGCCAAAGAGGCCTCGCCCTCCTCGCTCCACCGCGCGCCATCGTCCTGACTGTGACGACGGTAGGTGTGGAGAAGGGGGTGGGGCACGCTGACGTACTGAGGACCGTGAAGTCCTCAGTCAACCTCTCGGCCCTCGATATACAGGGGGGGTTCCGGTACAAGACGACACGCACCGGGGTTCTCCTCCTCGAGGTATCCAGCACCTCCAGCGGCCCTAAAGCTGCAGCTCAGCTTAGGGACGTGCTGGACGCAGGAGCCGTCTGCGTCACCAGACCCACCAAATGCGCAATGCGGCGCATTTGGTGGGTCTGGTGACGCAGACGCATCACGGGTCTGGATGACGCGGCCACGACGGAGGAAGTAATCTCCGCCGTCGTGAAAGCGGGCGGCTGCCCCCGTGACCAGGTGAAGGCTGGAGTTATCTCTTTCGGCTACACTGGTAATGGGATGACAGCCGTCCAGTGCCCCGTCGCGACGGCACAGAAAGTGGCGGACAGACGAAGCCTCCTCGTAGGGGGCTTCCTAAAGGCGCAGGTGCACCTCCTTCGTGCCCGGGATACCAGATGTTTCCGGTGCATGGTGGTGGGGCACGTCGGAGAGCGGGATGCGGTTATGAACGTTAATTAATGTCTGACGCCCATATCCGCATCCTGCAAGTGAATTTGAACCGCCGCCGTGCTGCTCAGGATTTTCTGTACCAGAGCATCCGGCAGTGGTCCATAAACTTGGCCGTGGTCACCGAGCCGTACTACGTCCACCCGGGAAGCCCGGTGGACGAGGATGGGCCGAGCCGTTCGTGTTGTCGCCGTCTCCGGGGAATAAAATGATAACTGCCATTATCTTGATTTTAATGTTATGTCATTTTTGAGATCTTTGTGTGTTAATACATCTACTTAATTTTTTTTTGTACTTTTTTTAACAGTTATTTACAGAGTTACAAAAAATTACAATAGTATTCGAAGATTTAAGACAGGCCTAAAAGAACGGGAATAAAAGGATAATATAATATTATCAAAACGTATCCTCACTTGTTATTAAGACAAATAGTAATAGAATTAAATTCTCGTAAAAAAACATTCGACTTAATATGATAAATGCATGTTATCATTTTATTCTTGTTCAAAACCATCCACGCGTTTCGTATAAAGACTTTAAGTCAAACGACTTAAGAAGTTCGGATCGATAAGACATTGTCATCCTTTTCCCGCACTTTACGTTTTATTGGAAAACTAAATTTATATGCTTTATAGAAAAAAAGTTTTGAAGCATTTATGAGAATAACATGATATTAAAGTATTATCATCATCACTCCCATCCCAAAAACTCGAAGAAGAAAATGATAAGTAACGAGTATCATATTTCTTTCTGATCGCGCTAAACAGAGAATAAAATGATAGGTAATTGACATTATGCATCTTTGATGATGATTCATTTACACTAACTTTTTATTCTTTAAATATCTTAATTTTAACAGGTGTTAGGAAAATTTGACTAAAACGATTCAAATGAAGAAAAAATTACGTTTTTAAAAACTTAACAATCACGCATCTATGTCCAGTATTTCCAGAGTAATCGTTGAAAACATGTTTTTTATTTTTCCTGAAAAGTTCCGTTTTTGCAGTTATCATTTTATTCTCTGGGGACGGCGTTGTATCTTTGGGGGGTCCGCCGCAGACAACTCGCGCCTTGCGATCATTGCAAGGGGCCGCGGGTGTGTTGCGGCGGACTATGATGGGTTGGCGGTCGTGGCCACCTACATCTCGCCGACAATGGACGAGACTCAGTTTGAGCTATGGCTCACTGAGCTCGACGTCGTCTTCGCTGCGTGCCCTCCTCGCCCTGTCCTGCTCCTGGGAGACTTCAACGCCTTGAGTGAGGCGTGGGGCTCCCGGGAAACCAGGGACAAGGGGAGGCTTCTTAAGGACTGGACCAGAACACGTGGTCTGCAGGTCCTCAACCAGGGGAATATCGCCACCTTCTGGCGGCGGGGGACCAGCTCGGTCGTGGACGTATCGTTCGCGACTTTTGCCCTCACCGCCAGTATTACTGGCTGGCGCGTGGAGGAGGGTGAGGAGACGCACTCGGACTATCGGTACATCCGGTTTGATGTCGTCCTCCCACCTAAACTCCCACAGCCGGTAGACAATCCCCCGGATCCGCGTTGGGCACTTCAACATCTTGATCGGGAGGCTCTCCTAGAGCATCGGCACATCACACCATCGCCACATCGGCAGGCCCGTTCGGCGCCGGAATCCAGGCCTGCACGATGGATGCCGAGGCGGAGTAGTTCAGGAGAGCCAAGTCGCAAATCTGTGACGCGGCGATGCCTAGCGTTACACCCAGACCGGCCAGGAAGCAGGTGTACTGGTGGTCGCCAGAGATTGCACAGCTGCGTGCAGCATGCATCTCCGCCCGCCGTCAGTAAACCAGGTTTCGCCGGAGGCATCGCCGCCCAGACGATGCGGCAGCCCGAGAGGCGGAGCTATATCAGGCATACAGGGAGGCTAAAGGCAATCTCCAGGAGACGATAAAGCGGGCCAAGATGGTGGCCCGTGAGGAGCTCCTGGAGGCCCTGCAGCAGAACCCATGGGAGCGCCCGTACCTACCCGCCCGTACTATGGCTCCGTCTCTGCCCGACGCGGATAGCACCAGCGAAGACGACGTACCCGAAGTCAGGGTGGGGGAGCTACGTGCGGCAGTACTCCGGCTTAAACGCCGGAAAATCACTGCCCCCGGACCCAACGGCATTCCTGGCCGTGCATGGGTCCTGGCTTTCAACATCTTGCCATGGAGCTGCGTTAGGGAGGCGCTCGTGTATCACGAAACGCCTCTGTCGTATTGTCGGGGCCTATCTCTCGGAGAAGGCCGTAGCTTTCCCAGCTGACTTGGGCCAGCTCGGCGAGATGTGTCGTGCGGTGTGCCGTAGGGGTCGGTCCTGGGGCCGCTTCTGTGGAACATCGGCTACGACTGGGTGCTAACGTGTTACATGTTAACGTGTTAACGTGTCAAGGTGAACGTGACTCTGTTAAACAGACCACTAAGAACCTTGGCCGTCAAAACAATACGGGGGTACCGCACGATCTCCGGAGAGGCTGCATGTCTCCTAGCCGGGACCCCTCCATGGGATCTCTCAAGAAATGGAGGACCAGCGGTCCCAACTTTCGCCAGGATCTCATGGAGTCATGGACTATGGTGCGACTTGAGCAACCCAAGTGGGGTACCAGCATCATCGCGGCAGTGAGACCGATCATGGACGACTGGCTGTAGAGGCAGCATGGTGACCTCACGTATCGTGGGACGCAGATCGTTACCGGGTATAGATGCTTCGGTAGCTATCTGTTTCGCATCTATCGTGAGGTCACACCCCGATGTCAACACTGCGAGGTTTCCGACGACGACACCGCACTCCACACGTTGGTGGAGTGCTCAGTGTGGGCGAGTCAGCGCCGGGACGTCGTAGTGGGTCTGGGCGTGGATACTCTCTCGCTGGAGACAATGCTTCAAGCCATCTGTCTCCATCGGTCTCCAGCGGAAGTAGGTGGAACGCGGCCGTGTCCTTCTGCGAGCAAGTCATGCTCGCGATGGAGGCGCCGAGAGGGAGAGGGAGCGTACCCTCCCCGCCGAGTTCCGTAGTCAGCGGCGAGGGCGCCGCAGACTCATCTACGCCAAGACCATCGACCTCCATGATCGGGGCCTGAGGTCGGCGGGATCGCCACCCGCCGTCCTTACAGAAGCAGGCTAGAAGGGTTGCGTGTTGTGGGGCCTTTGCCTCACAACACAGAACTAATAATAAGGGTTTTGTAAAATTGGTAAGACTGTTTGTTTCTAAATAAATTAAATTATAAAATTAATTTAGTATTTTTATACGTACTTCGTATAGGTAATAGGTACATGTTTCGATCATTTCTCTGCAAGACGTCACAAGAAAGGTAAATTTAATGTATCAGTATCGGCAGTCTCAGTACCTATTCTAGTGGTAACACTACCGCCGGACGTCACTGGAAATACCTTCTGGTGCATACTAGAGACGCCTGGCAACGGACGTAGGAGCGGCCTTGGGTCGTGAAATAAAAAAAAGTGGTTTTGCGGTCCCAACACTACTTTCCTGGTAGAATGGGGTATGGCCGGTGGGTCTCAAACGGGGAATTCGAACATTTTAAGCCAAGCGAAGCGAACCCAATCGTCTACGGGTTTGTAATTATGTTTATTATGTTATATAATATTAATGTTTATGTTGTTTATGTTATGTTGGTTATGCTGTTTATAAATTTATGTTAATTTACGTATGAGTTGGCTGGCAATTACCTACTATTTATAGAATAATTACTGAAGCTGCCCTTATTTATGTTTTGATTATAAACTCATTAGGTACTTAATAAGTACTTTTTGAAATCAAACAAAATTCGTAAAGAAACAACTGTAAATGTAATATTCACTAATTAAAACCTCATTAGGTACGAGGAAATCTTTACAATGAAAAATATTCCAAGAAAGAATCATTATACAACCTTTCACCGGTTCATTTCCTTAATCAACACTAATTATATGAAACAAATCGTTCAGAAGAATATAATTGTTTGTTAAAAAAGGTTCGATAAAATTAGCAAAATTACTAAAATTCGAAGTCAATGAGCAGTAAAACGATGAGAAAAAAGATAATAGCAATACCGAATTTATTACACTAAAATATGCACCCTTAAATTGTAATAGATACTGTTTGACAGGGTTGGACCGACCCGGGTAAGATTAACTCATGTACTCTGAATCGATTAGCCGAGCCGGTTGACCGATACTGAACTATAAATTTATCGATCTAGAAATGATCGGATACCTACTATCACTTTATTAAAAATAATAAACCTTTATATATTGCAGGAGCTATGTATGGAGAATACTAAGACTAAGGACTCTCCATAAACGCCTAGCTCAAAACGTAAATAATTGGACAGTCGCGACGAGAGTGTGAACTGTAAACAGCTCTCTCTCTACTTTATTGAGGACAAATATCAAGTGATTATGTATGCGTTTCTTAATATTTACGCCCAAAGTTACAGTTAAATCCATCAAGCAATTTACGTGGTACTTGCTGTAATGATCGTTTAAAAATTTCGTAATACAAGGTGCAGTATAACATTTTTTGGACTGACTAAAGTAAAAAAGTAAAAAGGGTGCTAAAGGGTCTAAGATTCTAAGGGGGGACGAGATTCTGGCTAATAAAGCCTATTACGTGGGTCCAACTAAATGTTTGGCGTAATGTGGTCGTGATAAATAAATAATATAACTACGAGAGAATTAACAGCTTTTAAAAATACATTTTAAATTATTACATATTAATTATTATACTGCCTGCATAACATAACGTATACCTACATGTTGGATGTCTCGTGTGCACAGAGCTGAGATATTCAGGGCTTTATGTTAGAGGCGGTCTTCATGCACTCACGGTGTTTGCTAACATTAATTACTTTAGTAGATTATGAAACTCACAGATTTAACTAGGTTTGGACGCTCCAAAGCTAACTGAGAATTAAATTAGTATGATCGTAAGACTTAGAGGGTGGTCCCAGCTTATGAAATTATCAACACGACAAACAAGGTTTGAGGCAATGAGAATAACAAATTACAAGTCTTAATAACAGTTTTAAATGCTATTAAAGATTACCTACCGATATTTTGAAACAACGTCTGTGTACATCATACATTGCGGTGTTGTACTCGTATAATTATATCGCAGACACGGCAGATAATTAAGTGGTCCATTTTTAATATAACCGATGGGAATATGGAACCCCAGTGCTTCTGGCAATATATATAATATTTGTACTTGCCACTTATTGCAAGGGTCAGAGGTACACGTCTTAGGTAACAATTAATTCACAGAATAGAATCTCGTACGCAAGTATAGGATCCAAGTACAATTCCGTTCTGTGTGTTTCTTAAAGTAGTTTTTCTTGGAGAATCGTTTACCAGTATAAAAGTCAGTAATTATGACCCCCACTGAGACAGACTTCAAGTACCTACTTTCCTCCTGTCCTTTAGCACATTTTTCACTTTTCTTTACCTCTACTCCTCCGCAGTAATGCGCATGTAATACTTCTGGAGGTATATAGGCCAACTATAACTATTTATCGACCAATAGATTTGTCATAGGTATTTCGTTAAACACCTGAAAATAATTTATTTTACCTGAATAAATAAAAAATAAAAATACATATTATGATTGGACATTCTCACACAATTTGTCATCTAGCCCAAACTAAACTAATATAAGCTTGTACTATGGGATCCAGACAACTGATAAACATACGTATATATTTCTAAATACATACATAGTAAACACCCAAACTCCGAAACAAACATTTGTGGATCACCGGAATATTTAATTCGACCCGGGGCTCGAACCCGAGACTCCGGAGCCGAAAGCCGATGCACTACCGACCACGCCACCGAAGCAGTCCGACCGATCCCACTTTAATCATCAAGTGTTCCACAACACAGGATACGGAAACATTTCTAATAAATATTTGTATAAAAAAGCTATAGGAAGTGATAAATCAACATGCTGTGAGTCGAATGGAAATGCACACAAAGAAATGTTTGTAACACACACGCATACACTTGACCAGTCGGCGGCGGCGTTTAATTAATGAGTGATAACGATCACATTTTTTATCACAAACGGTAACAGTAAAGTGTTCGGTAATGGCGACGTGTGAAAGTGACGTCAGTGAATTATTAAAACCGGACAAGATACATTGAGGTGCGCTCCGCTGAGTGGAGGACCGAGCTCAGCTCAGCCTCCTAAACCGAATGTCCACGCCGCCCGCTTAGCTATATTTAGCAGAGGGGATTACAAAGGATTGTTAACTTTAATTAAGGGTTGAAGGGCCTATAATTGCTTGATGAATGGAAACCCTCTAAGGGTGTTAAATAAAGGTGACGTGAATAATTTGTCTGTCGGTGTTTTTTTTAATTTATTAACATGATGGATCGCGGTCATACACTTTATTGAAACATTTATTTATTGTATAAAGTTTTACATGAATGAACACCTGAACTACGAGTATGTCCCTCCATTCTATGTTATTATAACATTGTAAATTTTGTTTATTTGTGGTTTTCAAAGATCGATCAGCCATCACCTCACACTGACCGTTTTCCCAACCCAATGTTTGGTTCCGGTCGGAGTACTAGTTCGATCTGCGATTCAAGATACGAATTCAGTTTCCCGAAGGCTGTATATTGGTACTTGGGTAAAATATATATGACTTTTTACTGCCATATTCTATATAATATGACTTTCTGGGCAGACTTAGTGCGCCATCTATTGAAGTAAACAAGAAACCGTTACGATAAACCATGAACAAACACTTGCCTAATATTTTTAACGATGAGATCATTGATTATGCAAATATGAACTGTAACAAGATCATGTTAAAATTGTAAAAGCTTTCTCAGATAATTGACACATTGTCTTTCTACGAATCATATACATTTACTATGTATACTTGTAACATGCTGGGGCTTTACTCTACCAACAGCTCCTGGGTCGCAGTCATCTTCACCTGCACGAGGTCCACCTGGTCTGGGGACACGAACACGGCAACAGGCTTGCCACCTATGACGTGGGCGCAACAAGCGCCTCTGTAGCCGCCGAGCCCTTCAGGGATAAAGACGTGATTTGTATCTTGTGCATGTCAGAGTGTATACGACTAACGTAACTAACTAACATTGGAAGCCAAAACAAACTGACATATTATTTACCTTTTATTTATTCGTTAATGAGTGCTTTAAATACACGGCCGTGAACTGTCAAACATCGTGCCACAAAGAATTTATCAAAAGCCGATTACAGTCACAACATTAACGCAGGCTTAATTTATATAACGAACTTTTGTTTACTTAATTAATATTCAAACAATCAAAGAAAAACTTTATAATTATTGACTGAATTACCTCCTGTATTACGACAGCTAACATTCTCTAAACAAACCAATTAGGTTTTTCTCAACAGTTTTTTATTACAAACACCATTCTCATTTGTAAGTCATTGAACACACTAACATTAAAGCACTTCAAAACCGGATTTATCTGACACATCATAAAGCGAGTGAAGATCAAAGGCGTTAACTACAAATATAGATCTAAATGAACCGATCGTCTTAAATACCATATTTGTTGCATGTTGGAGGTGACAGTGTTGTTTAAAACAGAAGAAGTTCTTCTTTTGATACTCGTATTATTACAGTTTTATTTGTTTGCAAATTTCATGCATAGGTGGTGTTTATTTGTCATTAAGCAGACTTAAATCGTCTAACTAGCAGTGGCTGTACAAAGATGTATAAATAGAAGATGCACTGGATATATTAAAGTTAAATAATTAGTAAATTAATAATTGTTCATACAGACGTATTATATGTCGTCACGCCTATAATCTCCGAAGGGGTAAGCAGGTGCATAACTCATCCACACTTTGCCAGTAATTTTGTTAGTCCCAAGTAATAGTGCCAATTTAAGCCTAGCAGTTACCGGGCATTAAAGACAATCCACTCTATTATTCAATCCAAAATTCCAACAGATACAGGACAGATGTTACATATAACTACACTAAATATAATCTTTGCAGTCCGAACTATTATTTGTATCTGGCAATAAATAATATAAACCTATTATAAAATGTGAGTGTAATTAAAGAAGAAGTAGGTACAACATATTTGCACAGGTGCGTACTAGTCAAGATATGAGAGGCCCAAGCCAACCTCACTTACATGTGGTGCACCTGCCAACCAACGGATGAGGGTTTGGCATACATAAAGGGCCCATTTTGCGGTAATAAGTTCCCCCTTAATACGTGGGATTAACTCACTAAGTTTGTGAGTTTGAATAACCACCTATCATCCTGTCTATCCCCTCGGTGATGTGTATTGTAAATTGTTATAAGTCTATAACTTAATTATGAGTAAGCAGTTTAAACGTAGGTTCATATTAATATCACAGTAAATCACAACACAATACATTCATCTGGTTAAGTTACAGTTCGGCAGTAGAAATAGAAACTTTAACTCCGACATTACATTTCGTAATCCTCTTATAGCTATTTTTAGATCAAATAAAATGGACTATAATTTTACACGATGCAAAGTTGTTAGTAACCCTTGCGATTGTATTTTCTAATGGTTATTTTCATCAGATTAATATTGCGGAGCATATAAAGAAAGTTCGTGAATATAAATGTGTAGAGTGAAAGAGTGAATCACGCGAATGCTCAATCAGTGGGCTCACTCACCTCACTAATATGTTTGTCGTTAAACAATGTTATCACTCGGAGTGATCTTGTGTTTAGGCATTTAAGAATTTCCTCATAATTACTCGTAGTGTTTTAATACCATAAGGTGTTTTATCGATACCGGTTTGAATAATGAAATGGGGAATGGACTAATTACATTACATACATATTTTATAATCAAGCTTGATTCTTCAAAGTTATATAAATGTGAACGTTTGCGAAGATGATTATTACATTGTACCTATGTAACATAAACCACAGAATAAGGAAATAGAATATATAATACACACTTAAACAGATTTAGATGTAAATTACGTTAGGATAGGATACTGTTTATGCCGGCAACTAATACCTGTGAAGAATTGGGAATGTTAAATATATTTTACGCAACCAGAGCCGCTGGTATCAGTTAGTAGAAAACATTGAAACCAGAGTCACATCTATAAATTGGAGAATATGAAAGAAATCCACAAAAGGCATAAACAAAGAAATAAAAGCTCAGTCACTGATGAGCGGACGAACTTCAAAACCGCCTCCATAGCTCTTTATAGCGCGCCATTAGCGTTGACTTTTTTTTCTATATCATCTACCACGTAACAAAGACAGCGACATTTTTATTTACTCATCTTGCTTTAAAAAGCATAATCTTTATCATTTTATGCTCGCTTCATAGAAGGGTGCTAAAAGCCTTATCCACGTCTTAGGGACAAGTCATCCTCACCTACACGCGGTCCACCATAGAGGATACAATCCTCTGTGACCATAGAGCCTGGAAACGGCAGTAGATTCATCTATTACGGGGGACATGCAAAGTATAAATAAGGCGATAATTATGTGGGTTTAGGAACGCCCCTGTCCCCCTTTGACGATAGAGATATAATTCTGTATGTCTGTTTACATAAAATGAGTAATATATTTCAGCTTTTCATATCAAAAATAAAAATGATTCGTTCCAGAATATTCCAAAGACGCCCAGATGTCAAGTTGATGAATCACTCAGGCGGGCGGTAGAGCGTTCCTTTTGATCGTCAGTTCTATTCCTGGTTGTGGTTATTTTAGATAACTTACACATGACAGACACAAATATTTGTTTGGAAAATGTTGACAGGGTTTTTTATCTGTTCAATTATAAAAATATATTAACGTAGGTTGCAGTTCCCACGTTAACTGCTAGCCGACTGCATGCTAGCGGCACGGTTAATAAGCAGTATTGCAGTCGCTGTCGTAATAACTACATTTATTGTAAATACCCCCTGTTATTATAGGAGACCCTCAACCTTATATAACATGTACTTTGTGAGTGGAACTTATATCAGCAAAATGTTTGTATTATTACGTTATCTAGTAAGATTTACCAAAGTACCCAAATATTTTGAATGCAAAAGTAGTGAGATAAAAAAAGGAATACATCATTTATTTCCTCTATCCTCCTCATCTATTTTCCTAGGAAACAAAATAAATATTTGTTTCGTAGGTAACGAATTCCAAACATGCGTTCCCCACAGTGTTCCCCAGAGATATGACGTCACTCGGTGCACTGAATATGAAGTATTACAAACATAGTGTACAATTCCTAAAATGTGAAAGACATTGGAAATTATTTTCATACTTTTGTAACAGCTTTGTGCGAAAATTCAGTTGGATTTAGTTTGAGTTTTATACCATTATAACATTTTTATTTTATACGTAATCTTTAGAGAACCTACCTATACAAGAAATAAAAATAAACTGGCAATGACAAAAATTAGACTTCATAAAGTTGGTAATTCGTTTGTAGGCAAATGTATAAAAATTTATAATAAAATTCCTCAGGATTTGGTTGACATGCCTCTTAGTAAGTTTAAAATAGTAGTTAAAAATGTTTGATGATGAAAGGCTACTATAATGTAGATGAATATCTTAATGATAAAAATGCATGGTCACCCTAATCTTCTGTTGTTGGCCACTCGTATAATACACTATAAACTAATTGTAACAATGTAAACAAAACAATATTAAAAAAGAAAATGGATAATCTACCTGAGTTTCTTGCTGGTATCTTCTCAGGAGAATCTTCTCAGGAGAACCAACTTACCGAACCAGCGAAAGAATCATTTTCTAATGGTTATTTATGTACTTACTTAATTTACTATTTTTATAATATTACTTGACAAAGAGGGGCTCGTGGTCTAGTGGTAACCGACAATGTTAACACATTGCAAAGGTTAAGCAACATCGACTCAGGCCGGTCTTAGGATGGGTGACCATTTCTTAAGACATTGAGACCCCTCCGTGCCTCGGAGAGCACGTTAAGCCGTCGGTCCCGGTTGTCATACTAACATCTATGGCAGTCGTTAGTCGTAGTTGGAGCCCTAAATCAAAAATCCGACCGGTCTAACTACAGAAATTCGATATCGCCCATGGGTTGTGGAGGTCAGATGGCAGTCGCTTCACGGAAAATATCGAAGTTCAGCCGAATCGCAGTTAGACTGGAAAGCCGACCCCAACTGAGTTGGGAAAAGGCTCGGTGAATGATGACTTGACAAAATTGTAAAATTTTGAAATTCATATGTGCTCTTTATGTGCCTAAACTGAATAAATGAAATTGATTCTTTGATTGATTCTATACCTACATAAAAGAAAAGTTACAATGGCAACCCTTACTTTAATAGTTAACCTTTCACTTACTTTGAGTAAATTCAAAATCTAAATTAGTTCGTATGCAGCAAGTCTATATAGACTGACATTTACATCTGTCCAGGCTGTTGGAAATTGGGTTTGAATTACACAGTGGTTATGAACTTTAAGTATATGTATAGTGCCCGGTAGCGGCTATCAATGGGTTTGCCCCCTATTACGTGGGGCCAATGGAACTATATACGGCAATGTGTGGGTGTGTAGTGCACCTCTGTCTACCCCTTCGGAGATATAGGCGTAGTGTATGTCTGTCTGTGAGTAAATTCTATTTACAAAACTCAAAATCCAGCCAAAGCTATATTTGACATGTAAGTACTTATTATTTTCGAAACTAGTCTCTGTACGTAAATAAAACCAGATACTCATAGTACCTGTGTATTTCTAAATACAATCAAAAAATAGCACAAATCTCATTCCAAAAACACCAACAATAGCACAATCTACAGTGACACGAGACAAAGGGAACTCACGCGATGTTTTAATTAAACCCGTTCATTTTTCACTAGTCCCTATTGTATGATAGTTAACTGAATACTAACTGAAAAGTTCAAGGGGCAATGTCAAGGAGACAAAATTAGTGGTTAAATAGTGAATTTGAAACTTACTACTCGATTTATTTGACAATTATTGGTTATAGTAAAAAAAAATCAATAGAATTCTAAATAGTATAGGGCTAATGGAGGGAAACTAGAATGAACATAGATTTACACCTTTAGAAAAACATCAATATCAGTTGCTATGGGAAATAGCCATGAGCCTGTATAAGATTCCATTTCTGTGTATGGATTGGAGCATCTGTACCTACTACTATAGGATTATTTTATCTGTATCTTCGTATATCGAAATAAGTCAAAGATTAACTAATGAAAATTTACATATTTCAGTATAAATTATCATGAAGTGTTTACGAACTTAACATAAAGTTTGTAAACCATGATTATAAAATTTCGAGTATTTGCTTAGGACTCACGACCTTGACAATAGTCAAATACATAGAACTCCAACTCAAAGCAAACAACACAAGTTTTAGTTTAAACTGAAATTTAGTTTAACTGACGATAGAAAAGTTTAAAAATTACGCAATTAGTTTAAACTGCGAGACTTCTAAAACGGTATCTGTCAATTCTTTAAAGTGTCCGTGTCCTGCTGGCTAAGGCGTTGGTTTTGTTTCGAGAGTAAATGCACAAGTAAAGGTTCCCCAAGTAGGTTACCCAAGTGAGCCCACTCCTAACACAAACACTTTTAACTTACTTAATGTAATGTTAGTATTATATTTTCAATAAGATATGAATAGTTGAATGATATTGTTACTGTGGTAATAGCATTATTAGGCAAACCCGCCAATTTTTGTTCGAAGACATTGGGGGTGGTCGAGAATAGGCGGTTAGGTATTGTAATAAAATAACTAATTAACGGCCGAATACTGAAACGTCACAGCAGATACTCAGAGTGACTTTTAGTATGAAAAATTGTAATTTAAGTGCTGCTCAAGCTTTTAAATAGCACTTACATATTTGAGTGACTTTTCAGTATTGGTATTGGCTTAATGTAAACGCTAGATATTCTTGAAAATAACAGTATTTTTTCCCAAGTTTTAAGGAAACTCCACTTTGTTCTCGCAACATCGTTAGATTCGACTTCTGAATAGAAATGGTCTTATTACGTAACATTATTGCTCCTAATGAATAATAAATGGTATTTTAGATGTGAGTACCTATTTTAGAACAACCTATAGCTTACTTACAGCAGGAACTGCGTAAACCGTTTCAAGAAATTTACGTAACAAGGTTTAATATTCAGTAAATTATTATTTTTAGAGAATGGTAAAACTGAGAACTCAGCGTTTTCTAAGTTCAGGTTCTAAAAGTGCTTTGGAAACTGAACTTAGAAAACTCGAGTTCTCACTTGGGTAATGTTTAAAACTTTTGTGGCTGTTTGTTTGGCAAACGTCCCATCTGATGGTAAATAGGTACTTTTACCTATAGTACTCGTAATACCTAGTAGAATATTAGACGCGTGTACTACCTATACCAATTATGGGTGAGAACTGGGTAGAGTGGGCACATTCGAACTGGGTAGAGTGGGCACATTCGAACTGGGTAGAGTGGGCACATTCGAACTGGGTAGAGTGGGCATATTCGAACTGGGTAGAGTGGGCACATTCGAACTGGGTAGAGTGGGCACATTCGAACTGGGTAGAGTGGGCACATTCGAACTGGGTAGAGTGGGCACATTCGAACTGGGTAGAGTGGGCACATTCGAACTGGGTAGAGTGGGCACATTCGAACTGTGTAGAGTGGGCACATTTGAACTAGGTAGAGTGGGCACATTCGAACTGGGTAGAGTGGGCACATTCGAACTAAGTAGAGTGGGCACATTTGAACTAGGTAGAGTGGGCACATTTGAACTAGGTAGAGTGGGCACATTTGAACTGGAAAAATGTGCGGCTATAATGACTTGAATGTTATTTTTTCATTTGTTTGTTGCACGTTCTAAGCATTGAACAGATTTCACTAAAGTATATAAAAGGAATCCCACAAACAGATCCCAAGAAACAGAATTAAAACAAAACAACACGTGAGACTCTAGGAGCGTTCACGGATGTGCAATACAATTGTGCTAGTGTAGGATTGCGGTGATTTTATTATGCGGTTGAACTTTCGCATTTGTGAGGCAACTCTTGACCCGACGCATGATAAAAATGGTCAGAGAATATTGAATAGACGTGACATTTAAACACAATATTATACATGTCGTGATGATATACTTGTGGTTAATCTATTGTACCAATGGTCAGCTGATAAGTCCATGTGCTGAGTCATGACACTTCCTAACATTAAATACATACCCACCTTAAATTAAAGACGTGTCTATCATACTATATTAAACTTTAACCTGACAGTTTTTTACGTATTAGGAATAGTTATTATATTTACTCCTTTTTACACTTATATAATACTCAAATCTAAATAACATTGTGAAGTAGGTAGGTACCCGTTGGAGTGACCCAGGATCGCGTGAGGTTTCGTGTTACGGGAGAGCCCTACATCTAGAAGAAGACAGCAGTGGGCACAAATACACAGCTTCGTATGATATATAATATACCTTTAATGGTGCAAGTATCTTGTTAGAGTACAAGGTTTAACTTAAATCAAAGCTGTTAAAGATTTAGAATAAGTACTTATTCATAGTTAACATTTTTTTTTTAAATCCAATAATTTATTCTTGCTGAACACAGGTCATTAAATAATAATCCTAGATTATATTAGGATACACTTTCACTGTGCTCTGCCTTACTGAGCATGCCATTTTAGCGAGCATGTAATTTCAATAGAGTTTCAATAAAATACAATGTCATCTGAGAATAAATTGAATTAAATGTCAAATTACCAAAATAAAATTTAAAATAAATATCAATAACTTATAAACTGTCACAGATTAAAAATCAAGATGTCCTAAATAGTATCAATTAAATAATCTCGAAGTTCTCGAACTGAGTAATATACCTTCCTTCTCAAAACAAATAATAGTTCCATTTTAAACATGTTCAAATCCCCAAATTATTAAATAGACGCTGGCAACTTATTAAATAAACATACCTAGGTACTTACATAGTTTATGTAACATCTGCCCTGACTGTTGGAATTATGGTTTGAAATACAGAGTGGTTGTGGATTTTCAATAGTGCCTGGTAACGGCAATAGGCTTCCCCCTATTACGTGGGACGAACATTGGTAAATTGGCAAAGGTGGGTATGTAATGCAGCTCTGTCTACCCCGTCGAGGATATATGCATAATGTTTTTCCAAATTAAATTAAAAGTAACATAACTTTTAATTTAATTTGGAAAAACATTAAGCATTGCTAATATTAGTTCCTACATTTATACAAGTATCTACTTATAAGACAGTATTGTCTGAAAAGCTATATAAGATGTTTGTACTCGTACCTCGTCGTCATGCTTTTCATATTGGGCATGTAAAAAAATTCTACGTAATCCTCAATGTGAACTCGCTTTCTATCTAACGAGCTTACATTCTAATAGGTATTAAAGGTATACAAACAAAACAAACCTCGGGATTCACGCCACCAAGCCGTCACATTTCACCTGAGTTGGTCTTTAGTTACTAAAGTTGCACAATTAGGGTCTTGTGATTAGGCGAATGAGACCGCGCTCGCTGTCTCGGGTTGATTTACATCTGAGCCTCACAGACACACACTACAAAAGGGTTAGTTTAAATCAATAACTATATTTAGAAATAGGACTAAAGAACTTAGATAAGGTAGGAACCTATATTAGGAAAGCATATTACAGATGAATGAGGCAATCTTTCTATTTCATATTGATATCTTCGAAAGTTTGTACCTACACAAATGGTTGGTTAGCTGAAAAAATACATGAATATTGTTAGGAAGTATCCTAGGTTATTCTGGGATGATAAGTATATCATCCCGGGCTAACCTCATGGGTAATGGGAACGGAAATGGGAAAATGACAACTTCTACCGTTATATACAATTCAAAATGCTATTCAAACTCAAACAGTTGTTCTTTTGTAACTAATGTTACCATAAATTTACATAACGCATCAATAATTGTATCCAAATTAATAGCAGATATATTATAATGTGCCGGAATAATCACCAGGTATTTCAATTATTGATCAATAAACCATCGAGTTTAATGAACGTTGAGCTCAGGTTAAGAAATTATTGGCAATTAATAAATATTACGAAAGAAGTGTCTGTTGGTAATAAAATTTGAGTACCTACATTTAATATTATTGGGATTTATTTGAAATTGCAAACATTATGATGAATTGGATTTTGAATTTAATAGTAATAACAGTTGTGTTAGTTCCTGTGGAGCGACTGGGCTGATTTTAGCACGACTTTCACTGACAGATAGCTGATGTTATAAGGAGTTACTAGGCTACTGTTTATTCCGGTAATGGGTATCTGCGGTAAGCAGCTAGTATCTCATTTATCTATAGTAGAAGTTGTCACATTTACCATTGTATAGAGTAAATAGTACTAAACAAGTGAAGTGCAATAAGTCGGTGCACTCGGTGACAGTGACACGACCGAGCGTGCGGAGCAGGTGCGTCGACTTGGCTACAAGTGCTCTTCTAGTTTATGTATTTCAGGAAGTCTAGACGTTAAACTAGCTTTACTAGCTGAATAAGAAACAGAGTTGGTGTTTGTTGAGTAGAAGCTGAATGCAGCAATATCTAGATAGGTATTAGTAGGATTTAGTACTTACCTAACTGATTATACTCGTAATATCAGTTATTGAAAGTATTTTTACATATTATAGTTTTTACAATATATTAGTTATTAACTATATAATATGTCTGTCCATTACACTTTCATGTCTAAACTACTGAATCGATTTAAATGAAATTTGGTATGGAGATAGTCTAGCTAGAGTCTAAGAAAGGACATAGGGCATATTTTATACCTAACTGTTAATGTGTTCCTGTGGAAATTGACGAGAAAACCAACACGCGGGCGTGTCCGACACACAGGCGGGTCGAGCCACTGCCAGTGCCACTGGCATCATAATGGGGAGGATGACTGTAGTTAAAGATCACTAAAATAATGTGTTTATTTAATTATATAAGATTCATAGATTTGGAAAAATGTATTTTCTTTCATATTGAGGGCGAGATCGATATTTTATTAGAATAGAATAGAATAGAAATATACTTTATTGTCCACTAATATACAAAGTAATATTAAATACAAACTAAATCTTAATTCAGTAGTACAAATGGCGGCCTTATCACCTAGAGTGATCTCTTACAGGTAACCTTTGGATGGACATCGAGATCGAAGTTAAATGAAAAGTGGATAGTTATTGGCGAAAGAAAAGAATATACAAAAGTACAAGAAAAATATACAAAAGTTCAAGAAAAATATACAATAGTAAGTAGGGAAATAATATAGAAATTATGAGAGATATACCTACACAAGATAAAACTTGAAATAATACACTAATAAAAAAAATACATACCCTTGCGAGAGTATAAGTAAATTAATACGTACATAAATGCATACAATAATACAGAGATGAAAGCAGTTAAGAACTCAGATAATGATCTTTTACCATCCGTTTGAAGATACCTATTGAAGGAGCTGGTCGGATGGTCACAGGCAGAACATTCCACAAACATACAGCTTGGACGGAGAAAGATTTATCATAAAAACTAGTTGAGTGATCTGGCACTGCCAGCACCAGGGTCTCCGACGACCTCAAGGATCTCAAATGTGTGTCTTTAAGGAACGAAAACCGTTCTTTTAAATAGACAGGGGGGTACAGAGATTAAATAAGACATTGTAAAGCATAGAAAGAATATGAGTATTCCGGCGAAGGCGAATTGGGAGCCACTTGAGCAAGTTGCGGTATTCGGATACATAAACCGAATCTAATACATAAGTTTTGGAGACGCTCAAGCTTATTAAGTTGCTCCATTGTGACGTCCAGAATAGGTAGAATCATATTACGACTGATGGCATCACAGCCGATAGCGTTGGAGCTGATAGACATAATACACTTCTTAACATCACAAGCAGATGGTTGGTCAAAAACGAACGGTGGGTACGAGGGAGATGGAACAGATGAAAGATATTGTAAAGTGCAGGCCTTACGACTCTGATCAAGCATTGATGAGGAGGAGAAATGCTGATTTAACAAATCAATATCAATTTTCTTAGGAATATTCGTCGTGTTAGTCTTCCAACTCCCAGAGTTTTCAGAAATTTCCAAACTTTGACCGGGTCGCCGTTCTCGACCGAAATATGGATGTGTTGGCGTTGAGCATTCCTACACGCCTTACTGCAGAGATTTCGAATAGCAATATATTTTTCTTGGTTAGCTGGAGTAGGGCGTGATTTGAACCTACATTTGGCAGCTGCTTTTTGGATATTAATTATTTTATCTCGGTGGTAAGCCAGGGGGCTATGTCGCATCCGCACTGCATGAACTTAATTTGCATGAACATGAAATTAATTTGTTATTAAAGATTTCGACCTTCTCGTTCATGCACTCAGCAGACAGCAGTGGAGTCCAGTCAATCTTACCGGCATCTTCGCGGAGTTCATCGAGTTGCATGGCACCAAAATTCCGCTGCATGAGGATTTTAGACTTAGGTTTAGGGGGACGAAGTTTGTAGAATAAATAAAGTAGATCGTGATAGGAGAATTCGTCAGCCGTACACTGTCCGTGCTTAGCGACTAAGTCAGAAGAAGAAACAAGGATGAGATCAAGGAGAGAAGGGACACAGTTTGGAAAGTGATGGGTAGTGGTCAGAGGTAGGATGGACATGTTGCAGAATTCAATGATATCTGTAAAAGTCGAGGAACGTATATCATTCTTCAACAAGCAAGTATTAAAATCACCTAATATAATAGTATGCTGGTAGGACGGAGTCAGACGTTCGAGTATAGTTGCAAAAGAAGAAAAGAAGTTGATATTAGAGGAAGGACAGTAGTAGACACCCAACAGAAGTTGGCTATGATCCAAATTTATTTCCAGGAATAAGTGTTCGCCGGCATTAGAGGGTGGAGGTTGAGGAGATAGATCTATAACGCTAAAGGGGATGTTGTCCCGCAAATAGATGGCAACACCACCACAAGAGGGGAATGTTCGATCGTTTCTAATTAAGTTAAAGCCGGGTAGAGTGTATGGAGCAGAGGGAATACAAGGTTTTAACCAAGACTCAGAAACAAGAATGGCATTTAAATACTTGCAGCCAAAGGTAGCCAGCATCTCAGGAAAGTGGCCTGGAATACTCTGAGCATTGATATGGACTACATTAAAATTCTTGGGTACATCGGAGAACTGAGTATCTATGATTTGTGGTAGTGAAGAAATGCTCACAAAGCTGTCATTCAAGCTGCTAGTACTCACGTAATTTTCATCGTCACTGCTGCAGCTACTATTTAAAATAGACAAACTTACTTTTACAATAAAATAATGAAAATTGGTATATGTTAGAAAAGTGAATTTCAAAGGTAATTGAGTGTAGGTTACTGTATAAATAAATATTTTTTATACTCACGTGTATACTAGTATAATTTGAACACAAAAATGTCCACCCGACAGTTGTGTCAATTACAACAAGTATAGCATAATATCCACAAAAATAACAAAAATTAAAAAAAAAATTGATAAAACTAAGTAAAATTAGGTAATAAGCATCCAGGCACCGTTAAATAAAATAAATAAAGACTAAAAATAAAATGTTCAGTAAAATTAAGTTATGAAAAATATGTTTCAAAACATTGAATACCTAACAAAGCTCTGCAGTTAACTAGCGACAATCGGAACGCACAACGACAACGAAAAATGTCACCTGTCAAAACTGTTACAAATCTGTCAAATTGTCAAAGTTGTCATTACCGGTAAACAGTTATCGTGGACGTGTAGGTACCTATTAATCAATAAAGTACCCATCTAAATTAATTAAATGGTCATAAGTAGTTAAATTTAACAATAAAAGTTGAGGTACTTCAGCAAACAGTAACAACAAACAGCAAAAACTTATACGGTAGCGAAATATGTACCTGGAAGCAACAATTTTAAGCGACATGATATCTATGGATGCTGTTTCTTGTTTTTCGTAGTTCAGACTTGAGACGTCCCCTCATCCTCTGCCTCAGGAACACCATGGAGTAGCAACATCTTGCGACGACTTCGCATCTCCATCCTATCCACCTCCCGTGACAGTAATTCTATCTGGGACCGAAAAGCAGAAATAGTGCTTACCACAAATGTCTTGAAATTTTTGAAGTCCGTTGCAAGACCAGCCAGATCCGGTGTGCCACTTCTTTTCAGGAGCTCAGACTCGAAGTCCGCCATCCGCTCTTCAATCCCAGCCATGATAGAGGAGAATGATTGCTTCGTACTATCCATAGTGTTGTTAGTCTTGATAGTAAGAAAGTAGAATAATGTGAAATATTACAAGTGAGGAGAGATGGAGAGGAGATAACACTTGCTGGTAGGTGTTTTATGTATACATTTAATTATTAATATTAAACGTTTCTAAAAACTGGAATTGTTATTCATTACAATTAAAATAATTATGTATAGCTGTAACAACTACCAACATTATGATCGATCGATATTTACAACCGTACAGAAGGCGGCCGCCAACTCCTCCTCCGTCCTCTGCCCAACTGTCCCAACGAAGTCGCAGGAAAATCAGTGGGCCACCCGCGCGAGAGCTGATGAGCGTTTTTGCCCGCATGAACGCTGTCATGCGGGGCAACAGGAACGTGGCGGGGAGGAAGAAGATTGTGGCTTCACTGGTGGGTGAAGCCCAATCTTCCCTCGACAAGCTCCTCGTGCTGAGCGTCACCAAGGAGGAGGTGAGGCTCCGGAAGCAGGTGACGAGCCTGGAGGTGGAGCTCACTGCTTCCCGGAAGCAGATGGACGCTCTGCGTCGGGAGGTCGCTGACTTGACCAAGGTGGTCAAGGCGCCTCCCTGTCCCATGCTGCCGCATCCTCCTCCGACGGCTGGACCAGCGCCGGAGACGGCGCACCTAACGGCGCCCACCATGGCGCACACCAAGGCGCCCACCACGGTGCCCACCACGGTGTCCACCACGGTGCCTACCAATGCGCCCACCACGGCACCCACCACGGCGCCCAACAAGGCACCCACCACGGACGCCCGGCAACGGATGTAAGAGCGGCCGCGGCCTTGGTCGCGGACTAAAAAAAAAAAAAAGAAAAGATTCAGTGACGTCACAAATAGACGCCATGTCATCGGCGAGCGTTTTGGAACGTAATTTGAACTTAAATATAAAATAACATTTATTTTATAATAAAACATTGTTTTGGTAATAGTGGACACTTTAGAATAGGTACTTTAGGACAGTTCTACAAAATCAGTCATCATCCCCATTAGTTGAATATTATTAGAATTTATTTGTTATATTACTTTCCAGGCGATTGTGCTGTACTTGATGTAACTATTTAATTTTGATTGTGTTAGTTTAATAGTTTGGTCCAGTCAATTGTGTGTCCACAATGGCCGACATATTACTTGTTAGCATTTACGGGCTACTGGAGACCTATTGTTATGCACATCGCTCGCAAATGTGCACGAACAGTGCGACAGTAATTAAATATTGGTTTTAGGCTGTTTGCTCGTAATACTGCAGTGCAATAATTATTAGGTGGTCGTATTCACTACTTCTGTACACCCATTCAGGGATAAAGACATAATTTTGTGACAATACACACGTTACAATAACATACTTAGTTACAAAAACAATAGGTGAAGTCGAGATTCGAATTAAATTCTCACATTATAATAAAATTATGTTACAAGAAAATGCAGAACTTTTCTGTACTTAGCATATACCTACAAACTCTTTACTTCGCTTCTTAATACTAGAAAAATATGGCGGAACAAAAAATATATTAAATGGAAGCGTAGAACGAGTTATCACGAACCGACTTTATCTATGAGAATCATGCTGAGCGCGAATGGAGTCAACTTTTAATTAAAATCTTTCTTAAACTTCTTTTTCTTAATCCTATTCTATGGTTAAAAAATTTCTTTAACTAACTCTAAAATATTCATTTTTTTTTATAAACGTTAGCAACCCCCTTGTTGTTGTTGTTATTTTATATCTAATTATGAAAACCATTGACTTACTGCAGTTACTTGTTGCTTACCATAAATTAAATAAATAAAAATGAAATAAAATATAAAAGCTTCAAATCAGGCACTACTGGTTGGAATTGATTGTGTTGTCCATAATTATATCGAGGTAGGCTTAGGTTATTTAATATCACGCTACGTTCAACTGGAGCGGATCAGCAATGAGAAATATGCTGCAAAGACGGAACCGCGAATGATGTCTGCTATTTGTATGATGTGTTGGTATACTTAGATTAATTTGGCTGTTAATGTACACCTGTGAGGGCGTGTCTGATAATAGTATTTGTTCATTATGTAAATAAGCTAAGTGGCAGTGATTACTGCTCGGTTTGGTGGAACGCTAATAGTATATATTTTTGTATTTCAAAGCAATGAGTTTGCTTAAACTATTCTTAAAATATTAAGAAAGAAATTATAAATAGATCACAAAAACTGATGTCATCGGCGGGATTCGAACCCACGGCCTTTCCCTAACAGGGGGACTGCTCTGCCAACTGAGCTACGATGACCACTACCGACAACATCGAATTTTTGCTTCATATCATATTCATAATTTCTACATCGCGCTATTAAGGTTAGCGTTGGATCCACCTACCGCAGTTCTATCGAACTGATGGTACCAGTGTATCGTGTTACAACGATATTTAGACACTGAATTTTTAGATGAATCCTTACCAAATCCATATATTTTTGTATTTCAAAGCAATGAGTTTGCTTAAACTATTCTTAAAATATTAAGAAAGAAATTATAAATAGATCACAAAAACTGATGTCATCGGCGGGATTCGAACCCACGGCCTTTCCCTAACAGGGGGACTGCTCTGCCAACTGAGCTACGATGACCACTACCGACAACATCGAATTTTTGCTTCATATCATATTCATAATTTCTACATCGCGCTATTAAGGTTAGCGTTGGATCCACCTACCGCAGTTCTATCGAACTGATGGTACCAGTGTATCGTGTTACAACGATATTTAGACACTGAATTTTTAGATGAATCCTTACCAAATCCATATATTTTTGTATTTCAAAGCAATGAGTTTGCTTAAACTATTCTTAAAATATTAAGAAAGAAATTATAAATAGATCACAAAAACTGATGTCATCGGCGGGATTCGAACCCACGGCCTTTCCCTAACAGGGGGACTGCTCTGCCAACTGAGCTACGATGACCACTACCGACAACATCGAATTTTTGCTTCATATCATATTCATAATTTCTACATCGCGCTATTAAGGTTAGCGTTGGATCCACCTACCTTAGTAGGTGCTATAGTATGTTCTGCAGTTAACCTCCTAACCTCCTTGACTATTTGTGTTACGTGCAATTAACATTACACTTGGATATTTTAAAAGCAATAAGTATAATGACTTTTATTTTTATAATTTAAGGCGGGACTCGAACGTCATTTGCCTTATAAGGAGAGAGCTTTGAACAACCGAAGTCCTAAGATCACTGCATCTCAGTGTCTACGTCAAATAAACTTTATTTTGTGGTTGAAGTAACATATTGATTCTAAACTGAATAATTAGAAATTTAATTTAAGACCCAATAATTATACAAAGGGCAGGCAAAAGGTAGACTCGTTTCTAGACCTATACTTCGTAAGCCTATAAATGCAAATAGGGGGCGAACTTATTATAGTTTCCGGAATCTTTGGGTATATTTACTAGAGTACATTTGTCAGTAGCCCCGGAGATTTTGATACGGAACGTAAGTCGAATGTGTTTTATACAAAAAGGATTACTTCAACCCAGAAGAAGAGCCTAAGAAATAACCTAATATTGTTATTGAAATCGCTAACTAGTACAGATGTTTAGTAGCAGATAAGTGCTTTCTAGATATGAAATAAGGAGGTACATCGGAAATATCTACAATTCATCTTCGAATCTATAGGTTTATGATTGAAATCTAAAATATTGTCAATGTGCTAAGTTTAGCAGGCGAGGCACGAGGTCGCGGGATGTTGGGTGTCGGGCGGTGTGCGTACACCCAGCCACTGGCTTACAGCAATACTCGCTGATTGTAAACGCGAGAAATCGACGCTTGTATTGACACGGGCTATCAAATCCGCGGGAAACTATTTATAAACTTATTATTTTGCACTAGCTCAACTTGACGCTACCGATGTGATGAGGTGGTGGTTAGCAAGGAAGTACCTATCTACATGATTTCAAAATGAATCTTATGTATCTTAACTGTATCTGTATGTCGAAGTTCAAGCAAAGACAAGTAGGCACCTACCTTTATTTTTTTTTTCTTTTTTTGAATCCGCGACCCAAGGTCGCGGCCGCACCTACGTCCATTGCCGAGTGCCTCCGGTAGAGACTGAGAGAATTCCCGGTGGCGCCCGGCGGACTTTGGCCACCCGCGTGGCCACTGCATGGTGGTCGGGTGTTACCCCGCATCTTTGGGGTCGGGTTTTATCCCGCGTCGGTGAGTGAAGGCGCGCGTGGGGTGCAGCCCCACATCACGCAGCCCTTCTAGCCTGCTTCTGTAAGGACGGTGGGTTGCTAATCCATCGTCCTCAGGCCTCGATCATGGAGGTCGATGGTCCTGGGCGTAGTCACGTCTGCGGCGCCCTCGCCGCACACTTCGGAACTCAGCGGGGAGGGTACGCTCCCTCACCCTACCGGCCGCCTCCTTCACGAGCATTACCTGCTCGCAGAAGGACACGCCCGCGTTCCACTGACTCTCGCTAGAGACCATGGCTCGTAGCATGGTCTCCAGCGAGAGCGTATCTACGCCCAGGCCCACAACGAGGTCCCGGCGCTGACTCGCCCATGCTGAGCATTCCACCAACGTGTGGAATGCCGTGTCTATGCCGGAAGTCTCGCAGTGTTGACACGCGGGTGTGACCTCACGATGCATGCGACACAGATACTCACCGAAGTTTCCGTGCCCGGTGATGACCTGTGTCGCACAATACGTGAGGCCACCGTGCTGCCTCTGCAGCCACTCCTCCATGATCGGTCTCACCGCCGAGATGGTGGTGGTTCCCCACTTTGGTTGCTGAAGTCGCACCTTCCATGTCTCCATGAGATCCTGGCGGAGTTGGGACCGCTGACCCTCGATTTCTCGAGACGCAGACCTGTGGTCCCGCTCCAGCGCCACCTTGTGCCATTGGAACAATGCCGCAAGGGCTCTCGCTTCCAGGTCCCATGGAGGGGTCGCGGCTAGGAGACATGCAGCCTCTAGGGAGATCGTGCGGTACCCTCTTATTGTTCTGACGGCCAAGGTCCTCAACGATCTGTGTAACACAGCAGCGTTGTTGGCCGTCAGACTCGGCGCCCATACGGGGGCCCCGTACAAGTAGGCACCTACCTAAGATTAGGGTATTGCATTCTACGTATTTTATGACAAAAAGCATTTTATTTTCATACATACATTTGTTTTATTACTAGATACAAAAGCATTAGTTTATCATACTGTCAAAATATTACATAAAAACGTTAAACATGTGATCTATTCCTTGTTACGTTAGTTCTAACGTATGTCAGAAGAGCTCTAGATGTGATATATAAAAGTATTAATTTAAAGGGTGTCCAATTCGCCAACTTCGCGGGCTCGTAGCCCGAAGCAAAGGATTTGCGAACGATTTGCGCTTACTGCCATACCCGACCGGCAGAACTGAGGCGTTGAATATCTATGAGCGTTGTCGGTGCCCTCAATACTTACAACTGTTCAACTGTCTAACAGATTGCTGTATGGAAATTGTTCCGTCTGTTTTAGATACATCCTTCAATTTCAATCACTTTCTTCGATTCGTTGTATTTTACTAGTAAGTATATCTTCTAAACACATAGGGAAATCTAAGTTTTAAAATGTCCTTTTGTGATTCGAAATAAACTGCTTTTTACTAAATATGCATATTTATGACAGTTAGTTTAACGATAACTTAGTAGGTACCTACCCCAATAGATGAAAAAAAAATTAACAAAGTTTTTCTGTCGGTTTGTTGGTGGTGCTGAGTAAAAAGGCTTTATCAAAAATAAAAGTGCTCGATGAGTGAAAATAGACTAAAAGACTACTTATGTCTCCACCTAGAATAGACAGAGGCATGGCCTATTTTCAGAAAAACAGGCATACCTACTTCTATGGATTTATACAATATTAATATAGTTATTAAATGTTTTTAGTTAGAAGTAAATTGTACTTATTTGTTTCTAATAAATTTATTACAAAACTTCGAACTCGTAGTCAAGGGAACGTATCGATACCGTATTATTATGTTTATGAATAATTAACGTCAACGAAGAAAAATAAAAATAAAAAAGCTTTTTCAGCACATTGCCCGTAAAAGATTTCTTTAACAACTTTTTCCTAAGCATGTTATTAACCTGACTCGCTTCGTCAACCCATCAATGAAACATTGACTAATAAATTAATAATTTACGAAGGTGTTTAAATTAAACCTCAATATAAGCGGCCACGGTACTGACAGGAAATTACCATCTTTAAATATTACAAGTTTCAAGCTCAATTTATTAAAGGCCACTAAAATTGCGAGTTCGAGGGCGAACGGTGAACGGTGGACTTAAAATATAGAATATAGGAGCAGTCATTAGCAGAGGTGCGGTGCGGCGATGCAGCTAGATGGTGGCAGGTGGTATTTTATGCAGTATATTGGAAGTGGCTTTATGATTAATAATATATTATTATGTTAAATATAAAGTCATGTAGTCACTATTGGTACTAGATTATTACCTGCCTATTACAAATAGCTATGTGACAATATTCACAAAAGATTGTGTAATTAAAACCAGCCAAGTGTCAGCCTGTCAGCGTCCCGTACCATTATATTTTGCATTTTACTTACCTATTTGTTGTTACAATAAGGCCCGTTTAACATTTGAGCACGGAACCCTAACAATCTACTCAATTATTGCCTAGGTAAGTATTTCGACTAAATGTTCTTATGATATATAAAAACGAAATAGGTAATTAATCATTCGAGTAAATTTGCATGTTATTGCAAGTTTGTAAATAGGTGTAAGAAGGTAATTGAAAAAAAGAAACGTAGCAATTATATTTCAAAACAGTAATAAACATAATACACTCAGATATTATACAAGAGCATTTACATTTCCCACGGCAGCATCTAGTGACCCGATGTGCCAATCTTACGGTTCGAAGTAAACTTTCGATTATCGGTCGTACACTTTCTAGTTCAATACTTATATCGTTTTCACTATCGTTACTTGACATCATAACATCGATTAATGTTAAGTAATTTGTGTGTTTTTACCTTTGTGACCTACTTTCTAACTATTAGTCATATCATACAATAAAGTTATATAAAATATTTGTATATGTACGTACTTATAGGTAACTAAAAACAAGGCAATGAAACAGCAGATTCTTATTTGGAAAGCATGATTTTTCTTTTTGTCTTTATTCGGTTGCTGGACTACGCAAGCAGCATCGCGGTAATCATCTATTAGGTATACGTATCTAGTTAGTAGGTTTTATGAAGAGCAATGATTTTATTGTTTGTTTGTTTGCATTGAATAGTCTCCAAAACTACTGAACCGATTTGGAAACTTCTTTCACTAATATTTAGCAGCATCCCTGAGTTCCATAGCCCACTTTTTATCCCGGTAATGTGTTCCAGTGGGAATTGGGATTATTAAAACTATTATCATGCAGTTATAAGCTAGTACTATAATAAAACAGTAGAAATCGTGTGTATGTCTGTCTGTCACTACCTACATACTGATCTCTAAAGACACTGACAGATATTCAGATTTTCAACACGAGCGGAACTGTGGGCATCAACTAAGATGGAACCTTGTTGTGTCTATTTAATAAATAATTAAGTGAAATTCTTTAATCAAAAGAATTTCGTAAGTAATTAAAACAACAAAATTCATTAAAGGGAATGCTTGTAATGAGCATAGTCATTAAATCGACGCCATCTTGTCAGTCAGGGGTATCTATATATATAGGGATATAAGAGCGCTGTGCGCAGTATTTCATTTATTTTATACTAGCTTACGCCCATGATTCTTCTCGAATTTCTACGTTATTACAGGCATCCGATAAAAATGTACATTAACATGGTTCTATCCACTATTGGTCCTGATGTTGACTGTTTGCAGTCAAATGTTCCACAATCCTGTACTGTATTTTTTTTAAGTTCTTCGTCAGAACTCGACTACGTAATAGTCGAGTTCTGCTGAAGAGCTACTCGCACCATGCTCTGTATATAGAAGTCTTGCTCCATGCCATTATTTACATAAACTTTTTGTAAACTATATAATTTTCGTGAAATGACTACCGTGCTTAATAAGAATAATAGATACGAATTGTGTAATGTAGATATTTACCACAATGATGCAGCAACATCCGCAATCGACTTTCTATGTTTCGTAACATGATGTTGATGATGCATAAATAGGTATAAGCCACTGACAGTAACAATTTACCATTCATAAAGATTACATTTTTTTATTGATGAGTTAAGTAAAAGAAAGTCACTATTAAAAGCAAGTATTCAATAATGGGATCCTACCAACATCTCAGAAGCCCAAGCCAATTAATTGTTCCCGATAAGGGGCAATAGGATCACCTCCTATTACAAAGGACCATAGAGCTACTGGCGAAAAGTGGGAGTATAAATATACCTACGCCTTGTGGGACATAAGCGTGATAGCATACTACTTGACCTACGTTCGTGGAGTCATCCCTCATACGACAGTTTCATTTAAAGCAGGTAAGTATAAAACGACAACTATGTAGGTTTACATTTATCCACAAAATGTTACAGGTTCGAGTATACCGCTAAGATGAAGCATTATTCTCCAAGTTTATTGGTTTTACACTTGAATTATGTTTTAATAGACAATATTCCAGTAAATATTAGCATCAAATTAATTGAATTTAAGCTGAGAATACTCCAATAACGTAGGGCTTAATTTTACACCGAGTGTTATAAATACTTTAATGAACCATTAAGAGTTCATTATTAATACTACTAATCTGACTAATAAATAGGTACAGAGAAACTTCCAGTATTCGTTGGAATAGAAGTGGGACGTACATGTATTAGAAGTACTAGGTTCTAAGTAGTATCACCATCGAGAATATTAGAAATAGAGCAGTAAATTGTCGTGTCTGTCAAATAATTGCACCCCAATAAAATAATATACATAGAAGCTGTGTCGAAAGACCGTGAGTCTACTCTACAATACCCTACATCTATTGGGAATTTAACTTAAATAACGAGTGTTTCCCGTTTCATACCAATAAAGTTCGGACCATTGGTATGAATCGCAGTGGACGAGTTTTGAAGTGGGACCCAGTCTTTTTTTGGACTTCCGCATTCAAACCACTGGTATGAACCTGGAAGTACTGTTTTTGAGTTCCCGATTCGGACTTTACTTTTTGATTGTTTTATTTACTTATTTAATACTGTCGGGAAGAAAAGGTTTAATGAAACTATGAGTTGTAAAAATCAAATGTTTATTTTTTTTTTACGATTTTAATGATATTATAATATTTAAAAGTATAAATATAGGTAAATATAAAATATTTAAAATAAAATATCGATATTAAACTAACAAATTCACTTACAGCTAATAAAAAATCACAGCTTGAGTTGCAATAGTTTTATAAAACATCTTGACAATAAATAAAATTAAAGACTAAGGTTTAATAATGCTCTAATAAAAAAAATAACTAAACGATTTATAGATTCCAGATTAGTCTAATTCAACAGCTAATAAAATCATAGATTGAGTGAAATATTTATACAAAACATTTTAACTATTAATCAAATCGCAGACTGAGGGTTGATTACCCTTATAACAAACAAAAAAATAACTAATTCATTTAATCATTTATATCACAGATCAGTCTTATTCACTTAAATTAAATGTTAATTAAAAATAATGATCACAGATTAGGCTATTTGTTAATTATTTTACTCTAATTATAACTTAAGAGACTGAAATAATCATTACAAAATCAACAACAGCCATTTGTTTTATTTTAATTATAGGTGCTTACTTATTATTATGTTTCGAAGGTAAAGTCCGTAATTTGTCCAGGCAATTACCTACACATATTTGGCCAGCTAATATAATCTATTTGTCTATTCATTTATATATTTTATTATATTTTATATATTTATATATTTTATATATAAAGTCCGATACAAAAACAACTGAAGGGATCTTAGTCAAATTGGAAAACAGTGTAGTTATATATTTGATGATTGAACATGATGATGATGATACATTGTTGTCGAATAACTAAGAGCCGTTCAGTTTTTTTTGTATCGGGCTTTGATTATTTTATATGTATGATATGTACATACATACATATATATTATAGTTATTTAAAATTTAATAAATCAAAATTATGTAATGGACATAATATCTTAAAGAAACTAATAAAAATTAAAACCAAAATAAAATATTAAAATCAACTTACCAAAAAACACAATTCACGCGCACAACTCTCGTCTTGGAACTAAAAACTGCATAGAAACGACGATGTCATTGTAATCGTCTACAAATCACAAGCAAGCACATAAAAAGTCAAGCTGTTCTCCTATTGGTTTATTTTTGAAGAAACGAACTAGCGTTTACCTGAGCATTTTAGATCGATTTTAGGGTACGTGGTTTAAATAATGATTATAATATACATCATGTTATAGCGGAATTAAGTTTTAACTCCGGAGTTTTTGTTGTTTTGTATATAAATTAAACACTAAGTTCATAAATACTATTCTCATCATAGTACTTATCATAGTTCAAGCTCTGCTAAATTTCAAACTAGATGGCGTTGAGGTCGAGTGTTCTAACCATATTTATTTATTTATATCTTATTCAATATAGGTAATATAGTAACCAATCATATATAAGCCCTGCTTAATGTGAGAATGGATGGAGTTGAGTTTATTGTATTATTTATATAATTATATATTACCTAATATATAGTATCCACACAATTATTATTTTAATATTGCATCGAAGCAAAAACCATAGTTTGGATCCCCATAGCGATAGTGATAGCATAGCACGGTGATCTACTATTAAGCTCTTGTTTACATCTAAGTAAATAAAAATGAATTGGTGTAATAACACTTTCGTGTATGACTGTTCAGTAGTGGTAAAATAACACTGGTCCGAATCGGGAACTCAAAAACAGTACTTCCACGTTCATACCAGTGGTTCGAATGCGGAAGTCCAAAATAAGACTGGGCGTTTCACCCCATGGGGTGAAACACCCACTTCAAAAATCGTCCACCGCGATTCACACCAATGGTCCGAACTTTATTGGTATGAAACGGGAAACACTCAAATAACAGTAATACCGTTGAGTCTACATAGGAACGACCCTACTTATTTGTACGGGATAGAGCATCTGCACTTCGTTACCACTGTAATAACTACTGGTGTTAAGTCCATTTGTACATACCTACCTACTAAACTTTTGTATGTTTGAATTGGAATACGTATACATTTAGGTATAAATGTCGTCGGTCCATCGGCAGGTGCACCACTTGCAAGAAAGGTTGGTTTGGACCTCTTATTGGTTATATTTACAACACTGAAGCACTATTCACACTAATGGCGTTATTTTCACACAATAATATGACACTGATAAATGAGATTCGTCAACTTCTCAAAGTACCCAAAATTTCGTAAGTTTAAGGTCAGAGTCACCACACAAAGTCAAACGAACTTTGCAGTATAAAAAATATATAAAAACAAAAATTCAATGTGATTGGAGTAGCGTGCGCCAAATTAAATAACGTAGCGGCTTCTTTTAAAATGATGAAATATTATACTGAACTAATGTCAAGGTATGATGTAGACATCTCTCTCGTAATTGGATACGAACAAAACATATAAAAGTCTTAAAATAAAACAAAAACACGTATTGTCCCCAAAGGAGAAAAAGAGGCATTTCGCTTGGTACTTTATTGGTTTCACGTATTCGTAATAGATTACTTGCCTTTGAGTTTAAAGATTAGGTATTATAGCAGGCGTTCTTCCTACTGCCGGCTAGGTAGTCTACCAGTGATACTACTTAGAACCTAGTACTTCTAATACGCTTACGTCCTACTTGTATTCCAACGGATACTGGGAATTTCCTTCGCCACAGTTAGGATTATGTCGCCTAATCGTGATAATAAGACCCGTATAAACAACATACTCCTAAGTTGTACCTTTGATTGATCACGAATTACCATTTAGATACCAGTTGTGAGTTAAAATTGTTACAGTTTAAAAACCTAACTCATATACGACAATTTGGAACATATAAAAAGGTAGTTGTATAATATCGGTGACAAGATTACATTCACAGCAAGATACACCTGCCGGTACTCCATTAATCAGAGTCGTCATTTTGACAGAGCGGCGTCACGTTGGCGCTGGCGGCCCGTCACTCTCACGGCCCGTGAATATTGATCATGATTGTATTCATGTGACGCGAGCGAACGATTTCGATGGTATGAATATAATAGCACCTCTTTGCCACTTTTAATAGATCACCAATACCCAGGGCAACTAGTGTGCTCTGACTTTATAAAATGGTTGCATTTATTGGGCTTTTAACTGGAGTCGATACGTTATAGAATGGTAATGGAAATAAGTGGTTATAGAGAACTACTTCTATAGTTGTGGTTTTTACAACAATGATTCTAAAATCATTACCTAAGTACCTAAGTACCTACTGCCTAATCGTAGGGTCAGGTAACGGCAGCAATGTAGTATTAAGAGAGACTCTGAGAGAAATACATTATATTTTTATATGTAGGTATAAGGTACTAAAACATATTATCTAGTTTATTATTACTAGAGTAGTAATAATAAACTAGACACTTGACTTACTGCCCGAGCCTTAATTTTGGAATAAGTACTTAACTATTTTACTATTAGTATGTTCGGGATGATTGCCACGGCGCCATCGATCATGCCGTTAGCAAGAGCACCGAAATATCGGAGAATCAATAATATGTTACATGGTAAATATCCTGAACATACTAAGTAATGTGAACGACAATGACAGTTTAAATACCTATAAGGTACGACTTACCAAAGAAAAAACATAAAAGTTATGAACTTAACTGCTCTATAATGGCTGTTTACGAAAGTTTAAAGCTTCAAAATTTGTAGTGTAAACCAACACAGGCAATGCATTTGGGGCGGGGCCCCAAGTGATTAGATACTACGTCCTCGCCGTCCGCCCTGGACCCCAACTTGACCACGGTAACGCAGTGGCAAGTTGGGTGACCGAACGTATTTAGTCTGAACTTGCGATTGGCCAATTTTTGCGATTATGGATAACCTCGAAAAGACCACCGGTCCCGACACTGCCCTTTCCCGGGCAGTGTCAACCGACGATATTGCGCACTCAAACCTGATACTGATGCCTATGGATTTGAGGGCTCGCGCCGCACCGCCTAGTTGCAGCGCGATATCGACGCCCCAAGGAACTGATGCTGCTGGGACTGACGATGGGTCAGCTCCCAGCAGTGTGAAGAAGAAAGGCCGCTCTTCTGCGACGAAGAAGAGGACCCTCGAAAAGGGGGGGCCTCCGCGCGACCGAAGCACCAGCTGCTCCGGGTGGGGGTCCCTCCTCTCCAGCGATTCGGAGGAGGAGGTGCCTGTCAAGACGGTGCGTACGCGTCTCGACGCGTACAGGAGGCGGCCGCCAACTCCTCCTCCGTCCTCTGTCCAACTGTCCCAGCGAAGTCGCAGGGAAATCGGTGGGCAGCTTGCGCGGGAGCTGATGAGCGTTTTAGCCCGCATGAACGCTGCCATGCGGGGCGATAGAAACGTGGCGGGGAGGAAGAAGATTGTGGCTTCACTGGTGGGTGAAGCCCAATCTTCCCTCGACAAGCTCCTCAAGCGGAGCGTCACTAAGGAGGAGGTGAGGCTCCGGAAGCAGGTGACGAGCCTGGAGGTGGAGCTCGCTGCTTCCCGGAAGCAGATGGACGATCTGCGGCGGGAGGTCGCTGACTTGACCAAGGTGGTCAACGCGCTTCCCGGTCCCATGCTGCCGCTTCCTCCTCCGACGGCTGGACCAGCGCCCATGACGGCGCCTGGGACCGCGCGCACCACGGTGCCCACCACGGCGCCCACCACGGCGCCCACCATGGCGCCCACCACGGTGCCCACCACGGCGCCCGGATCGCCGCCACCGCCTGTGCCGACTATGGTGCAGATCCTGACGGCGATCGAGAGGCGCCTCGCGGTTCTCGAGGACCAGGCGTACCGCCCTCCGCTCTCGCGCCCCGCGTTTACATACGCGGCGGCTGTCGGTGGTGCCCTCGCCTCCTCCAACGTTGCCCCCGCTGCTTCTTCACATCCCTCCAGACGGGAGGGGTGTGGGGTACGCTGATGTCCTGAGGCAAGTTAAAGCCTAAGTCGACCTCTCAGCCCTCGATATTCAAGGGGTCCCCGGTGCAAGACGACACGCACCGAGGCTTGCCTCCTCGAGGTCTTCGGCGCCTCCAGCGGCCCCAAAGCTGGTGCCCTAGCGGCTCAGCTGAGGGACGCGCTGGACGCAGAAGCCGGCCGCGTCACCAGACCCACGAAATGCGCTGCATTGCGCGTCTCCGGTCTGGATGACGCGGCCACGACGGAGGAGTTTATTTCCGCCGTCGTGGAGGCGGGTGGCTGTCCCCGTGACCAAGTGAAGGCTGGAGAGATCTCCTTCAGCCTCACTGACCATGGCACGACAGTCGTCCAGTGCCCCGTCGCGGCGGCACTGAAATTGGCGGACGGACGAGGCCTCCTCATAGGGGGCTTCCATAAGGCGCAGGTGCACCTCCTTCGCCAGCTCGGCCAGCTCGGCGGGATGTGTCGTGCGGTGTTCCGCAGGGGTCGGTCCTGGGGTCGCTTCTGTGGAACATCGGCTACGACTGAGTGCTGCGGGATGCGTTGCCTGAGGGCGTCGGCGTAACGTGCTACGCCGACGATACCCTCGTCACGGCGCGGGGTGCAACGTACCAGGAGGCAGCACTCAAGGTTACGACGGGTGTTTCTCTAGTCGTGGGTCGAATACGGCGGCTGGGACTGGAGGTGGCCTTGCACAAGTCCGAGGTTCTGTGTTTTCACAGACCTCAGAACGGTCCACCTGAAGGTTCCAGCATAAATGTGGGAGGCGTTAGCATCGGCATCAAGCCCTCGATGAAGCATCTAGGGAACGTTCTTGATAGTCGATGGAACTTCGGACCACATATCCGAAGTTTGGTCCCCAAGGTGACACAGGCATCGGTCGCGCTTTCGCGACTGATGCCCAACCTAAAGCGACCCAACGCTTCCTGCAGGAGACTGTACCTGGGGATCGTGCGGAGTATGGCCCTATACGGGGCTCTCGTATGGGCGGCGCGTTTGACGGCCAACAACTCAACGCTCCTTAATAGACCGTTGAGGACCTTGGCCGTCAAAACAATAAGGGGCTCCCGCACGATCTCCGGAGAGGCTGCATGTCTCCTAGCCGGAACCCCTCCATGGGACCTGGAAGCGAGAGCCCTTGCGTCATTGTTCCAATGGCGCAAGGAGGTGCTGGAGAGGGGCCACAGGCCTGCTTCTCGAGAAATCGATGACCAGCTGTCCGAACTCCGCCAGGATCTCATGGAGACATGGAGGGTGCGACTTGAGCAACCCAAGTGGGGTACCACCATCATCGCGGCGGTGAGACCGATCATGGACGATTGGCTGCAGAGGCAGCATGGTGACCTCACGTTTCGTGCGACGCAGATCGTTACCGGGCATGGTTGCTTCGGTAGCTATCTGTTTCGCATCCGTCGTGAGGTCACACCCCGGTGTCAATACTGCGAGGTTTTCGACGACAACACCGCACTCCACACGTTGGTGGAGTGCTCAGCGTGGGCGAGTCAGCGCCGGGACCTCGTAGTGGGTCTGGGCGTAGATACCCTCTCGCTGGAGACCATGCTTCAAGCTATGGTCTCCAGCGGGAGTAGGAGGAACGCGGCCGTTTCCTTCTGCGAGCAAGTCGTGCTCGCGAAGGAGGCGGCCGAGAGGGAGAGGGAGCGTACCCTCCCCGCCGAGTTCCGTAGTCAGCGGCGAGGGCGCCGCAGACACTACTACGCCCAAGACCATCGACCTCCATGATCGCCCCGATCATGGAGGTCGATGGTCTTGGGACGGCGGGATCGCCACCCGTCGTCCTTACAGAAGCCAGATTCACTCACTGACGCGGGATAAAACCCTACCCCAACGACGCGGGATTGTCATCCCGACCCAACCCCGCAGAGACCACAGAGGTGGTCAAAGTCCGCCGGGCGCCACTGGAAATACGTTCTGCTTGTAACCAGAGATGCCCGGCAACGGACGTTGGAGCGGCCGCAGCCTTAGGCCGCGGAATTAAAAAAAAAAAGAAAAACAAAGGCAATTCATTTAATGTCAGAACAAATTTATACAACAGCTTTAATTTTATTGGTGGAAAGTTAAGAAAACGCATAGTACCTTACATAGCGATTTCTTTACTGTCCACCAAAATAAAATTATAACTATTTGTCGAAACTACATAATATCACGCTGTCATTGCACTCAGATTTGTTTCACACTTTTAAATGTCATCGCAATTATAGGTGTCGTATGACCGTACCTGCATGTCATTCAACAAATGCATATTTATTGGAAACTTAATTGGTCATTAAACACTTCAAAATTCAATGTCAATAAGTCCCAGTTTAATGTAAATAAGAAACCTTGAAGTGAATAAGTTGTCACTTCAAGGTTTGTGAATAATGCATGAGTGTAATGTTGCAATTGTTAACAGAAGCTGACTTGTCAAATTAACAATCTTACAAACTTTCAATGAAAGTACTTGAAGTAATGACAAGTACCTGCTTATTTCGCAAAAATAATATGAGTCCAAGAACACCTAAAAGTTTCGATTGGGTGAACCGATTTTGATGATTGTTTAGGGTTCCATAGTTAAAGTCTCGGAACCCTTATAGTTTTGTCATGTCCGTCCGTCCCGGATATATGATACAATAGCTAAAATTTTAATTAAAAAAAAAAATCTGGGGTATCTCCCCTACAAGTAGGGATTTTTTTTCTCGCGTCAACAGCACCGTGTTGGGTATCATTAGATATATCTTTTTAAAACATTGGGAGGTTGTTAAGACAATTTCTTCATTTATGTGTCCGTTTGCAAGATATTTAACTTTAAAGTGCATTTTTTTGTTAAAACAGAGCGTCCCGCCCCCCTCTACAACGTAAAAGGCTCGCTCGAAGAATCTGAAAAAATTCATGGTGGTAAACTACCATCAGGCATTTTCATGAAAATTATGAACTTTGAAGGAAAACTATAACGGACCAGATAAGTGTTTTAGTTTAGAAGTTATAGAGCCTATAATGGGTAATTACGGAACCCTATATTAGGCCGACACACACTTGGCCGGTTTTATTTATTTATTTGAAAGGTGGTGCTTCCCGCGTGTTCTCATTTTATTTTGGCATAGTTCTGATACTTTGAAATAGGATTTTTTTGCTAAAACTATTAAAAGATCATTTTGAATTTATATACGTTGTATCTGAAAGGGGTTAGATCAAATCAAATCAAAATCAAATCAAAATATATTCATGTAGGTCACAAAGTTACACTTATGAACGTCAAAAAAAGAAAATGCTTCTACATTTACATTTACCGCCAGATTCGCAAGGCAATAGGTAGAGCCTGTGAGTAAAGAACCTGGCAAGAAAAACTCACGGCCACTCTTTTTATTCGCCAGTAAATACAATGATTCTGTTACAACAATAAAAAGAGGGCAAGGGCAGTACGTGACCATGTGTGGACCAAGTGAACTTAAAAATTATGGATCTCTGTTATTCACAAAAAAAGTCAAATACTAGTTAAAGGTGCCACATAATCTCAAAGTACCTTACAATATCATAATAATAATAATTTAACAATAATAAGTGAGTTTCTGCAATAAAACAACATTTCAAACAGAAGTAGCCCCTATGTAGCTCGAGTGATGAGCAAGCAACTCATTGCCATTTCTGTGTATCGTTTAGATAATCTTTAATACTCGTAGTACAATATGCCTTTTTAGGAGGTGTGTCTTAACAGCCACTTTGAATTTATTCAAAGGAATTAGGTTTTTAACAGAATCTTTTAAAACTTGTAAAATTTTGACAAGTAACATGATTCTAGCATGGAATATGATTTTTTTTGGTGGCATATAGTGCATAGACCTGACATGCGAAAATCTACCCGGGCAAGGACTAAACTAGAAATGATTTACAATTATTTGCAACGAAGTTTGGGTGTTGCTTTCGAACATATTTACAAATGATCTTTTAGTTAACTAGTTCTTGCATCACAGTATCAGCTTAGTTGGAAGGTCAATAGTGTGTGTGGAAAATTCCAAACATTTTAAAATACCCTGGTGATTTAGAGGGACCAAAATTGTTATGGGGACGACTTCTATGACTTCCAAGATTCGACCCCATCTGAAAATTACGCATTCGGGCTCATTTTTAGATGCTGTTGGAAATCTTCTTAATATCGTTTGGACCTTAAAATAAATTAAATATAGGTACTAAAAATAGGACGCGTTAAAATACAGTAAACTTTTCAGCAGGAACACCGCACTCAGACTGGGGGTACAGAGATGTTGATAGGACACCATGTAGCAAGGGTGTCTCCTTAGCATGGTATACATAGACATCTAAATAAAATGCGTTCTAGAACAACTTGCTATAATAATAGCTCGCTAACACCTGCCACCTATTAGAACCATTAATCTTTGCTGGAGGGCACATCATTAAAGCTACACTATCAATCTGAAGCTTACGTGTGAATTTCTTCTCGATTTGTGTCCTTTAGAGGTGGTTCCAAGTTAAAATAATCACTTAGAATAACATCTACTCGTTTTAAATTCAATTGTTTATGAGGATAGATAAAACGATGTTTATGACCTACTTTTTATTAATTTAACCCTAGAAAGATAATCTACGTCAAAATGACTCCGTGTGTTTCGAAATATTGCTGTCTCTCTCTAATTCGCGCGAATCCGGCGCAGTGCTTTACGGACATTTCAGTCGCCGGGCGGAGCTATCGAGTGGCAGTCGTGACACCGAAGTAAGTATTCCCGTTTTCGCAATACAACAGGCGTTGGAGTCAAAATGACGTATGATTATCTTTTACGCGACTTTTAGGATTTTTGTATACGTTTCAATTAGGGTTCTTTTTGGTAACTTTTCTTTGTTTTAGCGATAGTTTTACCTTTATTTTATATTTATAAATATTATAGATTATCCGGTCGCAATGGAAAATCGGAATTTACAAGACGAAAGCATCCTGGCGATTCTTTTAGAGAGCGATGAGGATCTTTCATCTGCCGACACTGACAGTGAGCTCGAGGACCATCTGAGCGACGACTTTTTACTTTTGTCATCATATGACGAAGATGCGGCCATAAACGTAGTTACTGGGAAACCAGAAATGATAATGTACTACAACCAAACCAAGGGAGGAGTAGATACCCTTGATCAGATGTACTCTCTTATGTCGTGCAGTAGGAAGACTAACAGATGGCCGATGTGCCTTTTTTATGGGATGCTGAATATTACATTCGTAAATGCATATATAATATACAGGCACAATGTTGTCACTAAAGGCGAGAAGCCTCTAAACCGCCGCAAATTCCTGAAACAGTTGAGCATGACTCCAACTTTACCCTATATGGCCAAGCGCTTGGAAGCACCCGCTTTGAAGCGATATTTGCGAGATGAGATAAAGAATACGTTACCGAAAGCTATTCCTGGACCAACCGAAGACGACACAGAAGAGCCCAATCCAAAGAAATGTACTTACTGTGCCTATTGCCTAGCGGCTGTTGCAAAAAGTGCAAAAAAGTGATTTATCGTGAACATAACATTGACATGTGCCTGAGCTGCATCTAATCGATCTCCGTAGATTTAAGTGTTAAAAATCTATAGTCTATTGTTTTAAAATAACAGTATTACTAGAAATGACTGATTAGTCTAAGAAATGTGATTTCATAATTATAAGAGAAGTTCCTAGGTTTTGTTACTTTAAAAAGATAGCCATTATATTTCGTTACTTTTTTAAATAATTAATAATGAGTACTTTTATATAATTATGTTGTATTTTTATTTAAACTGATATGAGAAATACATACACACCATATTCCATCAAATTAAGTAAATAATCTTTGAAATAGTACCCATTTAAAACTAAGGAGTAATTTTGACGTATGATTATCTTTTCCGTACAACTAAATAAGATTATCTTTCTAGGGTTAAACAAGCTGTCCCGGCGAATTTCATACCGCATTCATTTTTCTAATGTTCCGCATAACTTTTTTTTTTCTTCCATAAGATCCTTCTCCTGATAATTACGAACACAACAAAAAAAGAATAAGCGAAATCGGTCCAGCCGTTCACACGTGATGGCGTGACCAAGGGAAATAGGGATTCATTTTTATATATAGAGATATTAATTTATTCAATTTTGTATTCGAAAGGTTTTAAGGTTGCTTAATTTTCTATATAATTTCACTACCAAGATTATGTTATAGTTTTAACGAATACTATTAGATACTTTTTAGATAGAAAAGAAATCCCCTTTTAGGGTATAGATAGCTGATACTATGGAATACTAATTTAGATTGAAATTATTCATTCAGAATGCCGCTGAAATAGGATTTCTAATGAGTATTATCATATCGCAGTAAAGGGAATAGTAGGTACTACGTATTTTATTATAAAATAGTCATTGTTTAAATACTAATGTTTATGTAGTCGATACAAGCTTAATTGGGTTAATTATTACGTACGTACATACATAAAACCACGCCTTTATCCGTCGTGATAGACAGAGACCTGGTGTTTCCACTTGGCATACTACTTTCGCCTCTGCAACTTTCATTAGTGTGGGTAATTATTTCGGGTGTAAAGAGGTTTCGTCAAAATCTGAGCAGGATTCCAACTCTTTCTAATCTGTTATACCTGCCGATGTACGAAACTGGCTCTGCCAACTATAAAAAAATCCAGTTGCGACAATAAACTCGCCTCGAATTTACTAATTGGCAAATTGTGGGCATATAAGGAAATGTGGCTGTAAGGGAAAAGCTGTGATTATATTTTATGTTTATAATTATTTCAGTAACTACTAATCTTAACATTTGAAACATGACATAGATATTTTCTCAACATGGATCACAAATTCCTATATTCAACTTAAACTAGTGTCGTAACATCTTCTTGTTCATTGTTACAGACGGTTTAACACGCTATTTATTTACTTGCTGAAGTATATTGTATAGTAAAACCCTACTCACTCCTTGACAACATTTACTGTTTATGTATTTTGTGGAGTGTGCGTCACACCCCTAGAGTGACGTCACTTGTTCCTGACTTTGACACCCAAAGGACAGCCTTGACGTGGGTCATTGCACTCGACGAGAAAACCTTAATAGTTCAGACACTCGGAAATATTGTGCCCTGATAAATATATCTTCGGTTATTGATGTCGTTTATAAATGCCATTGTAAGTGACAGTACAAGTCATATATACGACTGGACATATATGTACCTACATGAATAAAGTTATTCGGGATAAAGACGTGATTATTTATTTTTGTTGTGTTGTTTTTACCTACTAATTCCCGTAAAACAGAGAAATTAGACCACTATACACCGTGAAAGTACCACAGTTAATTTTTTATTTTATTTTTATATTTTTTTATTTTGGGTTCGCCAAATTGACGCCGCCCACCTGGTGGTAAGTCGTGACGACGTCTAGCGATTGTGGGCCACTCTCACAGCACACAATACTATAGAGAGTGGCCCTCAACTTGACGACCTACTGATGTGCCTCTTCACGCTCCGCTTAAAGAACCCAGGATTATATGTGGGAGGAAACACGTGCACAGGCAGGGCGTTCCAGACCACTATCGTTCGAACTTATAAAACGCTCGGTTCTCGCGAACATGCTATCCACTGTGTGGGAGTGGCATCTCTGCCCCGCACGCGTTGTTCGGTATCGGAAGGAAGAGGGTGGGATCAGATTGAAGAGCTCTTCAGAACACTCGCCGTGGTAAATACGATTTTAAAGAATTAGTTTATATGAGTAAGGTAGTAAGAAGTAAGGTTTAAAATGTTTAGAAAAGAGTAGTTACCTGTTTAATACCTATCTTTGCAATATGTAAACTTTTATTTTACGTCAAATTAACGGATGAAATTCAAAACTCCAATAAAATATGTATTCTTCCTTACGCCTGTATTCCTCTGGGTGTGCGATGTCTTCAATATGCAAACATAAACAACAAGTAATAAAGTAAACATACTGGTGACATCCGCAATACACACTTGAGTGGAGTTTGTTTACCATTTCACTAAACTGTACCTGACAAGTGGTGACGTGCGGCGTACGTCAATAACAGCGGTGGAGCGGTGGAGGGCCTACTCGACTGACTTCACTTTGTTTTTTAACGCTTAAATAAGTAATACTTTATAAAGGCATCACTTTCAAACTGGAAAAATCTGGTAGTCAGAAAAATAATTGTGCTAAGGGGATCAATCAACATCTCATGTATACAGTGAAACGGACGAGACTCTGACTACCCCAAGTGCCAGGCAACGGGAATAGGCTCCTCGCCCCCCGTTACTCCACGTAGCTGGGGGCGAGCCTATTTCCGTTGCCTACTAACATTGACTAGGGAAATGAGGGCGTAATGAACACCTCTGTCCACCTCTTTGGAGACAAATGCATTATTTTGTGTGTGTTGCGAATAAATAACTAGAACTTAGATTGGAATCGATTACTAAGTACTTAGACTTTCGAAGGGTTCTTAGAAGTCCGACGAATAACTTCTGGACTTAAATCATAAGTGGGCCTACAAAACTAGTGTCCGAGATAATATTCTGCAACCATGGCGGTTCTCTTTTTTTAACTCAAAATAAAGTCTGCTCATGACTAATTATAAACTATCTCTCTCTCTCTCTCTCTCTATCCATTCGTTATTTTTAAATGATATGGTAACCCTGATTTGTCTTAAATGTTGGCAACTTGCATGTCTTTGTATTTGGGAGCAATAATGATACTTGATACTCGTAAAATATAAGTGTTTGTACATTTTATTGCAAAGTCTGAACTAAGTAAATATCTACCACTAAAACCGAACATCTTGTAAGAAAATTAGAAGGTACCTTTTCTTTGATCTACCTCTAAGCATTTTCAGATTATTTTATATTAATCTAAAAGTACCTACAAACATCTAAAGTAAATCAGGATAATCGGATTGGATTAAAGTCTTTGTGATAAAGTCAAAAAGAAATTCGTTCGCTCCAGTGATTTGGTTACAGTACATACAACTACGCCTACGTCTCCGAAAGATTAGACAGAGGCATCTAGGGTCGGTGACGTCCCAGCTGTCCGACGTTACTGGTAGGTACTCTATAGGGAACATAAAAATAAAACAGTAGTTAATGTGTCTGCCAAATAATTAGGGTATTTTATAATTATAGTATTATTTTGATCCCACGTAATTGGGGGATGCCTATTGCCATTTCCGGGCACTTTGGGTTTATTTCAAAGCCAAAACCCATTTGCCATAGCTGCGATCATCTGTCAGCCTAGGCACCGCGTCCATTTGAGGATGACATGCACCCCGGAGAGAGGATAATAGTGACCCATAATGAAATAAATTCAATTAAATGTCCTTCAAACTTAAAAGGACGAAACAAAAGAAAGACTAGGTATTCCTTAAAATTAGAACAAGTCTGTATAATTGTCAGATACTGGTCCATTTTAATGTGAGCCCTGCGAACCAATCTAGAAAGTTAGCTTTCGGTACCAGGTCGAAGTGTTAGAGAGGGCTGAGAGATCAACTTGAGTTGGTACACTTGTGTAACTTGCAGTTAAAGTATTCTGGAAGTACTGCGACATGTAATTAAGGATTGGGACAGTGACAATTTCAAGGTGTATTGTGTATCTTACAGTTTGATTAAACTGTTCGTTACTTACTTTAAATTTAAACACAAAGCTATCGCATGTATTTCATGGTGTCTTTCAATATGTCACTACAATAACACGAAAGAAATCGGTATAGTATTTAATTATATTAATAAAAAATAGTATATGCTTTATGTTTACCGAAATTCCGATGGCGGAATGAAAGTTATCGTCATATTATAAACTACTAGCCCGGCGAACTTCGTACCGCATATTTTTTCTAATGTTCCGCTAACCTAATTTTTTCCTCCATAAAAACCTTCTCCTGATAGTAACACTGTAGTAACAAATACTAAAACTGGCAAGTTGTGGGTGTGTGACCTCTGCCTACCCCTTCGGGAATATAGGCGTGATATGTGTGTGTTTATTAAATGTACAGGTTTCTACTGTTTTTGAACGCCTTAAAAAATTGTAGGTGAACTTGTCGGAATTTTAGGTTTTAGGTGTTCACTGATTACCTACTAAAGATTGGAAGATGTTATCAAAGTAGGATGTTAGGTTTCTTGAAAATATCTTAAGTAGTTATATAATCGTACTCAGGTGACCTCGACAAAAACTATTCCCTACTAAAATCTGACAGAATCATTTTCACAATAATTTTCTTTGTGTTTTCGCTTTGTTAGCGAACACTACTGTTACTCAACAAGTACTAAGTACTGCACTATAAATACAGTGTTGGCTATAATTGTGTGTTGGCTATATTATAGGGGTTGATCGTAGAGGGTTGAAAATTCAGGGTTGTATGTATTTTCTAATGCTGTATCATAAAAAAATAAAAATTTATATCTAATATAAAAAAAAAATTAGGGGTGGACTACCCTTAACATTTAGGGGGGTGAAAAATAGATGTTGTCCGATTCTCAGACCTACCCAATATGTATACAAAATTTCATGTGAATCGGTCAAGCCGTTTCGGAGGAGTTTAACCACAAACACCGCAACACTAGAATTTTATATATTAGATAACACGCGAGCGGAGTTGCGGGCTCCAGCTAGAACCTACATCACCAAAACTAATATAGCTGCTAATAAGTGGCGCTAAAACTTGTCTGCGTGACCGTTACATGGTGCTAAATTTTTTTTTATTCAATGTTTGAATCGACTATATCAGTGACATGCTCGTTCTTTATACGTAGGACTAACCACGGAGCCAACATCCGGCGCAAAAAAAATGTTTTGCCGCTCGTGTATCTGGGTCTGACATCTAGTTAGAAATTATTTTGCAGTTTAATTTTACATCAGAAATATACTCACAACCTAATCTTATTTTCTAGGAAGTTGACTTTAAAATTCAAGCTTATTCTACACGTTTTTTAAATGTAAAACTACATTTTAATTTCAGTTGCATTTATTTACAGCTGAGATTGTCAGAGTAATTGGTGATGCGACATTGATTTCATTAAGGCTTTCATTACCATTATTTGTACGGATTTGCATTTTAAAGTCAACGTATGTATTGGCTTCAGTAACATATATATATATATATATGTCGACGCAAAATCTTTCAAAGGCGACAATTGACTAAAATTGGCTAAGTTGAATTAACTGTCCAATGATTATCCGTATTTCGTTTTCTTTACTAAAATTACTTTGCAATTATTATGTTATCCACGCATCTTTTGCTGGTTACTGCTTAAAATAAGGAGTGATAGTTTGTTGATATTATAGGCAACAAACTATTACACATTAGTTTTTCAAAACACAAAGCTGAATGTAAGTAAGCGACTGCTAAATTCGTATCTTGATTTTTAAACAATAACAATTGAATTTCTAGTTGTTTTTGTTATGTTTAAAGTAATCACATAAAATCGTTTCAAACGGAAATAGTGAATCTACTTTGTTAAAAAGTGTTAACGTTCTAAAGTGAATAAAAATGTTCTAATAATTAAATTGATTCCTAAGATTGTTTAAAATAATTATTGTGATAGAATTAGCAATTGTCAAATTGCTGTGTATTAAATGAATGTAATTACATCAAATCGTTTCAAACGGAAATAGTGAATCTAACTTGTCAAAAAAAGTGTAAAATAAAATATAAAAATATATAATAACGTTTATTATCTTTGAAATTTTTAGAAAATTATTTAGATTCGTCAAAAGTTGGTGTGACTCTACCGAGGGTTCCAAAATGCAACGAGACTGAGAAGAGCCCTCAAGAAACTCAGTTCGGCTTTTTTCCAAAATATTTCATCTTAAATCTAATACAGAGTTATTTAGAAAGGAGCAATTCGTGTTACAACCAGGCAGCCTTGTCATCTAAGAAATCATTAATACTATAATAAGCTTTACGGCACAATTTACGTTTTATTAGTTTTTTAAATTTATTAACAGATAAATTTGCTATTTCGGTTGTCAATGTATTGTACATTCGAATAAAGTTCCCCGCAAAAGAATTACTCACTTTATGAAGCCTAAATTTAGGAACAGCCAGTTTATCCTTATTTCTTAAGTTTAGATTATGATTATCACTATTTTTCACAAATTTACTTTTGTTCTTGTGGGTATACAATAACATTTCATAAATATACTGTAAATACACTGTGTTAACGTTTTAAAGTGAATAGAAATGTTCTTATTATTAAATAATTCCTAAGATTGTTGAAAATAATTATTGTGATTGTAAAACTGCTGTGTGTACAAACTATTTAAAACTATAGTGAAATATTCAAGTGTATTGACTACATAACGTGCGCGATCTTTCTTGGGCAAATGTCGCGTTATGAAGTCACATTATTCTGTGAGCATTGTTCGAGGCAGGTTGTCTTCGAAATAGATTACATCGTGTGAGTACCTAACTTTTATTTTCCTTGCTGTGTATTGCTATAACCTACAACTAATAAAACAGTGTTAAAGTGTGAATTGTTTTCATTATTTGCAATGAGTGATGAAGGTAATGGAATGTGTTCACTGTTTTTAAAAAACTGCTGCTCCTGAGGCCCCGTGATATACAAATTATTTTATATACATATATAAAATAATTTGAGAGCTGACACGAACGCCGTGACAACTAGGTATTCTATAAAGACACCTGATCTGATCACAGCGTCTCCGCCCGCGTAATTTAGTTTTCTAAAATCTTTTTTAGTTATGTATAGTAATTAATTTTCATCAAAGCTTTTCTACGAATTACTTCGAATGTCGTTGTGACAAAACTGTGTGTACATAAAAGTGTAGGGCAGATTATTTCATTAGCGTCACATGCCACCAATGATTTTCAGACAGAGATTCCAGTGAATAACTCGCGACGTGCGCAGCGCCAGTATGCAAAATGTGGAATTATTATGCAGTTCATGAACCTTATTTACCTTGATAATATAATATTAGAAGTATGAATATTGATATCTTATTTGTCTGTTTATTTACTCCTTTCTTGTCCTTTCGTTCTGCTCAGTGGAACTACTGTTTCTTCAGTAGAAGATGATGAGAGGCACACGTTATTCTTATGAAAACTTAAAGATTTGCCGTCGTCTTCACTTACGTGGATTAGTTTTCCCCAGGAAGTCAAGTTTTAAGATGCTATTTACTTATGTACCATCCCTGTAACTATAGGGTGTATAAGAGTACCGTCGACCTTTTAAGGTCCCAAACCAACCTCCCCAACCAATCATGCGGATCTGACAAAGTTACTGGGAGAAAGTGTGAGTTTAATTTGCCTCTGCCTACCCTTTCAGGGACAAAGACATATTCATGTATTTGGCATTAAATAATAACAGTATACAAACCCTAGGACATTCATATATTACAACTAAGACATCCGACAATATCTGTACACAATGGAAACCTTTTATCCCCGAACATATAGAAGGCAACAATTAATCCAGACTTACAAAAAACTAACCGAACACAATAGCCCTTGTATTCACACCGCTCACAAATGGTCGAAAACCTCTTGCCATTATCCGCATAAATTGTTAGGAAATCATCTTTGTCCTGGGGCTTTGTTCCCTCCTCGGCCTCGCCTCTTCGCCCACTGAGGTCTTCATTTAGTTAATTATATCCACGTCCATTGTATGTGAAGTACTTATAGCCTTTTTGGAAGTGATTCAGCGATTCAGTCGTTTTGTATTTCTGAGAGCCAATATTTCATTTGAAATATTTATTTACAATTTTTATTCCGGTATCCACTGGTTCGACTGTTGCCAAATATAACACAATAATAAGAAAGTTCAGTCTAACGTCAAACTATTATGTAAGAAGTCTCGGCAGTAGCAGAGAGGAGTTTTGCTGTTTGAAGTACTTTTATTGTTTGTTTTTATAATAATTTTCTTTGACAATCTTTGGAAAGGTATCTAGTGTGATTTGAGTTCCTATCCTATACCTTTACAAGTAACTATTAAAAGTATTTATTATTATATTTTAGGTACATATGTTTTATGGTAGTACGTTTTTTTTCTCCGCATTGATCAGGGTACCTTTCAACCAGAGATGTACGGATGTAGCTATGCTACGAGGATGTGCTTGCGGACCAATGAAAATGATTGTGCTATGACGTATTGTGTGGAAAAATGAATATTAATGGTGGATGTCAAATGCATTGATTATATCGCGGTATGTCAAGTAAAATGGTTGTATTGTATTTCCCGTGAGGGTATACAGAATCGTTGCAAACTTACATTCTACAGTCATATAGATGGTCCCACACAATAGGGCACCGTCTTAATCATTGACCAGAAGGAACATACAAATACTTGACTAATTTTGATGACATTCTTAAACCTTATGAATTACATAGGTACTTTGTATGTCCAGAAACACTTGCCGAACTTACGTTACGAGTTGAACAAGACATCACTTCATAACTGTCAAACAAAATGGCGGCCTACGATCGACAAACAATGCAACATCCATCAATCATAAACCATTGTCTGTGCTTTGATAATGCGCGTAGTCGTTGAATGAGTTTATGAACATTTTTAAAGTATTATACAGTACAGAGTATAATACTTTAAAAATAAATAATATATATATACGAGTACAAATATGTAGTTAATTAAAATTATTTATAGACGGTTTCGCGGCACGTTACCTTACGCGCCGTATAATAAATGAATAAATAAAAATAATACGTATATATGACAGTTGCGCTCTGTACTTAGTTTATCACTATGAAACAAACTTACTTGTACACTTAGTCCACTGAGTTATTGAAAACACTTGACCGGTAACGGCTTTATCAAAGGTGTTCTATTACACTTTTCACTTCCAAGTCATCTTAACGACATGGCGACAGCCAGAACGAGACTCAACTATATTCAATTGATTTAGAGTACTAAGAATGTTCAGTTTTCCGTTGATCAGTTTATGTAAATAAACAATATCGGCCACTGTATCATCCTGTACTCTAAAGAAAAGAGTTTAAAATGCCTAAGTCTTTTTTCTTTTTTTGCCTAAGTCTTTGTTTATTTTTTTGCCCAAGGCCGCAGCTGCTCTAACGTGCGTTGCCGGGCGTCTCTGCTTACAGGCAGAACGTATTTCCAGTGGCACCTGGTGGAAAATGCCTAAGTCTAGAGTCATAAGACACTAAACTGCGACCAAGATTACTCGAATACGATTACTATCGATTGATTATAGTATAAAAGTTCCAAGTGTGCATGTGAGTTTGTTTCATAGTGTATTACTATGGTTCCAGAAAGTATCGCAATCGAAAGTACCCATCAACAATACGTAGCGTTTATTCTTCATCATAACAACGACTAGAGAGAATTTATTCATCTATACAAAATTTGAGCCGTAACTCAACCAAGACAAATAGGCTTTCATGCTTTCTTGATCCCTACAAGTTGCTAAAGTTCCAACATTATTAAAATTATTTCAAGGGCACTTCCTTTCAAAGTTGCTTTTACACAAAGTTGTTCAGAGTTGTGCGATCCTCCTAGAGACTGGGCGTTGTTGGGTCTTTGATGATTGATGACCATAGGTTCCAACGTTGAATTATTATATTTATTTTCACGAAAGTTTACAAGTAAAATTGTAGTAATTGAGCAATTTACACAAGTTAAGTTCACCTATATTTAGATTAAAGCTGAAGCATTTCTTTGTTCGGTTGAACACGCTTATCTCGGGAACTAGGATTGTAAATATATTTTTATGTGGGATGTGTCCATTTTGTCGTGTAGTCAGTTTTGTTAGGTAATGTCATTAACCACTGAACTGTATGAGTTGTCAAAATTTTACATTAAAAGCTACCGCGGCTAAGATTTTCAAAATCGATTCAGAAGTTAGAGAGTCTATTCAATGCAAAAAATGACTGTATAAAAAGTAATAAGGAAGTATCAAGTAGGCATGTGGTTCATTTTTGTGTAGATGAGTGAACTATGACCTTCAATCAAAACAGTAGCTAGCCTTTTCTTCGAAGCCATATTCAGCTGCCACATGGAAAATCTAATGCGGAAAAGATTTGATTGAAAATGAATCATGACCAGGCATTTTACTGACTATTCATTTAAGTCTACTCTCTATAATATAATATTAAAAAAATAGATCTTAGTAGTAGTAAGATCTATTTTTTTAATATTATATTATAGTGAAGAAGAAAAAATTCCAAGTAGTAGTAACTCCTTTCGTTATTACAGTGCAGTAGACTTAAATGAATAGTCAGTAAAATGCCAGGTCATGATTCATTTTCAAAAATAGATCTTACTACTACTAGAGGGGCTCGTGGTCTAGTGGTAACCGACAATGTTAACACATTGCAAAGGTTAAGCAACATCGACTCAGGCCGGTCTTAGGATGGGTGACCATTTCTTAAGACATTGAGACCCCTCCGTGCCTCGGAGAGCACGTTAAGCCGTCGGTCCCGGTTGTCATAATAACATCTATGGCAGTCGTTAGGGGTAGTTGGAGCCCTAAATCAAAAATCCGACCGTTCTAACTGCAGAACTTCGATATCGCCCATGGGTTGTGAAGGTCAGATGGCAGTCGCTTCACGGAAAATATCGAAGTTCAGCCGAATCGCAGTTAGACTGGAGCCGACCCCAACTGAGTTGGGAAAAGGCTCGGTGAATGATGAGATCTTATTACTACTAAATATTTATTTATAGATAACCTACGTGAAATCGACTCCTTTGAAGGAGTCGATTTGACGTAGGTTATCTATAAATATAATAAATCTATTATATACCTTCTATATTTCGCGTGTTTTTCGCAACTGTATGCTTTCCGCATTAGGCAACTCGGTAGGCACATGGAGATGGCAGGGGGCACACAAATCGCATTGGTAAGTGTTTTATTTTCCTAAATATCCACCATTTATGAGTATAAGTGACGCATGGTCGCAAATCGATCTCATGCCATAAGTGCCTGAGCCCTATATTACATTTTTAATATATTTTCACTTAGTCCTTAGTGAGTACTAAGATTTCATAATAAGTTCATTTTATAAAAGTTTGTAATATTAATTATTATACGAGTACTAAAGTTAAGTTGATTTTTGTAGTAGAAAAATACATGGTATTGTTAATTTAACAAAAACTGTTAATAGAAATATTGAAAATTATTTATGAATGCGTTTTATTTGTTACCTAAAATAATCTACAATGCAACCCTACCCATTATAAAACATTATATATTATACCGAGTGTTACATAAGGGTTATATCAACCTGAATACACCCCCATCAGCTGGCCGTCCAGAAAGCATTTCGATATGTGGCGACTGCCAAACAAGAAAGAAAAATCATAAAAAAAATATTATTACCGAATAAAATACTCTTGATCAACACTAGCTAAAATCAGCTGATACGGTCATCAACATTAAGTAGTAGTACAAATAATGCGCGCCTGTGAAAATCCTTCTCTCTCTCTCCTGGTAGGAACATTTTGTCTCTGTTTCGCATCAAAGGATGCCGCACGATTCGCTGAAGTCGTTTGCCGTTTGAAGTTTCCTAGTATTTTCTTTAAAATTATTTAGTCAGGGTCACAGATCAGTTCAGTTGCATTCAGTGCTTTGTGTAGTGCAGTAGGTAAATAGTTGTTTAGTGAGTTAATTTGTGAGTTGTGTCAAGTGTGGGTGATAGTGACTGAGCGGGCAAATTTATTCGAACTTCTTGATAAATCAGTTAGATGACGAACTCACAGTGATGCCAGCGTTAGGTTACGTCGATCTCGTCATGAATAATAACCTAATATTTCTGCATCATTTTGCTCGTGACTTGCGAGATTATTTAAATGCACGCTTCCCACAGTGGATAGATAGGCCGAGGAGGCTGTGTTGCTGATCTTACCCCGCTTGACATTTTTTATGGGGATACCTAAAAAATACTGTGTACGCAGTGGAGTGCGAAACGGAGCAAGAAATGAAATTACGAATTGAAGCCGCATTTAGCACTGTTACAGAAGAAATGCTACGAGCTGTGCGAATCTTTGTGCATCGGGCGGGAAGGCGGCAATTTTGAACCTTTCCTGTAAACAGCTAAGATTTGTCTAAAATTGGGGTGAATAAAACAGAGATTTTACTCTCACTTGCACGTGGTGCACCTGTCGAACCACGGACGAGGATCTGGGGAAACATAACTATGTGTTGGTCAAAATTTTATTTACATAAACAAAAATAATCCTTTAATGACGCCCACACCGCCGCGATGCCCGTGCTGCCGCCGCCGCCAAGGGCATTGTACGTATCACGCGCTCAATGTCTAGTAGTAGGTACGTCAAGCACTAGTGTTGGGACACGTTTGTTTTGATTTGAAATAACGCATATTTAAGTTTTTAAATGTTTTGATGATTTTTTTTTTTTTTTTTTTTATATTTATGTGGACAAATTGACCACCCGCCTGATGGTAAGCTGAGGCGACGTCTGGCAATTGAGGGTGACTCTCACAGTACACAGGAATACTATAGAGAGTGGCCCCCAACTTGACGACCCAGTAATGTGCCTCTTCACGCTTCGTTTAAAGAACCCAGGGTTATATGTAGGAGGAAACACGTGCGCAGGCAGGGCGTTCCAAGCCACCATCGTTCGGCAGAGAAACGAACGTTTAAAAAGCTCGGTTCTCGCGAAGACGGTTTCCACGGTTTGAGAGTGACATCTCTGCCCGGCACGCGTTGTTCGGGATCGGAAGGGAGAGGGTGGGATCAGGTTGAAGAGCTGTTCAGAACACTCACCGTGGTAAATACGGTAGAACGCGGCCAACGAAGCAATTGTTCGGCGCTGGGCTAGCGGCTCAAGGCTTCCCGTTACCTCCGGACAGTCTATAATGCGAACAGCGCGTCGCTGCATAGCGTCGAGTGCGGACGCACTCGACGCTATGCTATGCGCACGTGCTGAACAGCAAATACTTCGCGGAGCCGTCCCAGAGGTGAGAGCAGTATTTCACGCAGGGTCTAATCTGCGTTTTGTACAGCAGACACCTCTGGTGCGGTGTAAAGAATCGCTTTACCTTGTTCAGTACTCCTAGTTTCCGCGAAGCTAGCCCAATACATCTCGCAATGTATTTTGTGTTATTGAGCTCTCGACGAACGTCTATGCCAAGGATGTCTAGATTGTCCTTCATTGGTAATATTGCATTCTGAAGAGTGGGTAGGGGAAGAAAAGGGGATTTTTTCGCTGTAAATGCACACGCCTGTGTTTTGTGGTCATTGAACTCAACCAAGTTCTCGGCACCCCATTGGGAGATAATGTCGAGGTTTCGGTCGAGATCAGCCACGAGATGTCGTCTCTCCTCCTCTATCACAGATCGCCCCGCCGTCGGACGAACCGAGTAACTCCCGTGCAATGTGCTGTCATCTGCATAGCAATGAATGTTCCCGAGGGAAAGCATATCATTGATATGCAGAAGAAAGAGAGTTGGTGACAGTACGGACCCCTACGGTACCCCGGCATTCACTTGCAAGAAGCGAGAAGCCTGGCCACTGCAGAGGACCCGCACTCGGCGCTCGTTTAGAAAACTGGCAATCCAGCTGCACTGTTGAGGAGGTAGACCATATGCCGGAAGCTTGGAAAGGAGCGAAGCATGCCAGACGCTATCGAAAGCTTTGGCGATGTCCAGGCTAATAGCCAAGGACTCGCCGAACTTTTCCATAGCCTCACCCCATACATGCGTGACGAATGCCAGGAGGTCACCCGTTGATCGTTTTGGCCTGAAGCCATATTGCCGATCATTGATTAGCGAGTGATCCTCCAGGTATCGCATGAGCTGCTTATTGATAAGGAGCTCAAGCACCTTGCAAATGACTGAGGTGACAGCTATGGGTCGATAGTTGCCTGGATCGGAGCGATCCCCTTTCTTGGGGATCGGTTGTACGTTCGCCTCTTTCCAGACCTCCGGCACGAGCCCTGTAGAGTATGACAGGCGGTACAGACGCGTTTATACTGGAGACAACTCAGCAGCACATTTTCGTAGCACCACCGCCGGAATGCCGTCAGGGCCACTGGCTTTCCGCGTGTCGAGTGACCGCAGCACTGCCCGTACATCACATTGCCTGATTACAATGTCAGGCATAGTGTGGCCACAGTTGGCGATGGCGCGGGGCTGCCGGCCACGGTCATCGACCCGGGAATTAGCCGCAAAGAGGTCTGCGAGCATGTCCGCCTTCTTTTAGGCTTTATGAGCCAGTGATCCATCACGAAAACACAGTGGTGGCAGCGAGGGTTGGCAAAAATTTTACTGTACGGCTTTGGCCAGTTGCCAGTATCAACGGCTGCCCGTGGGATGGGATGTGAGCTCCTGACCAAGCCGCGCGACGCGCTGGGCATATACTCTGAAGGCCCTCTTGCTGAACCTAGGCCCTATTGTACGCTGCTTTGAGGCGGTTCACGTTTGGGTCACGTGCTGCCCGAGCCCTGACCCAGACGCGATATGCCGACTGTTTTTCTGGGCAGCCTCGGCACATTCACGCCCGAACCAGGGGCGAACTTTGCAGATGCTGGCGACATCAGTGAAAGGGATATAATATTCTATCCCTAAACTGATCTCGCCAGCAACGGCAGCAGTGCTATCTGAAGGCGCCTTCCCTACAAAGCAGCGCTGGCTCCACGGGACGGACGCAAATTAATCGCGGAGACCGTCCCAGTCTGCCGACGAGTAGTGCCATAGTCGTCGAGTCATTCGCTCAGCACGAGCAGGCGGTGGCACTTGGAAGCTGGCGTGCACCACACAGTGGTCGGAAGTGCCCAGTGGGGCACTTCTTGTGTGGCGGTCGCCACATATCAAAATGCGTTCTGGATGTCAAGCTGATGGGGGTGTCTTCAGGTTGATATAACCCTTTTGTAACAAACACCCTGTATATATTAAACTTCTAAGTTTTCTTTAAATTTGCTGTATATCATTACTTCCCAGAATTTGATCTTTAACAGCAACACTATCGTATGGTGTAATAATAAAGGTGTGATTTTTTTTTATAAATAAATGGGAATGATAATAGGTTTTAAAAAAATCTAATGATCAGGTTTTAAGTTTCATCAAAATCGGGCTCGTGACTGCTTTGTCCATTTTTCGCTATTCCTTATAGTTCCGGATTTGGCCATCTATGATATAAGCCAATATGTACCTACGTGGGAGAAGAAGTGACGCATGGTTATCTTTAACGTATAAAAAATATGCTTATATATCTAGGGTTAATAAGTGATTATGGATTCTGCGTTACCATGTGACTTCATCCATTTATTTTTGGTTAAGCTACGAGTGTAACTCACTTAGCTGACGCCTACGGCTTCGCCCGCGTGTGTTCTAGCAGTCAATTACAGCCTAATATTATGTTATTCTAGTGTATGATTTATAAGGACGATAAGTACCTACCTACCTATTATTTATCTAAACATGTGAGGAAAATAATCTTTTGCATTTATAATATTAGTAGAATATAGAATGTGAATGATGATAGAAAATGGTTTACCAATTTTGATGTAAGTAGTTCATTTGTATAAACAAAAAACCATTTTCCTGGCGGGTGAAGCCGCGGGCATTCACCAGTTATTTAATAAGGACCTCTCGTGGACCCTTATCGTAGCATTAATTTACACTTACGCAGGAAAGGCAACCAGATTGAACTCGAAACACCCAACAACCCGGAGAACCCGGTATAAGACATTGTTAAGTAAGCATATACCCTTTTGGTTAGGTAAATGAGTATGGCGTCCCTCATTTTATATCCATTAAGTACTAAGGATAATATTATGAAAATAAACTTAGCATTTTACTTACTAGGTAATGTACACACATTTTATGTATTCAGTTTGTTATATTTATGGGACCAATGAAATTACTGGCAAAGTGTAGGTGTTTAATGCACCTTTGCCTACTCCTTCGGGTATATAATCGTGATGTACCTATGTCTGTCTGTTTCAAAAATAAAGTCTTGTACTTTGTCAGTATTATATTGGAAAAAGATCTTCACATAATATTACCTTAAAATCAGTCACTATCAGTGTGACCGCAATCATCTATCGTTCATCGATCTTAATAGCAGACAGGGACCTCAAAGGCAGGAAGATAAACATCTAAAGGAAGGTCGTTCCCTTGAAATTTCCCGCTTCACTCCTCCATTGTGAATAGAGCAGATTCTTTCATTTTGGCGTTTTGCTGTGAATATAGTGTTGATAGAAGCGATAGAAAGTTTTGGGTCACTATGGCACCACTTACGCAGCGATTTAAAGAATGTTCTCAGATTAAGAGAAGGAAAACCGTCAGTATTCTGTAAATGGATCGTTAATTTGTACCTTTATAAATGTCCTCGGGATTTATCTATGTTGTAAGCTCGCTGAAGGGTGAATCAAAGCTCTCAGCGTGCTGGTTGTAAATGTTAAAGCTTTCAAAGTTTGGCAATCGACAAAATCTGCACTTCTCAAGATTATTTTAAAGATTTTTGTAGTTTACTAAATAAACTAACTAGGTATCTACTACTTTTGCTGCGATACCGGCCACTTGGTATTGCGTTTTACTCATATCTAATACAGCCTACAACTATACGACGAAGTATTGGGGCTTCCTTAACATAGAGACATTTTTGCGGTTATAGGCTAAATTGTGTCTTGTTCGGTATTTGCAATGGTGTAGTGTTAGTTCAAGAATACATAAAATCACGCTTTTATTCCTGGAGAGAGACAGAAACACACTTATATTATACGTCCACTTTTCATGTAACTTTGTTAGTTAAACGTACTAGGGAAAGAGTCTGTTGTTGCCAGCTGGTAACTATGGTACTTCTAAGATATTATTATACCTTTGCACCCAGCTCATAATTGCTCTGTACATTATTATAAAATGGGATGGCTCAACAAGTAGTTTTAATGGGTATTTGTCTATTGAAATAATCAATGGAGCAACAAAGCACGAGAGCAATAACGATATGAACTTCCACGCCCGCGCCGCCGCCGATCCACCAACTTTATTTACAAGCACCCGGTGTGTATAACGATGTCTGCTCTTTAGGGTTGTCTCATTTTTAATATTTTAATTATAAATAAGGGTTAAGATTACCTAATTTGACAATATGAATCGCAAATACTTATAGTCTGGGACTGGGTAACCTTCAAATGTTCCCTTTTACAGGAGCACGTTGTACTAACTGATCAAGCCTTGTATTTGCAATTAATATTGTATTATTAAAATAATTATAATATTCAAGCGTATTCGAAAGAGTAATCGAACAGTTCTAGGAAACAAAAGCATGCAAAAGAATATTCAAGATAAAAAACTTATTGAACAGTGAAGAGGTGTGTATGTTAGTAATTAACCTATTTTAGGCTTTTTAAAGAACTATATCAAGTAAGGTTTTTAGCTATGGGATTTAAAAAAAGAACTTACAGGTATCAATAAAAAAAGTTAACTGTCATTAGTCATAAAGTCATACAAACGATAGATAAATACTGTGAATTATGAAAAATTGTTCATAAAATGAAAACTACTGGGCAACTATTCCGCACCGAAGTAAAGAAGAATAACGTAAATCGGATCACAAATATCGGTGTATATACATAAAAAAAATATACTGATCGCATTGATAACTTTCTCCTGAAGTCGGGAAAAACCTAAGAGTTGATATTATTTAGTTAAGAAATAAATAAACTTTCAGATTTTATCGTACAGAACCTGCAAATATTTCCATTTTCTAATTAAAATATTATCAATCGTTGTAGTCGTGACAGCCCTAGCATTCCTTACAGTATAAGATATACATGCTCTTGTATTATTAAATTCGGTCACTTAGCCGCGGTTTAAAATTTACGATGGTATCGAAACTAGTTAAGAAACACAATTTATCAGTCCTTTAATTTTAATATTTCGATCGATATTGAAAGATAACTTTGTAAATAATATCAAAACATAGGCAATTTAATCAACAGATAATTTAATATTGCATAACATTATTATTTTCGGATCTCTGGATTAAATATTACTAAATATTTCACAGATGTTGGCGCTGCCAAATTGACCATACCAATACGTCTGCTAGTGACAGTTATTCTAAAGCAAGACGTTTTCTGGAGAAGTTTCTTCTAAAGATTAATATAAAAAAACACGTCAAAAATTGACACAACAACCGACTTGAAACTGTCGGAATGGGACCAAATTGAAATGGAACCAAAATCGGTTCAACCAGTCCAGAGATATGAGGTGACAAACATAAAATAAAATTGTCGAATTGAGAACATTTACATGATAGTTGTGCTAACGATGACGATGGTCAATTTACTTATAATAAAAATAGAATAACATAAAGTAATTTGCATACCACAAACATAACAACCAAATATCAAAAAACTTAAGAATGTCTGTCTGTTTAATAACATTATTATCAAAAGCAAAAGGCCTTAACCTGTTCTCCAATAAATTAGTTTCCCCCAACAGTCGGATGTGGAATAATGAATGTTAGTTATTGCGAGGATTTACCGGGACCTGTATTTTGTTAATAGCTATAAATTAATTACAGTAAGCCCGCGGCGGATGGCCGGATTGATAATAATTAGTTTGTTTATACTTTGACCTCAAGGGCTTTAGGACTACAGGAGGATACAGGTGAGGGTGACACAATGTGGGGGACAGATTTGTCAATTGGGATAAGTCTATAATGTTAATGGCCTCAGAGAAAACAATGACGAGTACAACACATTGTAATCCGTACATCCAATCACTTATTAAACTTACCAAATAGCAACCTATAGAAAACTTGAAACCTTATACGTATCTTAATATTAGAAGTCTCTATATTTTTGTATTTCAAAGGAATGACTTTGCTTAAACTAGTCTTAAAATATTAAGATATAAATTATAAACAGATCACAAAAACTGATGTTATCGGTTATCTGTTTATAATACGAGTATCTATCTTAATATTATGTCTCTTGTAATATTTATGATGGTTGAGGTGTATGCACCTAGTTGATGCCCTGCATCACCCTAAGGATGAGTGGTGAATAGTGCAAACAGTTTTCAAAAAGAAACTGCCAGGCATTAGAATATTGAGAACATTTCTAACAAACAAAAATGTTCGCGAAACTGAAAATCTACCAAAAATAATTTATTTAAAGTGAAGTTAAAACCCTGAACTTGACTACTTTGTTAAGTCGAGTGATAATTCAAAGCCAGAAACTGCTGGGCACGACATTTAACGTGACTTGTCCCGACCAAGTTTATTTTAAACTTGCCCATTGTAATTCTGAGCGAAACTCAACCAGCTATGTCTGAGTTCCTACACTTTGTAGAAAAACCACATTAGTTTATTCGAGTTACATAATTAAGTTGTAAAACTTAACTGGAAATTCACACTACAATTACTTAACAAAGCATACAAAAAGTTATTGAAGTACTTAACAATATATTATAATTATACTTCACTGTCGACAAGAATTAACACGAACATGTAAAACATACGTTTATGTATCCTGACGTTTCGACCAGGTTGTAGTAACCGTGCTCACAGGCTGACTTGACAGGTTAGTTGTTAATTATTCCCGTATACAATTTAAATAATGTTTTTAAATTGTTTGGAAAGCAATAGTTACTAAACTTTAGTAGGCTTTCGTTTTTGCAATTATATAAGCAAATAAAAGACTTGGATTTAAACTAGCATCAGTTCTGATTCAGGAGTAATGCTCTGCTCACCTAAACTACCAACACACCCAAACACCTCGAGATTTTAATCCATGTTTCACGTCAACCTTCGCTAAACAATAGAATATATTATTCAGCCTTAGAATTTCATTTTGACGATTGTAAAATATTTTGATATGCACCTAATAATAAGTGTTAATTTTGAAAAAGAGGAGAGGAAAATAATGCCTATAAAAATATTTTTTTGAGTGCTGATAAATGGTAAAACAAGAATATAATCCCTTAACACTGCTAAAAATAGTTTTATAGGCAATCCTTTTCACATATTTATTACACAACAAATATAAACAGTTGTTTATTACTAACCTACCGGCTAAGCTCAAATACTCGTACGACATAACAAGAGGCTACCAAAGTTCATTCAACATTAAGCTTTGATTAGTAGAGCATACTGTTCTTTATTTCACTACCAGTCGTCCAAATTATAATTCTTCCAGTTGTAAGGGAATGTTCCTGTAGTTCAGTACATTTGTCAACGAGATTAAGATGTGTCCACATGAGTTAGTGAAGTGGGCGAGTTGTTATATGCCTGTGGAAACGGTCTTAGTGTTTACTGTAACTGGTAATTGATGTAGTGACGAAAGATAAACGTACTAGTTTAGTCAAAGTACACGTAGAGAAGGCTTAAAAGAGGAATGTTGGTGTTTTGGACAATTCGTAAAATACAATTTTAAATAGGTACCGAGAAGAAAAAAATTAAAAGAGTTAGCTAAATAACTTCATGATTATTAAAATTACTTAGAAAGGTACAATACATAGTTATAACCGCACCGTCAAAACCTGTACAACGTCTCGGTAACTATTTTATTCACGATTCACTCGCATGTTGTTGTCATTATTAACTACTAATGGTTCTGTTAGCGGAGGTTATTGAATACGTTTGTAAGATTTTGTAATCGCGTAGGTATAGATATTATGTATAAATATGTTGTTAGTGCATGGCAGCCTGTTTTGTATCTAGGTAGCTTTTTAATCTAGTATAGAAGTGTATAACTGTTATTGGTCAGTGTCAAGTAATTTCTGTTTTTAAACACGATTGTAAAATGGCTGTTGTTATCCCAAATAATATAAAAATAAATAATATAATCACGCACGTATTCCCGAGAAGGTAGGCACAGTTGCATTACACATCCCCAATTTGCCTGTAGTTTGGGTGCAAACCTATATAGCCGTTACCAGGTACAATTTATAATAGAATATTTACCGACCATTCTATAATCCAAACCAAAATTGCCACGTCTGAAACCGACCGTCAAACATTTTTATTGAAGGACCTACAATACATTTTCAAGCGGTCCAAATAGATGAAGTCAAGAGGTACGTGTATTTATTTGTATATTTGAATGATATACCTACAAACACATAAAACTTATTCTTCCAAGCATTTCCTTCCCTTGGCCCACTGGAAGAGATTTCTTATGAAATAAGTGGTGCCTTTGTACTGTTAGTATATTAACAGTACAAACAGACAGTCTTAGTATTCCTCTACTGTTTTCTATAACTTCATGTGTGTACTAAAATGGATAAATAAATAAATAAAATGAATATACATAGTTGCATTCACATTTTATTTATTTTATAGTGCAATTTTATAATGATACATTACATATCAAGTTTGATGTATATTCGGTCCATACGCGTAAATATAAGCACAATATTACAATATTTTATGGGGCACACATATGTGTCTGGTTCCAGTCGGAGAGGGTTCAAAATCAAATTTTACGAGCCGAGAAATTGCTCCAACCTGTATAAAGACTGAAGCATACACTTAACTTTAAAAATAGTTTTAAAATAAGTAGGTGTCAAAAAGATACTAAGATTTATTTATTTCAAATTTCATTTGGAATCCTTTATTTAATAAGTACATTTATTTAATTTATCTTGTGTGTGCTTGAAATAATTCTGGACTTTTTAGAATACATCTGCCTAACATTCCCTGATATAGAGCCATGGTTTTAGGATGTATGTCTTTATAAAGGTTCTGCTTCAGGTTTAAGTGTATCTCTAACTTTATAAGAGGTGTCACACCCGGTCGGCGCGGGCGTACCGTCCGCCATACTTTACAACCCAAAATTCTGTATACACAGTTAATGGTGCATGGTGTGCAAAGAAAAAGTTTAAAGTAAGAACACGTTGTTCATGAATTTACGACTCCCAGTTGTTTTATGTGTAAAATTACTGTTTTTAGGGTTCCGTAGTAAAAATCTCGGAACTCTTATAGTTTCGTCACGCCCGTCCGTCCGTCCTCGGTTTTACTCCCAAACGGTGAGTGCTAGAAAAGTGAAATTTTGCACGGATATGTTTATTTACTATTTCGACAAAATGCTACAATAAAATTATGAAAAAAAATATTCTGGGGTACTTCAAGTAAAGTGGAGTGATTTTTTTTCTCGTGTCAACCCCATCGTGTGGGGTATTATTAGATAAGTATTTTTAATACATTGGGAGGTTGCTAAGATAATTTTTTGATTTAGGTGTCCGTTTGCGAGATATTCAACTTTAAAGCGCATTTTTTGGTGAAAACAGAGTATCCTCTCCTCTAAAATCTAACGGCTAGCTCGAAGAATCTGAAAAATTTAATGATGGCAGTCATATATAATGAACTTTGGAAGGAAAACTATAACGGACCAAGTGAATTTGTTAGTTTAGGAGTTATAGAGCCAAAATGGGTACCCTATATTACGCGTGGCCCGACACGCACTTGACCGGTTTTTTATATTTCGATATATCAGATACTAAAATGGCAGCTGCTTACATTGAAGGATCGAGGAGCTTTATTTGTGTTTTTGTGTATCTGCTGTCCGTCTCTGGCGTCATAGCTAAACTGATGTATGAATTTTGATAGGTACCTTCTAGGATTCCTTTCCGGGGTCCTTGTGTAATATGAAAAGGTTTTGTATTGTGGAAAATACTATATTATAATGCACAGGTAAGGTAAGGTCCGCAACAAATATTAAGCTAAAACAAACGAGCCTTGTAAACACTCCCGTTTCTGCATAAGTTTGGATTTACAAACAATGTTGAATATAAATTACAAAAATAACCGTGCATTCAGTTTTATTTTATTGAGTAAATAATAAGGTTGAATATGGAATAAACTGATGGAAGAGAATAAGTTAGTTGCACAAGTCTGTGCATTTACGGAGCTAGCTGCTGGCACTCGCTTACACTATTTGCATTGTTAATAGAGTCAACTGATTCAATATTATCGATGTGCTGGACCGTGAGAGGTTCGTTCCGGGTCTACTATAGTGCAGTATTTATATTAGGATTAGGTGTATTTGTTTTTATTAATATTAAGGTCTATTTCTTGCGATTATAACATCAGCACCGCACAAACTGTTGTAAGATATTTGTGTGAATTACGAAGCATTACGAAGAAGTTCTCTTGTTTACTTCCACTGGTTTATTATACCTAGTATTTTTTATATAAACCTAACCGATTTCGACATTAGCAAAGATGTTCGACTACACTTTTCACACTACAGGTCTTCAAGCTGTTAGGGATGAAAGAGTACAAGTTCATAATATATTAATATAGTTTTTACCAAGCACCAACTTATATTTCCTGTAGCTACTCATAGATACTTGGTAACTTCGCCACTTATTGTAAAAATGTCGCATTTCCAACTTTACCCCTTTGTGATAACTTCCTATTGCGCTATTCACAGCGAAAACTACGAAAGTTCGAGTTTCATTTCGTCTCAACGAAATATCAAAGTAGCTGAGTTTCCGTGTAACTGCTTGCTTTTATTATTTTATATCTGCTAGTAATAATAATTAGAACACGTAGATAGGTACGTAATTATCTCTATGTTTCTGGGACTTTCGATCTGAAATCCACCATCATTAATCAATTAGCATCAAGGGTAATGATTATGGTCTTTATGAAGTTTATTAATTCCAAACAAACTATATAATGCAATATGCTCATAACAATTTAATCAAATCCAATTTCATTCAGTCCACTCGCTGAACCAGATTGGTTACGTGAAACGGAGCAAAATATTTACGATATACCACAATTTGCATACAGAATGCAGGCTAATGTCAGCTATAGTCAACCATTGCGCTTCAAATTATTTTGCAGATATTAGCTAAAATATAGTGCGAAGATAATAATAGATAAATGAATGGTAATGTGAGATAACCGTTTGTAATCGTATTAGCACAGAATACTTAATAGTACTAGCGGTATTAATTAGCATTATTAGTGGTATTAGGTATCTAGTACCTATTATACAATAATGCATAATTTGTGAATATTTTGGTGGATACAAATCAGAAGCAGTGTATTATAACATTGATAGTATTTATGCGGCTATTAAATAAATAAAATTAATATTCTTAGAATAACTACTGGGAGTTTATCACAAAGTAACATTAAAAAGGATATAGCAAATTATTGTCTGTCAAATAATTACTACCTAATAGGTACCCCCTTTTTAGGATTCCATACCCAAAGGGTAAAATGAGAACCCTATTACTGAAACTTTGCTGTCCGTCTGGGGCTGTAACTCATGAACCGTGATACTGAGAGTGATGAAATTTTCACAGATGATGTATTTCTGTTGTCTCTATAACAACAAGTACTAAAAAATAGAATATACCTAATAAATATTTAAGGGGATCCCATACAACAAACGTAATTTTTTGCCGTTTTGGTACGGGACCCTTTGTGTGCGACTCCCGACTTGCACTTGGCGAGGTTTTTCTAAACTTCGCGGTCCACCCACCTTGGTTGCTCAGGTTGCACCTTCAATGTCTTCATGACATTCTGCCGCCCGGTCAGCGGCGGCATGGCCGGCGGCACTGCCGCCGGCACTGTGTGTAGCAGCCTTTAGACACTGTGGTAAAAGTGTTTTTTTCGTTCACTGGCTAAAAGACTGTTACTCTACAGTACATCTTCAGAATATTTTACGTAAAACAGTCACCAGGGAAATAGCTGTAATATAAGTTTGCGTAAGAACGACCCAGTTTCTTTGTTTGGGATATTTTTTCGTACTAGTTTAGTATTCTTTTATCTGAGGAATCACTGAGCAGAATTAGGAAATTTCTATTTGAACAAGTATTAAGGTTACGAATTACGAAGTTTTTAATATGAAAACTTTTGATCTTATTGCGGGATGTTGAATTTCGAAAGTTAATCAATGTTACTGTTAGCAAAAATACCTCAAGTTAAATGTTTTGTAAACCAATGATATCACAGAATGAGTCGGTCACGTGACCCAATGCAATGTCAATGATTATTAATTGGTGGTAACAAAGCTATATGGACGGAACTGATTGTAAAAACTGCAAGGAAATCAATTTAATATCTCCGGAAACTAGTATGTTTGTACAGACAGACAACGCGGTCCTATTAATGTTTATGTTGTCTCCACATTTTTTTTATAACTAAATATATATAAATAAATAAATATAATACGACAATTCATACAACGCCATCTAGTCTCAAACTAGGCAGAGCTTGTGATATGAGTACTAGGTAAACTAATATAAATACTTATATACTTTTTTTTTGTTAATAGATACATATAAAAAGGAAACACCCTAACTGCGGTACAAACGTATGTGTCATCACACAAAGTTTGTACCGACCGGGAATCTTGCTCGTAAATTCGAACACACGAGGTACCAGCACACTTCGAACACCCCAGTAAGTACGCTAGGTACATCAAATTCAATGGCAGTTTTCAGTACGGACAATGGGGAGGTGGAGCGTATTATTTTGGGTTTAAGACAGGGTTGCGCGATTGGCTGGGATGGTATTTCTGGAGATCTAATCAGGTCTGCAAGGCATATCCTTGTACCTGTCATCTGCCATGTTTTTAATCTCTGCATTTCAGCTGGTATCTTTCCGACGGTTTTTAAGAAGGCAGTCGTTATTCCTGTTTACAAGAGCGGGGACCGAGGCAGTGTCAATAATTATAGACCTATTTCTATATTATCCTCACTATCTAAGATATTAGAAAAAGTTCTTAATAACAGACTACAGCAATACCTAAAAGCAGAGCAAATAATCGCGGAAAACCAATATGGATTTAGACCAGGAAAAAGTACCGAAGATGCTGTTGTGGAGTTAACGACTACGATAGCAAAGAATTTTAAAAGTAACCTCAAAACGATAGCTGTCTTTTTGGACCTCTCAAAAGCATTTGACACTGTCTCGGTTCCCCTCTTGATCAGAAAACTTGAAGGCCTCGGTATAAGAGGCATTCCTTTAGAATTTTTTCGGGATTACCTGACTGGTCGATCACAGATTGTTAGAATTGGTAAAAATGAAAGTGAAAAGGAACTCTTAAGCTATGGGGTCCCGCAGGGTAGTGTACTTGGGCCGACATTATTTACCCTGTATATAAATGATTTGTGCAAGCTGTCCATTCCTCACACTAAAATTATCACTTATGCTGATGATACGACGCTTCTAGTTCACGGCTCGGACTGGCTGCAGGCTCAACAAAACGCAGAGTCGGCTTTAGGTGTTATTACTGTGTGGTTAGCCAGCAATTTACTTACTCTCAATTTAGGAAAAACTCAATTTGTAACTTTTGGACCGAGATTGTCATCTCAGCCGACCGCATCTTTCACCCTTTGGGTCCGCAGTCAGGACTCTGGTAATGAATGTACTCTTTTTGAAATAGGTCGGACCCACACTGTTAAGCATCTAGGTGTAATAATAGACAGTACATTATCATGGCACGAGCAAATTGATTCCCTTACTTCTCGAACAAGGAAACTTAAATTTGTGTTTAAAAACCTACGGTCATCTGCCGAATTTGCCACACTTAAAACTGTCTATTACGCATTGGCAAACTCTGTTTTGACGTACTGTATTACTGCGTGGGGAAGTGCAGGCAAAACCATTTTCTTAAGGTTGGAAAGGGCCTAGAGGGCAATCTTGAAAGTAATGATCTTTAAGCCCATTTGGTTCTCCACTGTTGAATTATATAGAATCTGTGGCCTTCCAACCGTTAGACATTCCTATATTCTCAATGCCATCTTGCGGAAGCACCAGTAGATTACCTTCGATCCTTCTTATAAATCTAAGAAAAGAAGATATGATAAAATATGTGAAACCATGCTTGCTCCAACAAAGGTCGCCAGACAACTGTACTACTTCCTAGGACCGGTATTGTATAACAGAGTGAACAGAACTTTAGACTTATATCCTCTTACACTGCGAAAATGTAAACTGAAAGCTAGTGAATGGTTGAGCACATTGTCTTACACAGAAATAGAGTTATTGATTACTTGACAGGCTAGTATTTTCGTAGCACACTTACCTACACACACACACACACACACACACACATGCACACACACATGCACACACACACAAACACACACACATTCACACACACACACACACACACCTACCCACACACACACATGCACACACACACACACACAACTTCAAACACACGCACACACCTTCACACACACACACACACACACACACACACACACACACACACACACACACACACACACACATACATACACACATACATACACACGCACACGCACACACACACAACACAACTAACTTTGAAATTTCACTATAGATTGTAATGTTCAAGTGTTTAGTTTTTAAGTTAATATAACATCTTAAGAAGTGGGCGGCAATAACTGTGACACAGTTCTAGACTAATACGCTTATTGTCGTCCATAATAGCACTGTCTGTCACTTTCAGCGATAGGCCGCAATTTTCTCCATGTTTAAATGTCAATTATTGAAATAAATAAAAATAAAAATAAAAAAAAGTAATAAATTAATTACCAAATATAAATGTTCAAAGTTATCTCGGTCATAATCATACTTAATGTCAATAACACTTTAATGGTATATAATTTGCAGGAATCGAACTAGTTTACATACGAGTAGAAGACCAACATATTCGGGCCGTTAGCTTCGAATTATTTCCACAAAATTACACCCGATTCTAAAGAAAATGATCTCCTTTAAGCCATAAAGCATTCAAAATATTTTGAGGTTTCTAGAATACTGGCCAAGTGCCAAGTGCTCGGTTTCGTGGCAAGTTGTGGTGCGATTAGTTGTGGCAGTACTTGTACTGCAGTTACTACTCGTACTAGGTATTACTGAATCTGAATAATGATAATAATATTCTTCATTTTCAACCGACTTCCAAAAAACGAGGAGGTTCTCAATTCGACTGTGTGACGTCGGTGTGTGACGTCATACCACTTCATGCGAGCTGCGCGTGCGACGAAGCCTCTCCGCGCCTCAACTGTTTCCCCTGCGTGCCCTATATAAACGAAGGACACACGTCATTCGATTTCTTGCGCGACCTACAATACTATCAGGTGATGTTTGCTGTTCTCTTATTCAGCACCTGCCTCGGACCTGAAACCTGTAACCTATAGTATACTAAACTGCTAGAATTATCTAGAATCATTTATCCATCCACGACCCTAGCCGCGGCATTACTACTTGTAATTCGTTATCTCAAACATTATATGTATAAAATCATCTTAAGAGTTTTTATTTAATATTAGTCAGTGGAAACTACCCTAGTGTGTAGGGAAGGATCTCATCTTCATTACTATGGCGCCCAACGTGGGGCCACAAGATGAGATCTTTCCCTTAAGGATTTTTTTATGTTTTCTCATATCTTTGGACTAGATGGACCGATTTTTATTTTTTTTATTTAAAGCTTCTACTTGCCAAGAGGTCATATTTAAATTAGGTCCCATTCCGACAATTAATTGTTTCCATTTCGTTCAAGTTGGTTTTGTGTTAATTTTTGACGTGTTTTCATAAAATATTTATCATAAATTGTATCGTTGCAAATAAAACAAACATAACATAACATAGCATCACGCCTTTTCCCCGAAGGGGTGGGCAGAGGTGTGCAAACACACCCACATCTCGCCAGCTATGTTAGGTCCCATGTAATAGGGGGCGAGCCTATTGCCATTTACCGGGCACAAGTTCCAGACTCTGGGATAATTATCTGGGTAAAATTCTAAAGAGAATTATACATTATTCACCAGACCCGGGAATCGAACCCGAGACCTCGAGTGTGGCAGTCCGTACATAGTACCATTGTGCCACCGAGGTAGTCCGAGTAGGACCGTAGAGACCGAGTAGAAATAAAACAAAGCGTTATCAAAAAACTAGATATGTAGCTAATGCAAGGTCTTTGTAAAATAAATGTCTTAATTACATACTTATAATAATTTTATTACTAAAATATGCATAGTTAAAATACCCTAAATGAACTGTGTACATTTTTTATTTTATCTTATTTAATTTAGCCCGAAGCTCCTAAACATGTTGAACACGCTTGCAGTAACACAGTTTGTGACGGCACGTGCTCAAAACGTTTGTAATTAAAAAAGCTGAACTTAATTATGTTGGTTACAGCAATCCTACTGGGGTTGCCATGGGTTCAGAGTTTCAAGGACATGTATTTTACATATTTCTATTACGTATCAGGAAACAAAAGGATTGGTCAAAACAAGTCTAAAAAGTAACAAAATATGAGACTATTGCTCATTAGTGTCCGCTTTCAGGTAAGAACCAAATGTACCTCAGGCGCACTGCTACCTTTTGTGACAACCCTATCAAAATATATATTAAAATTGCACCGTTGTTTCTCATCATGTCCCTAATTTTCATTTTTTATGGCGACTTTGATCCTAGCAAACAGTTTTACACGTTGTATAAATAATCTTTATACTCGAGTTGAATAACAGTATTTGTGTAGAATCTTTAAATTAAATCCCGTGTTTGTGTTCGGTCTCTAGTCTCTAGTCTCTAGTCTCTAGTCTCTAGTCTCTAGTCTCTAGTCTCTAGTCTCTAGTCTCTAGTCTCTAGTCTCTAGTCTCTAGTCTCTAGTCTCTAGTCTCTAGTCTCTAGTCTCTAGTCTCTAGTCTCTAGTCTCTAGTCTCTAGTCTCTAGTCTCTAGTCTCTAGTCTCCGGAGCCTCCACCGTCTTTAATCTACTTATTTGTCAGATGAACATCCTTTGTATTTTTGTTGGAATCATTCGTTATAATTTCACAAAAGTTTGAGCAGTTTGAAGGTTTTGGTACTGAATTTGAGCTTTTACCGCTGGGAGCAAGTAAATAGAGCAAGTCTAAAGCTATTATTTATTCTTTTTTAAGCGTAAGTAAAAGAATATAGGAAATTAAGTTTGAAAATATTTAATAAAGATACGGTATTTTTGCTTTCCTCTCTCTACCTTTCATCTTTTCTCTACCATTTCCCATCTAGATGTTAAAAAATGTTTATTAGGTCACGGTAACGCTACGTAATTAATAATATATATATATATATATATATATTATATATATATATATAATAAAAAAAAATGTTTTTTTTTTCCAAATACATAATTTTCTTCAATCCTTTTATTACACTTTTTATGCCGATGTTGTACCAAAAGCGCTTAGATTTTAAAAATAATTTATTCTTTATGTATAAGAATTGATTTATAGTTCAAGTTCTGATCAAATATGTCATCAGAATTCCCAAACGCTTAGTTACATTTCCAATCACGACAGTCTATAAATCGTATCAAACCCCATATTCTCAAATCAAGCAACATTAAAACACTTCATGTCACACATCTCATGTATTTTCGATCGAAATCGCACACACAAATTGCGTGAATGTCAGCTCACGATTTATTCAATTACTGCTCATCTTTTGCCTAGTTGGAATATACAGACAATCTGTTTTTTTATTGTGAATAAAGTCAATTATAATTTAGCTGTAGGATAGGATTATAAGCAGGTACTGGTACACTCAGAGTCGTAGAAGAATTAGGTTCTCTTACTAAATATAACATTACATCATGTCTATACTCCGAAAGTCATAACCGTAAGCAGGAATGGAATACCCACATAAGGAGCAAGTCTGTAGCCGTTAAAGTAAATTTTTTATCACAATAGAAAGTCAATAACCATTCTCTAATCCAAACCTAAATTTGAACATCCAGTGCCGATGTTACATACTTTCCAGATCTGATACTAAGTCGGTTTATAGAATAATTGTGACTGAATAGCAAACATCCTTTCCAAACCTCTTTCCAAAACCAAACACACTGTACCCCATTTTACTTCCTCGGTGGAAGTCATAAACCCCGCGCTGACGTCACAACTTCCGTTGCGTACGCTCACGTGACCGCTTCCATTAATCTAGTTAAGGCAGCTGTATATATTCGTGTACGCAAAGCTATAACAATTATCATAACTAGGTCCCATTTATAATAAAGGTCTAAAGGTATTCAAGTTGAAAATATTATATAAGGCCGCCTGGATTTCGCTCGCAAAATTTTACTTTTTAGGTCTCCAGCAGGAATTCAAAAATAGCCTAATTTATGCTTCGGGTTTGAATCCATTCGAACTGTTTTGAATTTTATTAAGATCGGTCCAACATTTTACGTGACGTGCCAGTAAACATGCATGGCAGAATCAAATAAAAGTGAGTGCTGAAATCCGATTGCTAACGTACTGTAATTGACTACTCGTATTTAACTTAAATTCTGACACATAAAAATTAAATGTGCGTGTACCTTAGTAACGCACAAACACATTTTTAGAATTCTGTATTGTTGATAATAACCAACTTTGAAGAAAATACCATTTCTCTAAAATTTTACATTAACTTCTAAATGTGTTTCCAAAAGATGACGTTAATATTGGACCTTTTAACATTCGTGCCTAACGACCAATCTACTAGAGTGGTTCATTTTATAAATTATTTTCTCCTCTTAAAGAGGGATTCTAAAATTATCTGCGATAAGTATACACTTAGTTGAGGCAGCAGAAGCTCTTCTGATTTGACAAATATACGCTTCGTGACTTAGCTTAAGATGTTACTTTAAGGGAAGTACATTAATATATGAGGTCATGTTACATTGATGCTTTTAAGTTGTCTAGAATAACTAAGATCCTCATTTAAAACTACTAATGAAATGTTTTATTACATTTCGTACAATATATCGTAGATGCTAAGGGATTATTGTGTCGTAAAGAAATTAGAAAGAAACTTGTAAATAGAATAAGCCTCCAGCATGTTTCTCTGAAGTCAGTGAATCAACTTCACTGCCTTCAGGGAAACTTCACGTAATAGGCGTAAAGCCCTATTACGCCTATTGTTAGATGGCTCTATTATGTGTCCTAAAGCCACGTCCGTTGATCAGCAGGCGCAGCACTTGCAGATGAGATTCACTGGAGCCTTTTAGATCTTGCTGGAACCACTACGCACTGTAATGAAATAAAGTTGAAACTTATAATTCTAAACAGATTTGATTTAGTTGGGTTCAAACTGACAATAACATTACAAGAATAAAGAACGAAAGAAGAAAAACTTTATTTTCTAAATCATTTGAAAGCTAAACGAACTAAATCCTCTTGTGCTATTGTTGCTCCAACTCTCAAACCACGTAACGCAAACACACCAAGTAAAACGTTTTTAAAGGCAATCCGATTCGTATTGCTAGTAAACTCGCAGTTCGTTTTATTTGATTCATTCTTTATTTTACCAATATTTCGATACTACTAGGATAGTCACGTCATGCGCATTGACACAAATGCGGACTTTAAAGACAGTGTTTCAGTAGCCTTTCAGGGCAATATTTAGAGCACTATCCTAAGTATATTAGAAAATTATTAAACAATATCGTTATTAAACCTTCCCAAACATGTAAATGTGGGTTGAAGATGGTATATTTATTGACTTATTTATAATTGAATATGCTTATTCTGCATACAAACAGGATTATGTGGCTTATATTATCTATAACAGATACTCCTGCCTGTAGGGGACAAGCTGTTATGGCTTTGTATAAAGTTATATTTAATGTCATATTATTTTGGCACTATTCACGTTAGTTTTGCAAAAAGCAGTAGGTTTATTAAGATATTAACTGACAAAGAGACTTCGTTTACGAGTAATATAACAAAAAGAAAGTTCCCGACATTACATGCGTGACACACCAAGTTACATCTCTTTGTGAAAAGTTTTACGAGACGACGACAAATATAAAACTAATAAATTTTATGTTTTACTTCACCTTTTACGATTAGTTAGAGAAAATATTCTAGCACGTAATACATAACGTACGTGACGCGTGAGTTATTTCTTTGTAGAGCTCACGTAGATAGTAATATGCACTATGTATAGTACATCATATTCTGTTCGCCAAGCAAGGACTACTCCCTATTCTGTGACCAGGCGCCATCAATATGATAGCATAAAATAGTGTTCATGTATCTAGTAAGCAAAAGAAAGTTTGACTTAGTTTGAAACTATATGGTGTTTTTTAGAAAGGTATTAAGTTACATTTTTTATTATTTTAAACTAATCTCTGAGAGGGTTGCAGAAGTGCATTATGCAACCAAATTAAACAGTTTCTTTTTCTAGACTTATGCAGATTACGGGTACTAGGTCATCCACTGAACCTTTTCCCAACCCAGTTAGAGTCGACTTTTCAGTTAAACTGCGATGCGGCTGAACTTGAATAATTTCCGTGAAGTTACTGCAATCTGACCTCCACAACCCATGGGAATATCGAAGCTCTGTAGTTAGACCAGTTGAATTTTTGTTTTAGGACTCCAAATATCCGTAACGACTGCCATTGATGTTTATATGACAACTGGGTATTAGGTATTACATTACATTAGGTCTATTTACAATAGAACATCAAAACCATTCTATAATTTGAACCTTATTCCTCCTATTCCAACAGCCAGGATCCATGACCGGTGTCAGTCTGAGTGCACAATACTTTCGAGTTGCTGGGGAGTATTTTATAAGGTTTTACTTACGTTTAGGTATGTTTATACATGAAATGCAAACTTTAATTTGAGGCACTTTACCAAAATATGCAGAAAATGGTATAAATAAAATTACCGATTTTAGAACCACCGATCCTGAAAAATAAAACTGTTACCTTCGTCACAGACACAGAGCAGGTCTCGTGAGGCCGACATGAATTCAACTTATATAATAGACACAATACCGTTCCACTGTGACTCTGGGGACGACCTTTGTCATCGTCGTCGATGTGGGCTTTCATTTAAATATTATAATGATATCTACTAACACGATACAGTTCCTGATGGTGAAAGATCATAAGTAATATATAAGTACGGCAATGACTTTATTACCACTGTATAGATCTACTGGGAGAAAGTCATATTGACCGCATGCCTTTGTGAATTATAGCTACTGATAATAAATTGTCTTGTCTGCATTATTTTTATCTATACCAACATTATAAAGACGAAAGATTTGTTTGTTTCAATTGAATAGGCACCAAAACTACTGAACCGATTTTGAAAATTCTTTTACTAATAAGCTACAATATTCTTAGGTTCTGTGCTACTTTTTATCTCGGTACAAGAAAACTCAGTTACATAAAGGCAATATTATTATTAAAAAGTTTAAAGATTTACTATTAGAAAGGTAAACGCTAACTATTAAGGAAAATTTAATGGGTAAGAGGAAAATATCAAGTTAACAAAAGAGTCCCCCCTTATTAAAATTCTGTTAAGATGACATAACTGATATGTTGGTCGTTGCTACTTGTCAGGTGCGTGTTTTGATTTAATAGAATTAATATTTTAACGAGAATGTTCACACTTCACAATATTAACCCTTGAAATAAAATTACCCACCACAATCGGCTCGAACAGTACAACAAAGCGAACTCTAACCCCAGACCCCAGGAGAGAATGCGAGCGCTTTTTTAATAAAACTTCTCCCATTATTCAGTTCGTAACGACTAAAAGGGAAATGGTGATTTTGTTTACAATAACATAATAATATCGTGATATTATTGTAACACTATCTATTGTTGATTTTATTGCCGAAGTTGGACAATTGGCTCAAACTGTAACAAGTGCAAACGTACAAAATCATTGATGGTTTGTATAACGTGGAGTAATAAAACTGACCATCTTTATTGCGGGTAATTACGAATTTTACGATTTATACCATGTATTTACTTTCTAAAAGCCTAAAGGGAATGCAAGGCATTTTAACTACACGCTTGCTATGGACTAGGATATGACACTACGATTAAACATTACTTTAAACGTAGTGTAATATCCTAGCAAGTCCATAGCAATGATTTAGTACAATTTTTTCGACGACATCTTTTTTTGGATTGGGGGGGAAAAGGGGGTAAAATGCTTGAATAATATTGAATGGAATCAGGCGTTACATGGCGAAATTCCATGATAAAACAATGGGGTAAGATGTTGAATTTTTATATAATTGCCCTAATTTCGCTAAATAGAAGACATTATAAACGTCGACATTTAGAACAGCCTGTTCTCTTTGAGACAGTCCTGAGAATGCCTCGTGAGTAGGTGAAACATATGTCGACGTTTATAATGTCTTCTATTTAGCGAAATTAGTCCAATTATATAAAAAATCAACATCTTACCCCATTGTTATTTTTGCTTGAATAATGTTTTAATGCTCGCTAGGTCTACTGTTCGATCATAGGGCGACCACTAGTATGGAATAATACAGTTTCATTCAATACGGTAAAATCTTGGTTCAAGTTAATCCTAGCAAAAGTAAGGACTTTTCTTTTTTTAGTTAGAGTTTCCGCGGCCTAAGGCCGCGGCCACTCTAACGTCCGTTGCCGGGCGTCTCTGGTGACAAACAGAACGTATTTCCAGTGGCGCCCTGCGGACTTTGACCACCTCTGTGGTCTCTGCGGGGGTTGGGTCGGGATGAGAATCCCGCGTCGTTGGGGTAGGGTTTTATCCCGAGTCAGTGAGTGAATCTGGTTGCGTGCTATGGGGCAAAGGCCCCGCAGCACGCAACCCTTCTAGCCTGCTTCTGTGAGGACGACGGGTGGCGATCCCGCGCCGTCCTCAGGCCCCGATCATGGAGGTCGATGGTCTTGGGCGTAGTAGTGTCTGCGGCGCCCTCGCCGCTGACTACGGAACTCGGCGGGGAGGGTACGCTCCCTCTCCCTCTCGGCCGCCTCCTTCGCGAGCACCACTTGCTCGCAGAAGAACACGGCCGTGTTCCACCTACTCCCACTGGAGACCATGGCTTGAAGCATGGTCTTCATCGAGAGGGTATCCACGCCCAGACCCACTACGAGGTCCCGGCGCTGACTCGCCCACGCTGAGCACTCCATCAACGTGAGGAGTGCGGTGTCGTCGTCGGAAACCTCGCAGTGTTGACACCGGGGTGTGACCTCACGACGGATGCGAAACAGATAGCTACCGAAGCATCCATGCCCGGTAACGATCTGCGTCGCACGATACGTGAGGTAAAAGTAAGGACTTGTAAGAATAGGTCTTCTTTTTACTCTTTAAGTCTTCTATGGTACCACTAGTCTATAATGGGTTAAGTCTTCTAATCACAATTCTTAGCATGGCAATAAATTCAAATGCGTTTTTTTTGCTTAAAATGGCGATATCTTTTAATATTATTGTAAAAGTTAGATTTCCTCGTGCATTACACACGTAACTAGTTACGAGTATCAACGCAGCTATACTCGTATAATAAGCAGTTCGATTCCCGTGCCACACCTGCGCGCGGCCGTGACTATTTGAAATAAGACCACGTTAGGGCGTGTTCACAATAATCTGGTTATGTACTTTGTGCGTGGCGAGAACGAGTTTCTATTCGCAAACAGACCAAAATTTGATTATTCTACAAAATTAAAAACACTGAATAAGTTTGTTTAATTGTTCAATTTATTTTGCTTTCAATGAAAAATAAAATACTAGATTAGTTTGTGGTAGTAGATTTTATGCGTTTTATATTATAAAACTAGGTGAAAATAGTTAGCCATGCTGTCACCAGCAGGTATACACATAATTACCACACTTTTAGTTGAGACTGAGGCCAAACCACTTACACACTTTTTCGAAAGAATCATTTTCAAATGGTTCATGTACTTAATTTAATATTTTTATAATACATAAATCGTAAAATTTTGACATTCATATTTATGTGCTCTTTAAGTGCCTAAAATGAATAAACGAAATTGATTCTTGAGTTTGCAAGAGTTACTGTAGAGTAACTCTTGCAAACTCAAGAATCAAGAATCAATTTCGTTCGTCGTCTCTACTTCTCTTTATTTTCCTCTCTCCATTTTTCTTTATGTCTCTACTTATTTTCGATGTATGTGCGAGTAACACTTCAGTTATTACTAGCGAGGACTACCATTATATGTTTGCTGCCCGAGTTTCGCCAGTGAAAGTTTTGTCTGTGTTGCCTTTAGGAAAGTAGATATATTTCTTAGAATCTCATTCTAGTTCTAGCTGGCGCGTGGTTTGCAGATGTTGGACTTGAGCTTCTACGTTCTGAGCCCCTTTGATAGTAAAATTAATTAAATAATTGAAAATAAAATGTAAACACTTATCTCCAAGTTTTTGGCAGCACTGGGTGTTATTTAGCTAATGATGATGATGACTAAACACTAATGTGTAGTAGCCTTTGTATGCAGTAGTGAGATAAATTTTTCTTATTTCAATTCAATATTAATTATTATTTATTGTTCATCATCATCATCATCATATCAGCCACACACAGTCCACTGCTGAACATAGGCCTCTCCCATAGACTTCCAGAATGACCGCTCTAACGCAGCCCGCATCCAGGGCTTCCCGGCGACCTTCATGAGGTTGTCCTTCCACCTGGCCGTTGGGCGTCCTACACTACGTTTGTTCGTACGCGGTCGCCATTCCAGAACTTTTTTGCTCCGTTGGACAAAGCCGGTTGACGAAGCTGAAGACGGAGGATGGCGGCATGGCAACGACAACGGTAGAGGTACTTAGGGAGGTCGAAAGGTTCTATGGGCAGCTATATACATCAGTTAAACAGCCCGCGGGCATGGTTAAAGATCCAAGAGCCAAGCTTACCCGACATTACAGCGAAGACATACCGGACATCAGCCTGTACGAGATTAGGATGGCCCTCAAACAGCTAAAAAGTAACAAAGCGGCGGGTGAGGACGGAATTATAGTAGAGCTCCTGAAAGCGGGCGGAACGTCGGTACTAAAGGTTCTTCAGAGGCTCTTTAATTCCGTCCTACACGAAGGCATAACGCTGGAAGCGTGGAACGGGGCGTGGTGGTCCTTTTCTTCAAGAAAGGCGATAATACTTTGTTGAAGAATTATAGGCCCATCACGCTCTTTAGTTACATTTATAAGCTGTTTTCGAGGGTTATTACGAACCGTCTCGCCAACAGGCTCGATAACTTCCAACCTCCCGAACCAGCCAGATTCCGAAAAGGCTACAGTACCATAGACCACATCCACACGCTGCGACAGGTTATACAGAAGACCAATTCGATTCGATCGAAATATAGGCCGTGATACAGTCTCTCCAGCGGTGCCGGATAGATCACCGGTATATCGAGGTGTTGAAGTGTTTATACCAGAACGCCACTATGTCGATCCGAGTACAGGAACAGAGCACGAAGCCAATCCCACTGAAAAGGGGCGTTAGACAGGGAGACGTTATCTCTCCGAAACTGTCTGTGCTTATACTTGTACTTGTAGTCACGAGTCAGACTACCTCGGTGGCACAATGGTACTATGTACGGACTGCCACGCTCGAGGTCTCGGGTTCGATTCCCGGGTCTGGTGGATAATGTATAATTCTCTTTAGAATTTTACCCAGATAATTATCCCAGAGTCTGGAACTTCTGCCTGGTAAATGGCAATAGGCTCGCCCCCTATTACATGGGACCTAACATAGCTGGCGAGATGTGGATGTGTTTGCACACCTCTGCCTACCCCTTCGGGGAAAAAGGCGTTATGCTATGTATGTATGTATGTAGTCAAGTAGCAAGCAAGTAGTGTATGTAGGCTCTGCAAGTCCACGTCTAGTGCGCGGGTTTTGCGTGTGGGTGGGACTCTCTCACTAGAGCCAACCGATCTCTTCCAGGTACGCCAGCAGGCCCCGCACGTTGTGCAGAGCTTCAGGGATTGATCCTGGAGACCCGTGATGCCTTGCTCTGTAGTTATGGATTTCCTCACAGCGCAGGATTAGATGGCTGACCGTCTCGTCCTCAGCCATACAAGCCCTGCAAAGGGGACTGTCTGTAACACCGATAGTGTGTAGGTGTTTGTTTAGGAGGCAATGCCCCGTAATGACACTTGTGAATAGACGGAGATGGGATTTTTCAACGTCGCAAGTCTGCCGGCTAGCCGACGATTGAGTACAGGCAGAGCCTCCCTCGCCTGCCGACAGTCCGACAGACATGTCCACAGTGTATTGTGTTGTGTATAAGTTTTGTGTGCTAGAAGTGTTCGTATAGTACCTACCGGAATTGGTAGGATTGGCTCTGGTCCAATGGACGTTTGGCTCAAGCCCCTTCTGGCAAGCTCGTCCGCTACGTCATTACCTCTAGAGCCGCAGTGTCCTTTATCCACTGTAAAGTGACGTGGTTGTACTTACTTATCTCAGCCAAGCGCTGATGACAGTTGTAGATGAGGCCCGAACTGACAATATTGCTGTCAAGGGCTTGTAGCACCGACTTGCTGTCCGAGAGAATTCTGATACTAGAGTACCTTACCTCTCTGGCAGCTATTGCCGTGGCCGCTTCTAGAATCGCATGGCTTTGAGCTTGAAATACCGTGTTGTAGGATCCTGGTGGTGTTGCTATACTGATCTGGAGGTCTTCGAAAAATACTCCGCTGCCCGTCCCAGATGGAGTTTTGGATCCCTCAGTGAAGACTCTAAAGTCATGGATGTTGAGGCCTTCGACGTTTTCGTCTTCATATAACTGGATCTTGTATTTTTTGTCGAAGATAAATGTTTTCGGAATCCTGTCCGACCCTGCCATTAGTATTGGTATGTCGTTGAAGATTGCAGCTAGTATACTAGAGTGTTTTGTATTTGTTTCTCTCCATAAGTGGAGTGACTTTAACCTCAATGCGGACACAGCGGCTTCTTGTGTGATATAGAAATGAAGCGGGGGATGCCTAGCATGGCCTCCATTGCAGCAATAGGTGTTGTTTTCATAGCTCCCGTGATGGCCATACAGGTCAGTCTTTGGAACTTTTACAGTTTTTGTGTGCAGGTTGTAAGCTGGCATCTAGGCCACCAGACTAGTGCACCGTAGCATAGCATGGGCCGAATGACCATGTTGTATAGCCATAGCATCACCTTAGACGAAAGACCCCAGGACTTGCCTATCATCTTTCGACAATGCCAGAAGGTGATGCTAGCTTTGTTAATTTTGTCTTCTATATCTGTTTACTCCAGGTTAGTTTATCATCCAGGGTTACTCCTAGATATTTGACCTCTTTGGATAGTGTAAGAATTGTTCGAAAAAGCTTGGGCATCCTATAGCTGCAAGCCTGAATCAAAGAATCAATTTCATTTATATTCAGTTCATATGAATGTCAAAATTTTACAATTTTCTGTCAAGCACTATTATAAAAATACTAAATTAATTACATAAATAACCATTTGAAAATGATTCTTTCGCTGATTCGGTAAGTTGGTTCTCCTGAGAAGATACCAGCAAGAAACTCAGGTAGATTATCCATTTTGTTTTTTAATAATGTTTTGTTTACATTGTGTTACAATTTGTATTGTACGAGTGGCTAACAACAGCATATTAGGGTGACCATGCATTTTTATCATTAAGATATTCGTCTACATTATAATAACCTTTCTTCATCAAACGTTTTTTCACTACTATTTTAAACTTCTTCTTAGTTAACTTCTTGTTAGGAAACATAACCATTTCCGTTTTACCTCGGTGTACGGTGAGGTCGTATTGATTGCACCAGCTTTCGGAGATAGGACACCTCCCTGGGGACAGCCCTGGCCACCTCTACCACCTCTGCTTCATTATCTAGTATGATGACCCTATTACTAAGCATGTTTTTGATCCACTCTGTGAGCACTGGGTTTGCACCGTGATGCTCTATTGCCGAGGTGATGCTGTTGAAATTGGTTTTGTCAAAAGCACCCTCAATTAATATGAAGGTGCCTAGGCGGTATACCATTCGTTAACATAATATATGTAATCCTAAAATGTTTTGGCACAATGAATTTGGCATACTTTTTTTGGCATAATTATACTTGGTCATAATTGATTTTTAGCAGCATATGTACTGTGGAATAATTATATTTAGGTCTAATATATTTATGCATAGTTATAATTTGCACAATGTTTTTAGACATAGTGTACAGTCGCCTAATAGTATATATTACTAAAACTGAATAGGTATAAATTAATGAAATGAATGAAAATTAAAAAAGTTACATACTTTAACCAGTATTTCCTATATTATATAGTGTCAAAGTAGGTTTAGGTGCGGCGGGGGTAGCCCTTGGGCCACCTCTAAGCCGCCTTTTAATTGTTTTACATAGTTACTTATTCTGCGTAAGATGATTATAACTATATGCATTATAGTTTGATACGTTTATGCCTTTATAAAGCTATGCTTATAAATTTTATGCTTAAATATGATTATGCCAATTTTATTTATGATTAAGACAAATATATGCTAAATTTGTTATGGATAAAAAAATTATGCATAAATATCATTAGTCTAAATGACCATATGCCAAAATATTTTATGGTTATTTTTTTTATGCAAATGGATAGTGAACCGCCTAGGCAAATACCTTTGTTTTGTATCGCTTCCTCCGCTCGACTTACTACCTGGTGGAGGGCGGATTCTGTTCATTTACCGGCAGTGTAAGCGTGCTGGTTGATGTGTAATGGGGTGTTGATCAGCACGTCTTCTCTTAGAGTCCTCTCACACAGTCTTTTAAGTGTTTTTGTGAGGAAAGAGGTGAGGCTGATTGGTCTAAATGATTTTGGATTAGTGTAGTCACTCTTACCTGGTTTGGGTATGAAGATAACCTTCACCTTTCTCCAGTTCTTCGGGATGAGAAATGGATTTGTAAGAGCGGTGTAAATAGTCTTAAACCCCCCCCATTGCAGCAGGGCCTGGAAGATGCCATCCGGGCCTGCTGACTTGAACGGTTTAAAAGTGTTTATGGCCCATGATAATCTATCTGGCGTAAATTACTGTTTGGGCGTATTGCCAGCACTCATCCGTAGGCGCGGACAGGTCCTCGCACACCTCCACGGTTTGCTGGTATCTGAAGTCCGGGAAGTGGGCACTCATTAACACTTGTTGCGCTTCCTTAGTGTAGCTTCCGTCAGGCTTAAGAAGGCTCACACATTTGTTGTCACAATTGTGGTCCCAGTTCTAACCTAACCTAACCCACTTCTACCCATTCCAGATAGCCAGACCAGACTGCGTGAAGTTGGTTCTGCAGCGATTTGTTTCTGTCACTAAATTCTGTAGAACAAACATGTTGACTTTAAGTTAATTCGAAGTATTGAAAATCGGAATGTCGTGTTTCGAACCGAGAACCCTTCGAGCATTTGACTCTTCGAACGTATGAAAATCGAAAAACTAACTAATCGCATTAATAACTTTCGGTAAAATAAGTTTCGTGATTTTTAATAATAGACATTACAATTCTTAGATATTATGAAATTCGGACTTTTGAAAATCGGAACATCGAAATTCGGAATAAAGTTTTCGGAGTATTTGGGTGTTCCCGCTATCAATCAAGAATCAAGAATCAAAGAATCAATTTCATTTATTCAGTTTAGGCACATAAAGAGCACATTTGAATGTCAAAATTTTACAATTTTGTCAAGTAATATTTATTATGAAAATACTAAATTAAGTAAGTACATAAATAACCATTAGAAAATGATTCTTTCGCTGGTTCGGTAAGTTGGTTCTCCTGAGAAGATATTAAAGCTTATATATATATAGATATATATAGATAGATATATATATATATATATATTATATATATAGATATTAAGCTATTAAATATAGTGTCACACACTTCGCTGCTTTTACTTCTCGTATGTTATATTTAATATGTTTATGCTAGTCTAAAATAGTAACATTAGGCATCAGCTGGCCTTTAAATAGAATGACGAATCAAATTATTATTATTTAACAAGGTCACAAGAACAAATTTGTATCCAAAACGTTATCAAATTTTAAATTCAAGTACTCACTTGTAAAAATTGTCCATATTTCACGAAGTACAGTTGAAGAGCAATCGTATAATACTTTGGCATTTTGACCTTTTTACTTATGTCCGTTTTGTTTAAATTCAAGTATACTGTACTCGATCTTTATACGTATATTATGTTGTGCTTAAATTATACTTCAATTTAAGTTCAAAGAGCAAGTAATGGGAGCTTCTAAAATATCTCTAGCGCCCAAGTTTTGTATAACTTAAAGAGTTCTGAAATAATAATAATATTACGTGGGACTAACTCTGTCTACCTCTACATGGATAAAGATGTGATTTTGTGACCTGTTATCCGTGGTCCCAACAACACGTCCCACTGGTGGGTCTGCGGGTAATTTGTAGACCCACCATTGGAACATGTTGGTGGGACCACGGGTAACAGATAGATGTAGTATGTGAAAAGTGTAAGCCAAATAGCCAATGTATTAATATAGTGTTGTAAAATAGCTTTATTTACGAATATTTTGGGATGTATAAATAATAAGTATGGCTCTAGGGACACGCGTTAAAATTGCTCTTTCTGTCAAAGACATCATGTAAAACATTCAAGTCACAGAGTTAGATCATTAAATTGGAAAATAATTCAAATTCCGTAGTAAATTCGTCCTACTAATACAACTTATAATGGACAACGCGGGACCCTTGTCAGACGTGTTTCAACGGCTTTATTTAACTAAATGTCAGTATCTGAGATTATCTATCCTATGGTTGGATGGTTGGATGGGTGAAACCTTTGATTTTGACATTTCAATATTATAGAGCTCCGTGAAAGGCTATTCTGAAATCTGAGTGTAAGGAATTAATTATAATAGTATGTTTAGGTTTGTATACCTAGGTATACAAACCTAAACATACTATTATAATAGTGATTTGGTACTTCTGAAGGATGAAATATTTTACTAAGATTCTATTGGCTAAAAAATGGTAAAATAATACTAAGAGCAGGCAAGTTCCAAGGCAATAGGGTAGATGGGAAACCATTGAAATTCTATTTAGCCACTATCATTGTTGGTAGACTGCGAATACTGTAAGATTTAACCACAACCTGGCTATTGCACAACGATAACGATTGAAATAGAAGTAGAAGACTGGCCTCTGGAGACGTAGAGCTATGCCGTTCTCAATCTTCTGTAGTATAGCGTCGCCGACTATTTTGTTTTGCAACTTCTTTATTGACGGTTTGGGGCTTTACGGTTTGGGGCAGACTCATCTACGCCCAAGACCATCGACTTCCATGATCGGGGCTTGAGGATGGCGGTATAGTCACCCGCCGTCCTTACAGAAGTAGGCTAGAAGAGATGCGTTACCAGTTTCCCTCACCGACGCGGGATAAAACCCAACCCCATCGACGCGGGATGAAACCCGACCAAACCCCCGAAGAGGCCATACAGGTGGTCAAAGTCCGCCACTGGAAATTCGCTGGGAACAAAAGGCACTCGGTAATGGAAGTAGGAGCGGTCGCGGTCTACGGCCGCATAACTTATATAGAAAGGGCTTCACCTAGCGTCTCGACATTAGACTACTTAAAAATATTACATCCTCTTAATTTGTTATGCTTCTGAAGGTATTTTATACAAATAGTAAAACAAATACGACGAGCACGTAGAGTGGAAAAAATTATAATTATATATGTCCTAAACACCAACTTAAAGTAAACATTGGAAGCAATTTTGTACGTAAATAGCGTCTGTGCATATCGCATTAGCAAAAGTAAACACAAAGGGTGTAGGTACTGACTTTTATTTTACTGTAAATAGTTTACACGGTAGACTGTAACAAAAAATAAAACCAAGGAATAAGGTAATTCTTCAATTAGAAGTTATTTATATAAACAGAATATTTACCTATAAAATTTAAAACATTTGGAGCTGTATCGTTTCTGATTGAAGAATTTCATTCATTCCTACTAACTTGTACCAACAATGGTTCATTACAGTCTTAGAATATTAATTGCACTTAAATAACAATAACAGTTCACTTAAATTGCTTCATAAAATGAGTTTCTCTTTATTTATGGTATATATTTGGCCAATATTACGCGCGCTTATCGTAAACAAAACAGTGAGCAAAATGTTAATTTCGTTACAGATATTAAAATGCGTAATACATTGTGCGAATGATTGTAAATTAGGACTGCAACGTTTTAGATTTAAATGTATATCGGTAGGGGTATTTGGCACACTATAATAGTAAACGCGGAGGTATGCCCAGAGTAGGTACATGTTACAAGTACAATAAAAGTGCGGTAGATATGCTACAATACCCAATTTAACTAATCCAGTTTCTACATATGTGGTGGGAATAATTAGATAAGAAAAGATTAGATAAAGGCGGTAGCCTCGTCCGTCTGTCAGCAGGTGCCCCACGTACCCGTGACGATTACTTGGGCCCTGGAGATGCAACCCTTATGTGTACAACATATAAAGATTTTAACTGAAACAAAAAGTCAAAAAATCTCTTCGAATTCTTTTAAGTACATCGGTCGGTAGAAATCCGGACCCTTACAGACAAATCGTTTGAAATGAGGTGCAAAAACTCAACGAATGGTCAAGAAGTGGGCAAGGTTTGGGGGAAGGGGGTAAATGAACCTTGACCCACCACCTAATTCTTGCACTGACGATGATTAATGGGATGGCGAATTAGCTTTACACATTTACGGGTTTAAGTACATACTTCTTTTACGGTAGGACAAATTTACATTTTTGAAAGAAAAATTAAGCTTCGCGTTTCATATTTTTTTTTAGCGGGAATGGCTCGTGTAGATTTTAGTTTAAAAGTATTGAGAAATTAAGTTGTCGGACTTAAGAAAGTCCTCCTTTTTTTAATTCGGTTAAAATATGTTAAATATTGCTTTACAGCCCTTTCAATTATGTTTTCTTTCGGTTATCAAGTTCTCTATGTTGATTTCATTTTGATTAACATAAATATTGCATTGACAAAATGTTGAATTGTTATTCCCCTCGGAGATTAAGGTGTGATTATATTAATATGTATGTATTATAAGATGTTAAGTTTTAAGTACTTTTTAATACAAATGTAACGTTCTATTGCAAATACTCGAAATATAATATCGACTTACCCTCGTTTCGGCCCCACGTTGGGCCCCACAGTGCATCGCCATCCCGTTCAATCTTGAGCTTCGCGCTTTATTTCACTCCAAGTCTTCCCTAATGCACTCACTTCTGCAGCAATAGTCCAGGTCTGTTTCGGGCGATCACGTTTGCGCTTTCCTTGGGGGTTCCAGTCGAGAGTTGCCTCGGTATGTGATTTTGGTCCCTTCGGAGAGTATGGCCAATCCAACTCCACTTGCGGCGTTTTATTTGTTGGTCGATCGGAGTCTCACTGCAGCGTTCCTAGAGGTTCAAGTTGGAGATTTTCTCGGGCCAGTATATACCGAGAATCCTGCGAAGGCATCGGTTGATAACGACCTGCAACTGGCGCGTGATGTCCTTTGTGACCTTCCAAGTCTCGCATCCGTACAGCAATACGGTTTTTACATTGGACCGGAATATCTTGAGCTTAACTCTCTGTGTCAATTTACGTGATTGCCATACGGGGCGGAGCTGTGCGAAGGTAGCTCAAGCTTTGGCGATCCTAGAAGCGATGTCCTCTTCAGTTCCTCCAGTCTCTGACACGACGCTTCCGAGGTATGTAAATTTGTGGACTCGCTCCACAGCCTCTGTGTCAATAAGAAGCGGCAAAGAACTGGTCGCTCCATACCTCATCTCCTGGGTCTTCCGGGTGTTAATCTTTAGTCCCATCTTCTTAGCTTCTCTCTGCAAGTCGTTCAATTTGGTCTGCATATCAGCGTGAGTGTGGCTCAGCAGACATAGGTCATCGGCGTAATCCAGATCCTCCAAGGCGCTGGATAGTCCCCACTCTATGCCGCGGCGCGTTGTAGATGTCGTGTGACGCATCACACCATCAAGAGCGATGAGGAAAAGGAGAGGTGAGAGAAGACACCCCTGGCGCACTCCTGCTTGTACTGGAATGTCCTCCGAGACGAGGCCATTGTGCGTCACTTTACAAGAGTAGTTCCTGTAGATGGCCTTAATGATGTTGGTGATTTTCTCGGGGACTCCAATTTCGTGCATGCGGTCCCAGATACAAGTCCACCTCAGCGTATCGAAGGCTTTTTCGAAGTCCACAAAGGTCAGATACATCTCCCTTTGCCATTCTGATGCCTGTTCAAGTATGATACGCAGTGTGTTGACTTGATCCGCGCACGATCGGTTAGGACGAAATCCGGCTTGCTCCCTGCGGATAGAAGGTTCCACTGCCCTCGACAGTCTATCCAAAATAATCTTGCATAGCACCTTAGATGGCGCCGAGAGCAGGGTAATGCCTCTCCAGTTATTACAGTCGCTAAGGGCTCCCTTTTTTGGCACGGTGATTAGAAGGCCTTTGTTCCAGTCATCCGGTAACTCTTCCGCTTGCCAAATGGTGGTAAGTAGTGGCGTAAGCGCGTTCACAGCGGTTGGTAAGTCGGCATTGAGCATTTCCGCTGTGATGAGATCGAGTCCTGGGGCACTGCCCTGCTCTCCTGTAGGCGGGGACACATCCATGTGTAGGCTAGGAGTGAGCAGGTCGGCTGCAGGTGGTGAGGGGGCAATGGTGTCGTTGGGGACTCGGAAGATTTCCTTAAAGTGCTCCCACCAGGCACCGTTTAAGCTGTCCCTCCGATGTCACAATAAACTGGCCCTCCTTGCTTTTCAGGGGCTTCTTCCTGCGATTCTGGATTCCGGCCAGAGTCTTCGTCGCTCTGTACATCTCCTTGAGATAACCGGAATCAGCGGCACGTTGGGCGTTGTCGGCAATACCGTCTGCCCATTCTCGTCTGTTACGGCGAGTGCTACGGTAGATGGTTTTACGTATCAGACGGTATTGTAGCCTCAGGTGTTCCAGTGTTGCCGCGTAGCTGGTCGATTGAATGTTCAGGTGATGCTGAATTAGGTCCCAAGTATGCCAGTATGAATAAATATATTTTTTGTAGTGGTACAGTACACATAAAGTACAGATGTAGTTTTAGAAATATACTAAGGTACTTGGAATTGCTAAAGTAACTTCGCTCGTCTCATGAAAATCCAAAACGACGTCTAACAACTAGAGGCCACTTTCATAGCACATAGTAGCTACTATCGAAAGTTGCCCTCGAGATGGTGGCCCAGGGATTTAATTCTTGACACTCCGCTTAAAAAACCCAGAGTTGACGAAATGTGGCAGGTAACACGTAGGAAATAAGTTCTCGGGGATTTGCAATATTCTGTGTTGCTGCTTCGCTTAAATGGTTACCAAGATGTTATAATATAACTTCAATTAATAGTTTATCTAACTCTTAGAAGAGTAATTCAATTCAAAATAAGAGTTCTGGAGATAAGCGCATTCAACCAAATAAACAGACTCTTCAACATTAAAATTAGTGAAGATTTGATCAGATAAGTACTAATCTTAATTACTAAATGCTTATTGTATTGAAGGGATGGAGGTACTCTTAATAATATGAAGCGGAAAATCTTATTACTTTTAATTTAGCCTTCTTCTAACCTTCAAATGCAATATAAACACAGTTCCATTATGTACGTAAAACCACCTGAGGGCGAGGGTTGAGGAAAATGAAGGCCTTCGGTAATCTCGTGTTATTAGCGAACCATTAAGTACATAAAGATTCCGATCTTCTGGTACCCATTCCATGGGTTTCGGTTAATGATCTATCAATGACGTCATTACTGTATTATGATAATGACGCCCTTGGAATAAAATCATGGTGAATTTTAACCATTATTAGGCATTTTAACTAAATCTTATGCCGGAACTGCAGAGGTATGTAAGATCGGTCCTGTCTGTTGGAATTAAGATTCGGATTACAGAATGGTTTATTGATGTTAATATTATTATAGTGCCCGTTAACGTTTAAAGGCTTCCCCCTTATTACTTGGGAGCAATAATCACCATTCACTGCGCCTTTCCCCAGTTGCAGTCGGTTTTCCAATCCAACTGGGAAGTGGCCGAACTTCGATATTTTCCATAAAGCTGTTCTCATGTGTTCTGTATTCAAACCAGTTAGATTTTTTAGAGCTTCAAACTACAAACGGCTGCCATAAATGACAACGAGCTCTAACGTGCTCTCCGAGGCCCAAAAGGGTCTCGATGTCTGAATAAACGGTTACCCATGGTAAGACTGACCTCACTAGAGTCGATTAACTCAATCAGTAACCTAATCAAAAGTAACTTAATCACTGGACACTCCATAAATACGAGTACATCATCAATAAACAGTAATCATTTAAGTTTTAATCCCAGATTACGTGAACAAGTACGTTAATTATTCCTCAATCAAATTATTACCAATTTCAATATTGCATTTTGCGCATCTGAATAATTATAATTTGCAATTTTGTTTTCATTGAAGTAAAATTTACTCGTGTTTTAACGATACCCATTTTATAAAAGTTTCAAAAGTTTCTCAAAATATTACTAAAATTCTACGTCGTAGTTATCTACGAGTATCAGTTCAAGTTCAGACTACATCAGCAAACAAAAATAACTGTAGCTCAAACTGTTCTCTTAATCAACGAAATGCCTCCGAGAACAATTAGCTATTATTTCAATAGATGAGTCTCTAATGGTTGTTCGTCACTGACCTTGAAATATTGGAATTGAACTTCAAAACCTTCAGAAAGATCTAGATCTAGATATATAACGAAATATCAACGGTGTATGTAGATGTACCTACTCGTATCATACAATTTAGTTGAAATATTGGAATTGAACTTCAAAACCTTCAGAAAGATCTAGATCTCGATCTAGATATATAACGAAATATCAACGGTGTATGTAGATGTACCTACTCGTATCATACAATTTAGTTGAACTGATTGAAGAACTTGTGTTAAAACGCTCGAAGAACGCAAGTGTATTTTATACAAAGGTTTTTGAATTTACATGTATAAATGATAGGAATATTTCCCGAGAGATTAGCGATATATTTTAATATTTAACTTCCAAGATAAATATTGTATCATTTCGTAATTTGGGGTGGAACTTGATTTGTTATTATTTCAGAAATGTTTGAAATACGTTACTTAGTTCCTCGAATTCATCAAAATTTATTAGTTTAATTTGATAAGTTAAAACGGTGATAAGAATATTTTGACGTACAGTCAGCATAAAGTAAGGTCCTCTTGATCACAGTTAAGGTATTCACATTGTTAGACACAACTGGAACTTCTAAATTATCATAATTTGAGTTGAATAATATTATTCACTAAATTAAGTGACATGATGACAGGATACTTGCAACGGCAATATAACTAAATCTTGTGAAATATACAAAGAGGAAGGCTGTTTGATATTATTTACCTGGTATACCGCCGTTTGCCCGAATTTTATTTACCCTAATTTCATTTGACTTAATAGTCATATGTGGGTAGGCGTAAAATAGAATATGTGGGTAGGCGTAAAATTAACACTTTAAGTTTAGATCTCCTGGTATTTTTATTGTTTAAAAATAACTAATCACTTAATTACTGTGACTGTAATGTGTTAAAGCGATGGTAAGTAAAATGTTCTATCCAATATTTGTAATGTGTTAATTGATCACGAAGCTCATCTCCTCTCGCTACATTATAAAGTTACATTTACATTACAGTTTTATTTTCACATCGAACACTATGGACAGCAGATTCGAGAAAAGCGTGCAGGATCTTGAGTGCCTCTTCACAAGCCGCCTTTGTGACCATGAGGACAGGTTGAAGAAGGCCCTGCAGAGCTCTGTCCCAGCCTGCCCGGGCATTGTTACCCTGTCCAAGGAATTTAGTGAATTCAAATCATTTGTCCTGGATTCACTGGGGCACCTGAAGGTACAGGCGCAACTTCTATCCCTTGGCCTAGATCGTCATGAGACAGCTATGCGTCGTAAGGTACTGCTTATGCATGGTGAACCTGAAAAGCCACAAGAGAAGCTTTTTGACATTGTGACACAGATTTTAACCGAAAAAATGAAGTTGCCCGATGTAAACAATAACATTCTAGAAGCCTGTCACCGTCTTGAATCCAGTACAGAAAGGTCGCGTCCCATAATAGTACGTTTTCGTGACATGGAGCACCGGCGTCTGGTATGGGACAGCAAGACAACATTCAAGGGTACGGGAGTCACCATATCTGAGTTTCTCACTAGGTTCAGTCACCGGGCCTTAATGCGGCACGTAAACATTCGAAGTCGTATGTATGTATATGTAAGTGCATTTGTAGTATGAGTATGTATTTATGTAAGTATTTACTATATTATGTATAATATAGTAAATACTAACACTACTTGTGCGTAGGTTGAACTGTAGTTCAACCTACGCACACTTCAAGCCTTTTGTACCAAGCATTTCCTTCCCCTGGCCCACTGGGAGAGATTTCTTTTGAAACAAGTGGTGCCTTTGTACTATACCTCTATCCTTACTATTATTTTTCTCGCTTTGTTACCTTCTTGTGTGTACATAAATATATAAATAAATAAATAAAAATAAAGTCAACAGACCTAATATTCATTTGCCCTACTCTTAGTTGCTATATTAGTCACGTGCTAGTAGCTTTGTTTCCCATAAAGTCTCTTACCATAATATCACTTGTCATAATCATTGTAAGCTCTAATTATCACATGCACTAATTATCACATGCCCTAATTACCACATGCACTAATTATCACATGCCCTAATTATCACATGCCCTAATTATCACATGCCCTAATTATCACATGTCCTAATTATCACATGCCATAATTATCACATGCCCTACTTATCACATGTCAAAACATCAGTGAGGTTCGGGTTATGTTGACAACGCACGAGCTGAGCGAGCGAAGCGAGCGTGCCGCGGCAGCGGCCATCGAAGTGCCACAATAATTTGTCATAATCATAGCCCTTTTTTTAAGTTGCCGCGCCTTGACGTGGCCATACTGCGTCCATTACCGGACGCCTCTGGTAGTTGCGGTGGTACTCGTATTTACCCAGTGGCCTATAATCATAGCCCTAATTATCAGCTGCCATAACATAATTTGCCATCGACATTGAGGTTTAGGTTAGGTTAGAACATGAAAGACAAAGCATGAGCCGAGCGAGCGAAGCGAGTGTGCCGCGGCAGCGGCCGGCAAAAACAATTTATTATGGCGCTTAAATATCATGTGTAATGATTATTATGCGTTTAAATATTATGTCTAATAATTATTATGGCATTTAAATATTATGTCTAATAATCATTATGGCGTTTAAATATTATATCTAATAATTATTATGGCAATTAAAAATATGAAAAACAATACGTATGGTACTCGTATCTTATGGTATCTAAGTTTCGGGCAATTAAAAGCATGTCATATGTCTTTTAGGGCAAACAAAACATTCGGGCAAAATAAATTCGGGAATATGATGATTATGGTATATAATCTTCGGGAAAACAATAAACAACCTTAAATAGGTTGTTTATTGTTTAAAGTTAGTAAGTTAAGTTTTCGTCGGGGCGAAGAATGTGGATGATTTGGTCATTACCAAGTTATTGGTTCTGACGGTAGCTAGCACTTATTTACATTCCTGCATTATGTTCCGTTTAAGATGGACAGGGGGCGGGGGGGATCCAAAGCAGTTGGGAAGGCGAGTCCACGGTAATTAAGACCGTGAACAACTGGACCAATAGGTTGGAGTAACTCCTATTCTCAGCACCCATCCAATGCTGAGTCTGGCGAATGGTTTTGGGGGAGAGCGCAACAGTCGTGTTGATCCCCAAAGCAAGGCTAAAGACTTCCTTCACGCGGTGCCGCCTGTTATTGGTCTGATTCCATAAGAAACAGACGCAACAAATTATCTATAGCCGAGAATTCTATCCACGTCCAAACCATGCCCCTCCTATCCCACACCCCCTCCCCAATCCCCCCGATCCAACAAACCGGCAACCCCGGTAATCATCAATATGGAAGCGACTGATCAACAGAAACTACCCCAGGAGGGTGCCGGTACTTCCAGTACCGGGGAATCCCTCCCTGGACCATCTAGTGGTCCGGGCTGCCCCTCGTATTCTGGGGGGGGCAAATCATCGCAAACCATAAAGATAAAAGAAAGACAAAATAAGAAACCAAGCGACCAGGTGCGTCCCGGTCGGTCTACATCTGAGACTCTCGGGGACGACCTGACAAATATGTCGATTGGGGAGCATCAAGGACAGGAAAAAGAAGGCGAGTGGGTGACCAAATCCAAATGGAAGCGGAACAAGGCTCGCAAGAGACAACAAGAGACGGCCCAGAACCAGGCCAGACCTAGAGGCGAGTCGGCCAGAACAGCACCGACAGTCAAGCACACCACAAATACACAGGGCAAGTCGCTCATTGGATGCGGAGAAACCGACCAATCTGAGGCCCATGAGGGGGCCCCGGTGGAAGCAAGTAGGCCGATCCAATGGAGTGCCCACCCAAACAGCACACAACAAGCGCCACACACACGCCCAAAGCTGCCCACAAGCGGGGGGGGGCGGTACCCAGGCTGCAACCTCACAGGAGGTACAGCCGGAAAGCCGGAGGCCCCGCAACCTGGACAGCCCGGGGAATACTCAAACGGACGAGTGACCGGGCTCGGCTCCTTGGGAGGAGACATCATCCGACATGAGGATGGTGAGTCAACACCCAGGGCATGCAATATGCCAGGAGCAAAGCAAAAACATTAGGACTAATAAAAGCAGATTGCTACAGCATTGTGATAACAATACAAACGGGGATAGATACAAAAGAAAGGGTGCTCCTAGTCTCTGCGTATCTGCCCAGCGAGAGAGATTTCGAGCCACCGTCCCTAGAAATGGAAGAAATTATAAGAAAATACCAAGGTAAGAACATTCCAATTATTTTAGGTTGCGACGCAAATGCACACCACGTAGTGTGGGGCAGTACCGACTGCAACAAAAAAGGGGACTTACTCTTGGATTTCATAGGTACGTCAGGCTTGGAAATTCTTAATGTGGGTAATACTCCCACATTTGTAACCCGAGCAAGACGAGAGGTGTTGGACATCACTATCGCAACAGATAGGATCAGCCAACATATTAAAGACTGGGAGCTAGACGAAAGCAATACAATGTCAGACCACAAACGAATCACTTTCAGTCTGGAAGCCAAGACAGAGAAGATCCTAACAAGATATGTGAGGAAAACAGACTGGGCCACATACGAACTACAAATGGAGAAATGGAGCCCAGGTCCAGTAACCTTGCTGAGAGACACAACAGAAAACCCTGGTGGACAAAGGCTCTAGAGAAGCAAAGAAAAAAGACCAGGCGAGCTCTCAGAAAAGCCCTAGATAAGAATGATGATGAGAGCTGGCAAGAATATAGAAAAGTCAGAAATATATATAAGAAAGAATGCATAAGGGAAAACCGAAACAGCTGGAAAGCGTTCTGCGCAGGGGTTGAAAAATACCCAGACGCGGCGCGACTGGTGAAAACGTTTTCCAAGGGCAATACCTGCAAACTAAGAAGCATAAAGAACGGAGATGAACTCATCGCCGACCCCAAAAGGATACTGGAAGTGATGCTGGGCACACACTTTCCAGGAAGCGTTGAAGACACAGATGATAACTCACCGCCCACCCTAAATCCCATAGCGGAAAAGGAGACGAGTGCAATCATTACAGAAGAACATTTACAGTGGAGCGTAGGGTCCTTCCAGCCATACAAGGCTGCCGGACCAGACGAAATCTTCCCAAAAATGTTACAGACAGCAATTAGATACATAGGCAAAGATCTACTGAATCTCTATAACAGTAGTATCACAACCAAGTATATTCCAAGCAAGTGGAGAGAGGTAAGAGCGGTCTTCATGCCGAAACCCTGGGAAGATATCGTATCAGGAGGCAAAGTCTTTCAGATGCATCAGTCTCTCTTCATTCATACTGAAGACACTGGAGAAAATCCTAGACAGAATAATAAGAGAAAAAATAGAGAAAAGCGGATCTCCACTGCACTTAAACCAACATGCATACATGGAGGGCAAGTCAACTGAAACGGCCCTACATAGCCTGGTTTTAAGAGTGCAAAGATCAATAAGCAACCAAGAATACGCCCTAGGCTGCTTCTTCGATGTTGAGGGCGCTTTTGACAAAGCAACCCCCGACTCAATAGAGGACACCCTAAACCGCGAGGACATTGACAGAGATCTATCAGGATGGGTGAAAAATATGCTTAAACACCGTAAGATACAGGCAGAAATAGCAGGAACAACACACAGAGTGGTGGCAAAACGAGGCTTCCCCCAAGGGGGATGCCTATCCCCATTACTGTGGTGCCTGCTAATAGATGAACTAATAAAGAAGGTAAACTGGATGCACATATATACGCAAGTCTGCTCTGATGACGGCGTACTCCTAATCACAGGAAAAGTCCTCAGCGTCATGTGCGAAATCATGAACAGAGGCCTAAAAGAAGCGTTAGTATGGTGCAGGAGCAAAGGCCTTGACCTGAACCCCGACAAAACTAAATTAGTTTTGTTCACCAACAAGAGAAAAATAGAAAGTGCTATACCAGTGAGACTAGATAATCACGACCTAGAAAAAGTTACGGAGGTGAAATATCTAGGAGTAACCCTGGATAGCAAGCTAACTTTCAAGACTCATATTAGCAACACATGCACAAAAGCTAAAATGGCAATTATGCAGTGTAAAAGGACTATAGGAAGAACCTGGGGAATAAAACCATCGGTAGTGCTATGGATATACAAGGCAATAATTTTGCCAAGGATCCTGCATGGAGCCCTGGTATGGTGGCACAAGGCTGCCACAGGTGAAAACAAGAAAGAACTAGACAAAGTCCAAAGGCTAGCAGCCCTCATGACCACAGGCGCGATGAGGTCCACACCAACAGCCGCGCTAGAGATCATATTAGGGCTGAACCCCTTGGACTTAGAAATAAAAAGAAGAGCGTGGGTACCCGGACATGAGGGAAACCCTGGCAACGAGCGGGCCGATGAACTAGCCAGATAAGGTGCTGACGTAAACTTTGTGAGACCGGAACCCCGGTTGCCCATTGCGCATAAAATCGCCAAAGGAGTAATCAGCCACAGAATAAAAGCAGAAAACAACCAAAGATGGAAGACCTCGACTGGAATGAGACAGTCGAAAATCTTCATCAAGGGCATGGATAAGAGAACGATGAGTCATATCATGAAACTCCCAAGAGGAAACATGAGACTCGCCATAGAAGTCATAACAGGACACTGTCGACTAAATTGACACCTTACAGTGATAGGAGTGAAAACCGACCCAAAATGCCCAGAGTGCATGGACAGCGATGAAACAAGCTTCCACCTGCTGGCTGAATGTCCCATGTACTCATTGCTCAGATGGGAACTTCTAGGGTCGGACAGACTATACGAGGAAGACGACAGATAATTAGATTTATTAAGGAGACAAGAAGATTCGACGGGGTGCCGTGAGAGCTGGATCAACCACAATCTCCCCAAGGGGAGAACTGGGGAAATGGACGAAATGGCCCGCAAGAGTCGCGGGTGGATCGTCCGTCCGGCTGCCGGCGTCCCCGTTGGAAATAATAATAATAATAATAAGATGGACAGATACATTTACATATCAATGATTAGTCATTTGAATATCGATAGAACGATAAGACTAAGTAAAGAAGTTTCAGCTTTGGAATATCATTTGGATTGGTTGAATAATAAAAATACGCTTTAAAACTTTAATTGAACCTTCACCATTAGCTATTCCCTCGGACTGCAGAAATTCTATATGATGGTATGTAATGTGTCCTGGCTGTGAAAGTTTTGTTTTGAATCATATAGTGGTTTTGAATATTCTATAGTGACCGGTAACGGTTTTCCCCCTAAGTTAAAGTTAAATTCATCAAAAAACGTAGCTAAATCTCTTCTTAAATCTAGTGTTGATAAATGTCGAGTTAACTTTAATTTTCAGTATTTTGACTCTGTCACTATAATTCAAACTTTTAAACAACTGAATATAAAAAATACTGAGGATCTTTGGGGCATGTCAACCAATATAATAAAATCAATAGTGCCTGCTATTGCGCCTCACCTTGCATTCATATTCAATAAATGTATATTTGAAAATCAGTTTCCTGATCTTATGAAGTAGGTAAAGTAAAATCATTTCTTTATTTAAAGCAGGAGACAAAAGTGATCCTCCAAATTTTCGACCTATTTCCATACTCCCAACCCTCAGTAAATTTTTTGAAATAATAATATTTAATTATACATTTAATTTAAAATTAATTAACTTTCTAATTTTACAGACAACAAGTTACTTCATAAGAAACAGTTTGGTTTCACTAAAGGCAGGAACACAACGGATGCAGGAGTTGCACTTGTGAAACATAATATATTTGATGCTTACAGGTTAGGGAGGAAAAGCAGGATACTATTGGTTTCTTTTGTGATCCATCAAAAGCTTTTGATGGTGTTGATCATGAGACTTTGTTATTAAAATTAGGTTATTATGGTGTTTCGAACAGCTCACTTGGCTTACTTGAGTCTTACCTCACTGGTAAATTACAAAAAGTAAACGTAAATGGCACCGACTCTTCTGGTGCCTCATTAGTCATGGGAGTACCTTAGGGCTCGATATTAGGACCCCTTTTATTCTTAATATTTATACATAAATGATCTTTTTTTTTTTTTTTTTTCTTTATTCTTTGACTAAAACATTATAATAATACAGTCTGCATGCATAATATCCACTCGCTTAAATCTCGAAGGTTTTTGTGCGAGTGGGAGTTCCGAATTTTAACAATACTTTAAAGGCACTAGTTATAACAATAACAAAAACAATTTACATGAATATTGAAGGTAAATGGATACACTAATAATACAGTGATTAGTTTATAGGTAATTTAGGTCTATATTTTCCAGTAGGTATTTGTGCAAGGATTTTAAGTAGGGCTGTTCGGTAACGTATTTATTTATGATACTTTCAGGTAGGTTATTCAAAATACAAGGCAGTATGTAACGACATATTCTGGTTCCATATAAATTATTGGAACTTGGAATACAGTATTTTTTTAGGTGTGGCAGATGTCTCAAGTTACTGTTACGTGTTTGCTCACACAGTTGGTTAATGTTAGGAACCTCTTCTTTCATAACCGCCATTTTAATTTTGGCTTGTATCGGTAATACTTCACAGTATCTGAAGATTTCACTGTAGTTATCGCCATGTTCAGTTTTTACGTTAAGCGGTACAATCGTTTTCAACAATCTCACTTGCATTTTAAATATTTTTTCCACATAAGTCTTGTAAGTCCTACCATAACTACTTAAGGCATAGCTAATTACGGAATCAGCCAATGCAAGATACAATAGACGTAATGTTTTAAATGGCATTTTATACTTAAGTACATATATCTTACTTAGCAATGCTGTTAACTTTTTACAAACATATTCTATAACATATTCCCCAGTTAAATCGGTTATCTATCACTAGGCCCAAGTACATATGTTCATTTACTTGATCTAGCTTGGTACATGTACTGTTGGGTTTACATAAAAAGTTGTTATGTAGACATTCATGATCGTGAGCCTCTTCCTTACTTCACTAAAAATCTTTTCTTCTGCGAGCAAGTCACGCTCGCGAAGGAGGCGGCCGAGAGGGAGACTGAGCGTACCCTCCCCGCCGAGTTCCGTAGTCAGCAGCGAGGGTGCCGCATACTCATCTACGCCCAAGACCATCGACCTCCATGATCGGTGCCTGAGGACGGCGGGATCGCCACCCGCCGTCCTTACAGAAGCAGGCTAGAAGGGTTGCGTGCTGCGGGGCCTTTTCCCCAATAGCACGCAATCAGATTCACTCACTGACGCGGGCTAAAACCCTACCCCAATGACGCGGGATTCTCATCCCGACCAAACTCCCGCAGAGACCACAGAGGTGGTCAAAGTCCGCCGGGCGCCACTGGAAATACCTGCTTGTAACCAGAGACGCCCGGCAATGGACGTTAGAACGGCCGCGGCCTTGGGCCGCGGAATTAAAAAAAAAAAACTAAAAATCTTTGTGAAATAGTATTATTTGCTATATGCTATATTTGATACACATTATAATTTTTTTAAAGTGACAGACAAAAAGTAGTACTTGACGATGTAAATGATACCCTTTCGGAAATACTGCATTGGTTCACAAGTAACAACTTGCTGCTCAATGCGAAGAAAACAAAATGTGTAAAATTTACTTTGCCCAATGTTAGACAGGTGGATAGGTACTCATATTACTATGAATAATGAATTAGTTCAAATAGTCAATACCACAGTTTTTCTTGGGATAACTAAACTGCAATGGGGGTTCTCATATCACAGCCTTGGCAGGAAGACTTAGCTCAGCTGCCTATGCGGTTAGAAACATAAGGTCACTGACTGACGAAAACACGGCAAGATTAGTTTATTTTAGCTACTTTCATAGCGTTATGTCATATGGTCTGCTGTTGTGGGGCTCAGCTGCCGATATTGAGACAATATTCATATTACAGAAACGAGCTATACGATCAATCTATAGACTCAGACCCCGTGACTGTGACGCTGAAAGAACTATTTACAGAAATTAATATTTTAACAGTTGCTTCTCAATATGTTTACGACAACATTTTATATGTACGGAAGAACATAGATCTCTTAAAAAAAAATGCGACAACCATAATTATTTTAATACAAGAAATAAAAATAAACTGGCAATGACAAAAATTAGACTTCATAAAGTTGGTAATTCGTTTGTAGGCAAATGTATAAAAATATTTAATAAAATTTCTCAGGGTTTGGTTGACGTGACGTTAATAAGTTTAAAATAGTAGTGAAAAAATGTTTGATGAAGAAAGGCTACTATAATGTAGACAAATATCTTAATGATAAAAATGTATGGTCACCCTAATCTTCTGTTGTTAGCCACTCGTACAATACAATATAAATTGTAATACAATGTAAACAAAACAATATTAAAAATTAAAATGGATAATCTACCTGAGTTTCTTGCTGGTATCTTCTCAGGAGAACCAACTTACCGAACTAGCGAAAGAATCATTTTCAAATGGTTATTTATGTACTTAATTTAGTATTTTTATAATATTGCTTGACATAAAATTGTAAAATATTGACTTTCAAATATGCTCTATATGTGCCTAAACTGAATAAACGAAATTGATTCTTGATTCTTAAAAACATGAGTTCCACTTACTGTCTGACGAGAGGAACTCATCAAAAAGTGTTTATTTAAGATAAAATCTAAAACGGCAGTCAAGTAATAAAAAAATGGCATCAGGTCTTGAATTGACTTCAAATATTACGTTTTTGTTATATTTATGTTGAAAGTACATTCTTTGACCCCATTTCAATTTCACGTAACTATAATCGTGGTTCTACGCCAGCTTCAGCAGATTACAGACAGAACATACACAGAGTGAACATTTTCTGCCTTTAATAGGGTGACCATAAACTGGTAATGGATTGGACGTCATATTGTGACCTATCAGGGAATGCTGACTATCTGACTAACAAAATGGGTGAGCTACCGACCTACTAAAATTGCATGCCCATTACTATGGTGAAATATGGTGAATCTGTAATTACCAACTGCTTCAACATCTCATGTAACCTATATTTGCAATGATCTTAGTAATAAATAAAAAATCGTTTTAAAATTTAATTTTCTTTTGTTCCTACATAAGTGCGACTAAAATAGCTCTTAGAAACTTTTAAGCGGGCAATAATCGAATGGTACACTAGATTATTGGCTTAAATGTGTTGGCTGGAGGGAGGTGGCGGCAGTACCGACTGAAAAAAAAAACAAAATGCGCAGATTCTTTTTACCGCTAATACTTTTCTTTTTTCATAGAAGGCGATGAAAATTATAATTGCTATCTATCGCAATGGGGTAAACTGTTATGATAATTTTAAGTGTGATAAATAAATAAATAAAATAAATAAAAAATGTTTAAGCCGCTAGACTTAAATGCGTTTAATCTCAGGCGACGACTTTAGAAACTAATACTACTCTAGAATCCTTCCCTTCTCTCTGAATTTAAAATAGCGCATTCAGCAACAATATATCATTTTACTCCTTTGTCATAAAATCTACTACTAAACATTAGTTATTTAAACTGAAATATTAGAATATTACTGTAAATATAACGTAATACAAATCGAAAGTATGCATACACGTTTCATTCACTTTCAGAACCACAACATAATATTTTTACTTCAGTTCCTAACTTTGCTTTTAGTAGAATAAACGATAAGTTTGTTACGTAGTTCGGTTTTGATATTTATCTACCTCGCGTCGAACAGCTTTATCCCCCAACTTTTCTTTCGCATGGTCACTCGAGCACGGATTAGCTGCAACGGGCCCGAGTTGTTAAATTGTAGCTAAGGGTGTTTGTGCTATGTTCAGTATACGTGTGTACATTGTTGCTGTAAAATACACTTGGTTCAGTTTTCAGTTTGCAACTTTGTAAGCTTTAAATTTTGAGGAAAACCCGCTAAATTGACACATGTCTTGGTCATATAATAACAAGAAATTGATGTATTTGGCGTTTTGTTAATACTACTTTACTGTAGTTTATACTTTCGATTATTGGCACTTGGCGGAACCTATAATAATACATGATGACCGCTTTCGTTTTTTAGCATTTTCAAATGCGTTTGTTATAGTGAAAATAAATCAAATAAAGTTGTGAAATAGTGTGCAATGGTGTTTATTCACCAGGTAATATTTTTACTATTAAGTATTTCTTATGATACGTAAGATAAAGGCAAACAAATAAAATATACTTACAATAAAGGACTTTTGACTGAACCCTTATTACAGTCTGACCTATTGGGAATCTTCCTAAACACAGAGATCAAACAATACAAATCGGTAAAAAAAATAAGGCAAGTAAAGGCGGAAAATTGGTTTTCTGAAACCTACAACGACGGTCGTGTTTATAGCTATAATGAAATCCTTATACTGTTTGTGTTAGATAACTAAACCTTTATACGGAAATATTAAGACTACAAATGCGTAATCTGATCAAACGATGAACATTTGTGAAGTTATGTCGTATCATTCGGTGTTTCAATTGACACTAGAATCAGTTAGTGCAGATAGGAAACGAGGAAAGGTAAGTAGATATTAAAACAGACACATATTGCCGTGATTAAAAGAGGTACAAATTTCATAGGCACACCTTCCACCAATCATGCCCAAAGTCTCACCTTACAACCATGTCAATCATGTTTTTATACCCAAAGGGGAGGACAGAGATGTTTGTTATGCCCACGTTATAGGGGGGCAAGACTGGCCGTTTCCGGGCACTGATTTATTCTTGTGCCTCATCTGTATGTCAATAAATGCACCACATAAGGATGACGACAAGTTAGTAAAGTAAATATTTATTTCTCACTTCCACGAAGGTATTATACATGTATTCCAGTCTAGTCTAAAGTATTTCATAACAATGCAATACAGCCCCTTCGTGGAACTCTGGTATCTGCACTACAAATACATTCACTAAGACCTATTTACAGCAACGGGACAGAGAGGAGAAGACTACCTTGGTGGCCCAATCAGTCAGTCACATCGATCCGACAGTGAATGAGAGAGGCATGCCTTTAAGTGTGCGCGTGCGTGCACGAGTGTGTATTTGTGTGTGTGTGTGTATGTATTGTGTGACAGTCAATAAGTCCTCTGTGGATCAATGGTCCAGGGTTAAGAGATACTTTAGCAGAATGTGCCTCGATTTTCTTTTTGTAAAGTGGTATATATTTAGTATGGTGTTAATTTCTATATCTATACTTATAATAAGTCTGTAGAAGAGAAAATTCTGTACATTGAAAATATAAAAAAAATAAATGGCAGGGGGTGTTACTAGACCGACACCGAACCCTAAAATGTGATTAAAAAATTTTTGTCTGTCTGTCTGTTTGTTCAGGCATCACGCAAAAACTACTAGTTCGATTACGATGAAACTTGGTATAATTACTCTTTAATATCCTGGGCACCACTCTGGGTACTTTTTATTCCGGAAAAGTGTATACAATAAAAAACAAACTTAATTTTGCGGTTCGATCTCTAGACCTGATTACTGTACCAACCGCAAATAATAAGTTTGTCGTAGGTTACGTCACCCGCAGTGGAGTTCGCTAAGGGGCGCTGCACACGGCTAAGATACAATAATATTTTATCTTAAGATACAATATCGCTCAACAGCTATACATAATAAATCAGTAACTGGTGATCAAGAAAGCTATAACACGCAGGCGGAGCTGCAGGCAACAGCTAGTTATTACATAAGTAATTACGATATGAGATATTTGTTCTGCAGAGTGTAGTAGGAGATATTCTAGTCTGAATACGTTTCTCAGTTTCAGTTGATGCTCCTTAACATCTATCTGAAAAAAATGTCTTGAATCCCACAGCTTTTGTTGGACTTTAAATCAGCATATTTTTTATCTCTTTATATTTAGATAGTGTTAAGCAGGAGGACCTTCAAACGAAGCACTTCGTAATGTAGATCATATGACTAAATAATGTACTTGTAAATAAACTATTCAAAACGCTTCATACACATAAAGATAATCTAGGGCAATAGAATGAGAGCTAGTAAAATATTACTGCGTCACGTTGCCAAAACACTACTTAAATCTGAACAAAGCATTACTTTGGGCTTCTTTACAGTCGTGGCCTTGAACAGAATACTGCCTTCAGTATACTCGTACAATATGTAATTTTCATGTTCTAAATCGTGAGGAGAATTTGTAGCAATAATGGGGTTTTGATTTCAAGGACGACGACAAGTGACCTTAATAATAAATAACTGATTCAGTTCTCAAGAGGTTACAGAACAAATTATATTGTATGAAAGTATGTATAGTACAGTAGAATATCTGGATAAGTATCGAAAACCTACTATTCCTTGAAATTGTAAGACCACATGGTGTTGCAATTTATTTAATACTAGTGGACACCCGACTTGACAAATTTTGTACACAAAAACCTTCCTCGAGAACCAATATATTTATTGATGAAAACCGCATCAAAATCCGTTGCGTAATTTTAAAGATACGCATACATACAGAACGGGCGATTTTGATTTATAATATGTAGTGATTGAGATGCCTTTATAAAAGTATTAAGTTCTCTAGGAAGATACAGTTGTCTGGCGTCCCAGGACAGAAAGTTGCTCTGATGCTAAGCCACGTTTTTTGTTAAGCAGTGGCTTCAGCTGGCTCATAACTTAGTCAAGATTCTAAGAAGTTGAAACTAATAAAAAATATATTATTTTATTGTTCAGTTGTTTGAATATTTAAACGAAATTCAGACCATATACTAGAACGTAGAAGAACCATATACATACGTAGAAGAACCATATACATACGTAGAAGAACCATATACATACGTAGAAGATAATAGGTTAAAATGGGAACTGCGTACTTATTAGCTGTTAGTACAATTCCAACCAATTTAATTTTTCATAGAGGAGATAAGAAAATACGGTTTTATGAGAATCTTTATTCTCCCACGAGATGTTCGTGAGGTTTAACATACATAATGTATCACGTGGAATTGCAGCTTGGCATGAATAATGTGGATGACGTCACGTTGTGCGGAAAAAGCGAACAACTTGGCATATTTGAAATTACGTAGTATGAATTCATTACCAATATCTACAGCAGGTACGTAATGGTAATGAATTCATAGTGTATTTATAGAGTCAGGAATCATTCATAGTTATTCTATTGAAAGATGTGTTCATTAATTCAAACTTATCTCTACATTATCATTATAGCATAGTATAACACAAAGTCGCTTCCGTGCTGTTTTTATGGTTACATCTTAAAAACTACGCAATGGATTTTGATGCGGTTCACCAATGGATAGATTGACTCTCGAGGGAGATTGCTGTGTATACATTTTTTCTAGCGGGCGAAGCCGCGTGCTTCCGCTAGTTTATTAAAAAACAAAGTCCTTCGCAGCGTCTGTTTTTTCGCGATAAACTCAAATTCACCGATATGCATGTTTTTTCACTAATGTATATATTGGTTCTCGGGGGGCTCGTGGTCTAGTGGTAACCGACAATGTTAACACATTGCAAAGGTTAAGCAACATCGACTCAGGCCGTTCTTAGGATGGGTGACCATTTCTTAAGACATTGAGACCCCTCCATGCCTCGGAGAGCACGTTAAGCCTTCGGTCCTGGTTGTCATACTAACATCTATGGCAGTCGTTAGGGGTAGTTGAAGCCCTAAATCAAAAATCCGACCGGTCTAACTACAGAACTTCGATATCGCCCATGGGTTGTGAAGGTCAGATGGCAGTCACTTCACGGAAAATATCGAAGTTCAGCCGAATCGTAGTTAGACTGGAAAGCCGACCCCAACTGAGTTGGGAAAAGTCTCGGTGAATGATGATGATGTAAATATTGGTTCTCGGGGAAAGTTCAAGGGTCAGTATATAATTTTTCATTGGCGAAGTCGTGAGCGTCCATTATTCAAGGATATGAATATACATATTCAAAATGGTAGTGTCTGTTTGCAAAACCACTTATAGTGTTACCCAAATTTTTATTTATTCCTAGAAATTTCTCCGGTTTAGCAACATTTTACATAGCGGCTACGCTTGTTTTGGTCGTCACGTGATGTTATATACACATACTATAGGGCTAGGTTATGCTATAATGCCCTTAACCTTCTTCATTAAAATAGAGTCGTTAACTCCTTAACTCTCTTTAATCATTACAGCAAATAAAATTAAAACAGCCATTCTCCAAAGTTAAGCTCTTTTGACGGTGGTTTAACATACTTTGAACGTTTGCTCAAGGTTCTTATGTCTTAAGCGAAGTTCAAACTCATTAACAAACACATTAACTGTCCCTCCATTATTTAAGAAGTTTTAATTGACTCTTGTCACCAGGTGTTGTGTCAATACTACACAATTTTTTTATTACCAAGGCCACAAAACAGTTCCTGAGTTGTACAACAACGCGTGTAGCCGATTTTCTCCCACTCAAAAACTCTTCTACAAGCAAGAAATGTATAAGTTTACATCTGCTTGCGATGTCGTCAATGTCGAACAATGTCGACGCGCCAGCAGCTGTTTAAGTTCGTAGTCTACTAATTTTGCGTACTATGGGGCCGGAAAAACGAGGGCAAAATTAACCTGGGGTGCTTAGTTTTCGAGATATGGGGTACTGGGAATCTTGGGTATTTATGCGGGATGAGAATTCCCGGAATTTTTTTTGCCGGCGAATGGAACTTGTGATGGGAGGAGTTGCTGGAGGAACCAAAATTTGATCAGAATTTAGGTGGGAAGCTCGGTTCCCGCTCCCGGGATATAGGGGCTGGGAAGTTGGTAATGTCAGGAGTAACTAAATCCAAGTTAACCTAATGATGATTGTACTCTGCAGTCATTCGGTTTGATGCCTTTCTGACACCATCCTGGCGCGTTGCTTGTGAGTTTAGCAGACTACCGATTTTTTGACCAATTGCAGTTGCAACGTAGTAGTATAGCAGTACCATGGCGTTTTACGTTCATTTACGTGACTTAGGCCTCTGTTCTGTGAACAGATCGCAGATGTCTTGAATAAATGCCAGGTTAAAAGTACCTGTACACACACTCACACACAAACACATCATGCCTATATCCCCGAAGGGGTAGGCGAGGTTCATTCCATACCCACAATTTGCCAATATGTTTAGTCGCACGTCTTAGGGGCTAGCCTATTTTCGTCACTGGGCACATTTACAATGGGTTATGTCAAAATGGCCAAATGAATTTAATAAAAAGTAGCAGCTATATAGTACGTAGCCTTACGATGAAATGTTGATGAAAGGCAACAAAATCTTACGTGCCAGCCGCTATGGCACAGCCAATTAAAGTCATGGGCGTCTCGGACTAGTATCCGTAACTGACGAGAATTTCATCATCATCATCATCTCAGCCCATTTGACTGCTAGGAATAGGCCTCCCCTGGAGAGGTGGGAAATTAGCTTACATTATATCAAATTAGCTTACATTATATCAAATTAGCTTACATTATATCAAATTAGCTTACATTATACTGATTGGTTTAGGGTTTCGTGTCAAGATTTCTTATCTGATGATGTCTCAAAATATGTAAATGTTACGTAGATACGATTACGACGGACGGACATGACGAAACTATAAGGGTTCCGAGACTTTTACTGCGGAACCCTAAAAAGCATGCTAATTTCGTACTAAGTAAAAATCCGTGGTCTCTGCCCACCCCAGTGGGAAAGAAGCGTGATTTTAAGCACATAATAACTGTAATAAAATATACACGTATATGTATCATCTTCATTGCTTCTTTTCTGAGTAGAATGTTAATATTTGATCACAGGATTTATAAAATTAAAGTATTGCTTCCTAACAGATGTATCTATTGTGTTTATAAGGCCTAGTCCCAATTCCTTTACGCTCACTCGCTTGGAAACTCACCCGCGGCAGAGATAAGGTCACTCGCATAGAAACTAGAAAAGTAATAGAGAAAACCTCATTTAGGTCAGCAAGTTGTAAGCAGGAAAATATTAATAGCTTGTTATATTTTACCTATTTGAGTTCAGATTAATCATTCAAAATCACACCTTTTACTGATGTACATATAGCTGTATAGTTGTGGTATACGTTATATCCTATTGAGAAAGCCTCCTTATAAAACTCTTTAAGACTAACGAAAAGGTTACGTCATTATATTAACCTCTAACTACTACCTTTATTAATTACCTACTAGGTAAAGTACATAATTATGTTTTTTTTTTAATTCCACGAGACCGCGGCAGCTCCTATGTCCATTGCTGCGGGCGTCTCTGGTGACATTAAAAGGTATTTCCAGTGGCGCCCGGCGGATTTGGCCACCCGTGTGGCCTCTTCTGGGGTTTGGTTGGAATGAAAATCCCGTTGGGTTTTATCCCGCGTCAGTGAGTGAATCTGGTTGTGTGCTGTGGGGAAAAGGCGGATCGCTATTCCGCCGTCCTCAGGCCCCGATCATGGAGGTCGATAGTCCTGGGCGTAGATAAGTCTGCGGCGCCCTGGCCGCTGACTGCGGAACTCAGCGGGGAGAGTACGCTCCCTCTCCCTATCAGCCGCCTTCTTCGCGAGCATGACTTGCTCGCAGAAGGACACGGCCGCGTTCCACCTACTCGCGCTGAAGACCATGGCTTGGAGCATGGTTTCCAGCGAGAGGATATCCACGCCCAGACCCACTATGAGGTCCCGGCGCTGACTCGCCCACGCTGGGCACTCCACCAACGTGTGGAGTGCGGTGTCGTCGTCAGAAACCTCGCAGTATTGACACCGGGGTGTGACCTCACGATGGATGCGAAACAGGTATCTAACGAAACATCCATGCCCGGTAACGATCTGCGTCGCACGATACGTGACGTCACCATGCCGTCTCTGCAGCCACTCGTCCATGATCGGTTACTCAAGTCGCGATTTGGGACCGTTGGTCCTCGATTTCTCGAGAAAAGTACATTATGTTGATAAAAAAATACTTTCTATAAAACATTGATTAACATATTATTTTCCCTAATAAATACACTATTTTAATAGAACTGTCTTGAATATTCAAATTACTTCCTTACCAGATAGTGTTGTACCAAAAGAACAATTGTTGACCGAGCGAACGAAGCGAACGAAGCATTTCGAGATTGGACAATTTTGCTTTCGTCCGTCTGTCTGTCTGTCTGTGTGTTCCGGGCTAGCAGCCACAGCTTGTATCAGATCTTCACGAAACAATTTTTTCATCGTGAGCTTTTTAGGATTGGGGGAAAATTGGGTAAATAAGGTCAAATAACGTTTTAAAGTTTTTACGGGCTAGCGGCCCCATTGGCTCAAGTAATTCCTTACTTGAAACATGCTTATTGGGTTTTTTTTATTGGAGCTTACCAAAAATCTGGTCGTCATTCCTTAAAAAATACAACGCAATTAGGGGACATATGCGTTTAAGTATTTTTTTCGACTCGTTGTCACAGGGAAGTGATGCGGCTCGGGCGTACGCCTTGTCCGCTGTATAACTGCACAACTTCAGTACCATTTGTTAGACTTAAAGCTCTCATTAAACCCTGTACTGGTATTGGAGTGACGCCAAACTAGTTTTGTTGTCAACTCGCCCGATTATTGCCCCTAACTAATTAGAGACGCTACAGTACTTATCCAAGGTTAAGTTTCTATTTAAATGGGTTGAACGGAGTGTAATCAGTCGAAAGTTATAAACATGGTCACAATAATCACGCCTGCTGGAGTAACCATTGATAGGCGTATTAGGCGCCTATTTTTTGCAAGTAACTTGTCTTAAGTAATAGATGGAGTAACTATTACTCCTCAAGACACAAGAGTGATGATATGGTTGGATTGAAATATTCTTGGTACTTCAGACTAAATGCTTAAATGGTCTTCATACCATCACCATTTAACTACGAATAACATTAGTTACTATTCTAGTTGATGGTTCCCTATACCGAAGACCGTTGCACAGTATAATTAATTCCCGTGTAGTGTGGGATGATTTACATCCTCTAAACGGCCGCAAGCTATATTCGTACTACATCCCGTTCTAATTCAAAATCAACAAGGTAGTTTGCTGAGACGGTGAATTCAATTTGTCTAAGCTTCCTATTCGGTACCTTGTAAGGTATCAAAGTGGAATTAAGTTCAAATTGAAATATTTAAATGTTTTACTCCTACAATAATATTATGAATAAGACTGATCAAATTTACAAAAATAAACAACTTAGAGCAAAATGATCTTGATTTCAATACCAAACTAATTAATCCTGTGACTTCAATCAACTATGTAGTTATTACAGATACGAGTTTAATATGAAGTACACCAATTCGGAGCTCAAATTGCGTTATCCATAATAATAAGGTTATAATTACTAAGCTTATTCAATTAAATTGTGTTTTTACCAATGTTTTTAGGTCTATATATACTGCTGATTGAACCAAAACACATATAACATTATTCTCGACTTAAATATTAATGTTTATATTAATATTAATGTATTTAAAGTCTCATTCGTTCGCAATACACCTCTTTTTGAGTTCCGTAGTTCGTCCGTCTGTCTGTTCGTCCATCGTCGGCGTTCTTCTCAAACGGCTAGTGCTAGAAGCATGCGAATAAAAATATAAAGCACATAAAAACATATTCAGCTCAAAACCGCACTTTTTTGTTAAATGTCAAAAAAATCAAGATGGTAGTCCATGTAATTAGCTTTGAAGGAAAACTATAAGGGATTAGAAAACTTTATTGGTTCAGGAGGTATATAGTCTATTATGAGTGACTACGGAACCCAATTCTAAGTATGGTCTGACACGCAATTGACCAGTTTTAAAAAAATATTTGAATTGAATAGCAGAGGCATAAAACCTCTTTCGAAAATTGAATACATCGGCAGTAACACAAAGAATACTATCAGACAGAAAATGTGTGTGTTTTTTGGAAAGAAATAAACGATGCCTCCATTTGTCGTAATCGTGTTAGCTTTGAGGAAAATTGGGTGTGAATATAGACTTCGAACGAAATTAACAGTTCCACCAGAAGTTATGTCGAAATAATTACACATATGTGAATGGTCAAGGAAAGTTTCTTGCATCGCCAACTTAAATAACGTGATTTTTATGAGATAAAATCTATATTTACCAATCTATGAAAATAAATAAAGATTTATTAATAAATAAAGTATACTTACTTACATAAAAAAAATCTATTTTTGTCCGTCCATGGTGTCTGTTTATTCTCACTAATTTCTGAATCAGCTAAACCCATTTTAACGGGACTTTTACTGTCACAGACAGTTTGGATTTTAGGAAAGGTTGTAAAAAGGTGAATTCTATTTTGTGATTATCACAGTACAATCACAAAAAAATAGACACCAGTTTTCTAAAAATAATACTTAGGTAGGTACATACGTGCAGGCACACATACCTCTATAATACTTAGGTAGGTACATACGTGCAGGCACACATACCTCTATAATACTTAGGTAGGTACATACGTGCAGGCACACATACCTCTATAATACTTAGGTAGGTACATACGTGCAGGCACACATACCTCTATAATACTTAGGTAGGTACATACGTGCAGGCACACATACCTCTATAATACTTAGGTAGGTACATACGTGCAGGCACACATACCTCTATAATACTTAGGTAGGTACATACGTGCAGGCACACATACCTCTATAATACTTAGGTAGGGACATACGTGCAGGCACACATACCTCTATAATACTTAGGTAGGTACATACGTGCAGGCACACATACCTCTATAATACTTAGGTAGGTACATACGTGCAGGCACACATACCTCTATAATACTTAGGTAGGTACATACGTGCAGGCACACATACCTCTATAATACTTAGGTAGGTACATACGTGCAGGCACACATACCTCTATAATACTTAGGTAGGGACATACGTGCAGGCACACATACCTCTTTCTCGTTTGCAACGATCTTGGCATACTTCGTTTACTTCTTCAATTTTCAGAAGTATTTTCATGCATGCTCTCCGGTTACGGGTTAAGATTCCGATTTGATCGAAATACATCCGCCTAGGTCGACCCTTACCAGTCTGTCCGAAAATAGGCTTTCTAATATATTTACTTAGCCCAAGTTTATGTGTGGGAGTTGTAAGAGTAGGAGCACCCCTCTGATAATATTTGGTTCTGTCAAAATAACAGGAAATAATAACGATACGGACGTTTTTATTGCGTTTTTATATTACTTAGAGGGAGCTCGTGCTGTCCAGTATTGAAATATATATGTTTATGTAGGCCAAAATAGCTTTACTTTCTACAAACTGATCACTAGGACGCCTAAGAAACGATTTGGATAGATAGTTCACCTTGGGCTTATGCTTCTGAAGGAGTACCCGTGGCGTCTGGCGTAAGGGTGGTGGAAAGATATTCACAATAAAAGGAAAACAACAAAAAAATCCAAATATATCCCTCTTGAGACAGACAATTTATTATTCTCAACCGTTAATAGAATTTGGAGAAGGTGTTTATCACGATCAAAAGGAATATATGTTGACGACGCTGTGCGTTCAGTCGATAAGTGAAATAAGGTACTACATGTAAATTTTGCTGCTGTTTTTTTCAAAGGGGCCTTATTAACATCTCACATGTACCAGATGCCAAATCTCTGACAAGAATACTCAAGATGCCTGAAGACGTGCAATAGTGTTGCTCCTATCACGTTATAATAGTGCCTCTGTCTACCCCTTCTGGGATCAAGATGTAGCTTGCAGTAACTAACTGATTTTATTACTAAGTAATGAATCACTTGCGATTTAAATTGCTTCTGTTCAAAATTTCATCCCTCTCCGTCCTCAAAACTTCAGGGTAAGCGTAAAGTTATAAAACAAATATCTAATTCTGTACACATTACGAGCGTTCCGTCCCAAAAACACAAGTTAGACTTTAAAATAAATAACATCTGCTCCACATGTTTACACTTCAGTGTAATTTAATGAGGGATTTATTTCTATGTGCATTACGTATATAATTTAGGACCCACATTAATTATTTGAGGGAATTTCTCACATTTAAATTGTAACTCTCCAACATTATATGGATAACAATCACAAGTGACATGTAAAAAGGTTGTGTGGTTGAGGAAATGCAGGTCAACGGGTTCTTGTAGTATAAATGGACAACTTGGATATTTAGGGAGCCGTACCAAGGACTCCTGGGCCCAAGTCATCTGTCTCTATATCATGCAATCTTGCATTCTTCTGCAGCAATAAACATTAAACTTGACGTAGATATTATGCATTTTGTGCCTGATGTTTGGACTAAGTTGTTGTGGTTACCAGGCTGACTGACTACACATTATATCTACATACGTCAAGTTTCGTGAAAATGAAAAGACGCCTCGTCTCATTTTGATATATAATACCTGGTATGACCAACGTTTCCAAAAATGTTGATAGGACCAGTCGTTTTCAAATTAATAAAACAGAGCACTTAGAATTATTCATGAAATATTTTATGAAGTAAAAAGTGACGTCTGTGGTTAGTCCCCATATAATGTAATTTATCTTTGGAGCCGCCTCAAATTCAGGCTACAGTCGTGAGCAGCAGACGGTGGCAATATTAAAGCCAAGGTCACACTAACAGGCATTAAAGTACGACCCCATGATGTCACAAATGCTAGTAACAGCGTATTATTCCTAACTTTTGGGATATTGATTTAGAGTTCGTTGGTACATTTTGAACAAGTTGGTCCGCAACAATGAGAAAATACTGCGGTTGTAGTAACAGAAGGGAAACAGCGTATACCTAATCTTCGATTTGGTAGCTGAATAGAACTTTCTCTGTCTCCACCGCTACAGCCACGTCCACCGTATCGTCCATTGCCGGGCGTCTAGGGTACTCCCTTGTTAGGATAATCCCAAGGCACCGGCAGAATACTTTGCAGGCATAAACCAAACCGTTATGCAATGCTAAAACTAATCGATAATCTTCAACAAACCACTTTCTACTAGATAATAAGGCTGAGCTTATTGAATAAATGAATTCTTATTCCTTACATTTTCTATGAAAGACTCTGGGACCAGCCCGAAAGGCATTTTTGTAGCTTACTTTAAGGCTATATGAGGTAAATTTTGTTGTAAGGCAAAACCTAAATGTATTTTAATATGCCTAAATTAGATCTACAATATAAGAAGAGTATAAAATGTTTTTAAAAATATTTCTCTAACAATAGATAATAATATGCCAAACAAAACCAGAAATAAAACAAGTACGTTATGAAAATGTGAAGAAATAAAAATATTCCCTGTACCTTTTGTTGTTACAAACATCTAAGGAAGTAACATCCCAATGGGTATAAATAATGACAGGAAGACAACTGTAACAGGAAGACGTACGGACGACTGATCTGGAAATTATATTTCACCGGTATAAGGTTTGATACATTATAGACTAGTATGTGACCCGACTCGGTTTGGGACGTAATTCACTGACATAGCCCGACAGCCAGTCGACTTAGTGGATGTGGGCAGGGCACATTGCTCACGTCACTGATAGCATAAGTGACCAAGAAGTCCTCGAGTGCAACTGCGTACTGGAAAACTCAGGTAGGCTTGCCACAAGGTGGACTGACGATCTTATAAAGGTCACGAGAAAATACTGGCTCTACTAATCAGCCACAAGCCCAGTCAGCACCTGCTGACAGACGAACGAAACTTTACTTCTTTACCTAATAGTGTCCAAAAACGCAGCCAAAATGTGGTCGTAATAAATGCCTCTGTCTACCCTTGCTTTGATAATGATATGACAATGTGTGTTGCATAGTCTGTTGTATTACAACAGTATGACTTCTGAAGGTTTATTCCAAGTTAAATATAAAAAGTAACATCCGCAAACAACGTCCGCACATTATGGAGCATGCGACGAGCATCATGCGCTGAAAATGGCTCGCTTGTCTACATCCATTTTAACACTAAGGGAAAGTTTAAGTTCTCAATCAACCCACAGACAGGGACAATTATAACTACTGATTATGCAGATGAGAAACATTTGTAACTTTTACAATCGACCACCAATAGAAGTTCGGAACATTTATGTAAATGTTCTGCGCTCAAGGGGCGCTCAAGGGGGCGGAATAACAAATGAACTAGAGCACGATTATTTTTCTTTATTATATTAATAACTAGCTGTTGTCCGTGAATCGGAAAACTTTGCAAAGTTATTTGTTCTACAAGAATATCAAATCAAAATTTTCATAACCAATATACATCTATAGGTATTTAAACTATCATGGTCGTTTACATTACTATTGGAATTATCTGGATATTTACCATGTAACGTTGGTTTGAGTTTCCGATATTTCGGTAGTGCCAGCGCCTGTTGCAAGCGCCATGATCGCGGAAGAACTTGAGTACCTGTCAGTACTCCAGGAGTGGAGTACGATCATGGCGCTTGCAACAGTGCCGAAAGGTAGCCGTAAGGTGCCGTAGGTGCTCACAGTGCCTGGTAACGGCATAAGGCCCGCCCCGTATAGCGTGGGACCAATGATGACTAGCAAAATGTAGACATTGAACGTGCCTTTCTACCCCTTCGAGGTTAAACACGTTTAGGGTTGACCCTATCGATGCAAGTGCATGTGAAAAATCTTTGACGTTTTTATTGTTCAATGTATACGCTAATGCGCGGTACATAAGGACCCATAAAGATTCTAATTTTTCAAGCGGCGATCGAGGTATGAAGCAAAGGCTCGCTTTCTTACTGAATGTACTTCAAAATTCCTCCTTACTTCGGGAAAACGGGGCTTGTGTAGCTACTTGTAAAAATAAGAATACAAAATGTACCGAGAAAACTTGTCTAAATATAACATCAAGATCATTGTTATTCCGATGAAAAATCTCGAAATACATGAAACACGAGAAAAATATTGTAATTTGTTACGTCACGGAGGTCAAATAATTTGATAAAGTTATCGTTTCAAGTGGGAGTATCGAATTAATTTTTCATGAGAGGCAAGGAAATTACATAACTTAATATTGGCCGCAGCGCAATAATACTGATGCTACACAAAATGTAAATGGAAGAAAAGAAGCGGCTGAATAAGTTACGATCATAAATGGCTAATAAGAGACAGGCTGACAACCACGGCTCCGCCCGCGTGATACACTTTTCTAAATTATTATGAAACCAGCAGTGAACACAACACAGCAACACTATAGAGATGAAATACAAACAAGGCTGGCCGAATAGATACTCGTATTACCTACTTAGCACATTTACTGTGAACATTCAATTGCGCTAATACACATAATGTGATTCCTAATGGGGTAAAATTAAATAAATCTAACTACTTTGCAATATTCCGCCACATGCAAATTACCCAACTCTCGTATTTATTCATGCACAAGTCCGCCCTCCAAACCCACTTAGGCCGAAAGAATAGAGGAATAATTTTGAAAATAGAATAAATATGAGAGTTGAGTTATCATGCAAAAAATAATAAAAAACCTCGACACGTGTTTCGCCCCCAACCAGGGGCATCATCAGGAGATGTCGATGGCTCGGCGCACGGCGACCGAATGAGCCACAACTCGTAAACCGCACCTATTTATATCCTAGGTTTTTTATTTCTACCCACAACCATAACACCAAATTATTTTTATGTCTACCCACCACCGTAAAAAATAAAATAAAATAAAATAACGTTTATTATCTTTGAAATTTTCAGAAAATTATTTAGATTCGTCAGAAGTTGGTGTGACTCTACCGAGGGTTCCAAAATGCAACGAGACTGAGAAGAGCCCTCAAGAAACTCAGCTCGGCTTTTTTCAAAATATTTCATCTTAAATCTAATACAGAGTTATTTAGAAAGGAGCAATTCGTTACGTTGTTACAACCAGGCCGCCTTGTCATCTAAGAAATCATTAATACTATAATAAGCTTTATGGCACAATTTACTTTTTATTAGTTTTTTGTGAGTGTGAGGATTAGGTAGGGAGTGACCGGAGTCCAACAAATGTTTTGCGAAATGAGACCGTTCTGGGCGATTGTTTCTAAAAGCTGATATATGTTCTTTATACCGCGTATTGTATTACATACATACATACATTTCGCAAAACATTTGTTGGACTCCGGTCACTCCCTACCTAATCCTCACACTTATGACGTTCTGCACACCTGCAACAAAGGACTGAGGCTTTCGGTTTTGGAACAATTAGAAATCTACAAACATAGACGCTTGAACCCTAATATTTTAAATGATCAACTTAATTTCGCCTCTTCCCCTTTGCTGCGGGTAGGTATACGTCATTCAAACAACGGTGGTGGGTAGACATAAAAATAATTTGGTGTTATGGCTGTGGGTAGAAATAAAAAAACCTAGGATATAAATAGGTGCGGCTTACGAGTTGTGGCTCATTCGGTCGCCGTGCGCCGAGCCATCAACATCTCCTGATGATGCCCCTGGTAGGGGGCGAAACACGTGTCGAGGTTTTTTATTATTTTTTGCATGATAACTCAACTCTCGTATTTATTCTATTTTCAAAATTATTCCTCTATTCTTTCGGCCTAAGTGGGTTTGGAGGGCGGACTTGTGCATGAATAAATACGAGAGTTGGGTAATTTGCATGTGGCGGAATATTGCAAAGTAGTTAGATTTATTTAATTTAACTATGGACTTCCGAAAAGTAACGCCTGATAGTATTAACTTCCTAATGGGGTATTTTTATTCCGCGGCTGAAGGCCGCGGCCGCTCTCACGTTCGTTGCCGGACGTGATTGGTACGTACGCGGTATTACCAGTGGTGCCCGGCGGACTATGACCACCTAAGTGGCCTCTTCGGGGATTGGTCGGTATGAAATTCCCGCGTCGTTGGGGTAGGGTTTTATCCCGCGTCGGTGAGTTAAGCTGGAGACCATGGCTTGAAGCAAGGTCTCCAGTGAGTTCAAAGTAGGTGTTCATTACTAGCACCTTTCGCTAGTGACCATTGGTCCCACGTAATAAGAGTTTTTGCCGTTTCCATGCTCTTTGGGTATTTTTTCATAGCCTCGTTTAACTATCAGTAGGTCATGAGGTTGATTTGAGCCCTGGAGATGTGGATAGAGCCCCTCAATCCTAATGCGCTATCACATTAACCAATTACGTGACATTTTCAAAAGAGTTTTGACGATGTTATCACGTCACTGACTGGTTGATGTTCGCGTCTTCGCTTATATGGAATAGCTTTAAATTTCCAATTTCCGAAGAAGGGGAAATAAGATTAGGAAGCTTTTGTGTACTGACACTGTGTTTATCGCCAGTCGCAAGTACGAATGAGAACGGAGCAAAGCTGTATGTACTATGATAAACTGTAAATAAATGAATTTACACTAAATAGCTTGTTTTCATTTTTATTGATGCTTATCTTATCTATGAGCAACGAATCAGTGAATATTTATAGTTTTGAGTGACCAGTCTCACAAAATATAAAAAATATAAAATATTTTTCTCCCCAATTTAATATCTTCAGTATTTCTTAACCAAACTACCGTTATAATACTAATTAACCTAATTTTGTTTACCAATCGGCCTAACACACACTTGTATAAACGACATTACATCAGCCAATGACCACGTAACAAGCCAATTAATATGCATCTGCCATCAATTTGGTTGTCAATTCGAGTGCTGTGCGGAGAATACTGTATTGGTACGAAATTATACTTCAATACCCATTTAGATTATAAACTAGCATGATTTTGAAATAATATTCATATAAGACTTATCTTTTCTTATGTATAGCTAAAGAGTTTGTTTGTATGAATATACTAATCTTAGTAACTACACGCTTAAATCGAAATATTTTTTTGTGTCTTGTGTCGTTCTACAAGATCTATCCATCCAAAGACTGCCTGGCAGAAATCGCTTTAAGCAATAAGGCCGCCCATTGTACTGCTCTTAGATATAGTAAGCTCTGTATACATTAATACTGTATTGGCGTACAATAAAGCATATATAAATAAATAAAATAAATAAAAATCAAGGCTAAAGGCAAAAGAAAGGCAATGGGAATTATAAATGACACAAAATGGGGCTAAACTTAGTATATAAGAGTGCGACATAAATCCCAAGAGCCTGTTTCATATAAAAAGTGTTTGCCTAGTAAGTTAAAGGTGTAAGAAGTACTCAGACCTCGTACGGAGCAAGTGTATAAGGTAGATCGGCGCTGCAAGAATTTCATTAAACTTGGCTCGTTGGCCGAGATCGAGAATTACTGGCTGTCGATGTGGGTTTATGTTACACCGCTTAGAAAGAATTCCTTGTTTTTCGTATAATTATTATTCAATTCTCAACTTTTACCGAACTAACTTTAGTACCTACCTATTTATTATTTATAAGGGCAAATGAGGCGGTCTTTAGCTGGACATTTAAAAGCTGCCCGGACCGCAGAGACCTTAGGTCTAGGCTATGCAACATGATTCTAGCTATTAAAATTTAGTTTCGGATTACGACTTTAGCTTTGGGAATAATTTACCACTGAGCTTCGGAAGAACCTGCCGGTGACATGCAATTTGGGCGTCATTATATAAAAAATAATTTTTCTTTCTTTCTTTCATGTAGGTATATTTTCTACGCCAATTTTGGGGTACCTACCCTATACCTACGTAAAGTGGGATAGGTATTTTTTTCTGCATAAACAGGGCGATCCCCCTAAAATCTAAACGGCAGGCGTGAAGAACTTGAAAAAATTCATGATGGTAGTCCATGTAATGAACTTTGAAAGAAAACTATAACGGATGGTATAACTCAGTCAGGTCAGGAGTTATAGAGGTCCGCCGGACGCCACTGGAAATACCTTCTGCTTGTGAACCAGTGACGCCAAGTATCCTAGCTGGGAATCGAACCCACTGATTTAGAAAACAAGTCACACCCTTTATTATTACACCATACGATAGTGTTGCTGTTAAGGATCAATTTCTGAGAAGTAATGATATACGACAAATTTAAGGAAAACTTAGAATTTTCATAAAATTCATATATATATATATATATATATATATAGACAGACAGAGAAACACGCGCACGCCGCACGGCTTACAACTACAGCAAAAAGTGTCGTTCCAACTTTTGGTCTTAATTTTTTTCCGTCTAGCCTCCTTTCGCAACGCACGATAAGGAATTTCGTTCCAATAAATAAATAAATATGTTAGGACAATTCACACAAAGCCATCTAGTTTCAAACTAAGCAGAGCTTGTGATATGAGAGTGATAAACTGATATAAATCACATACATATTATGAAAGTAATAAACAATCAAGTTATTTAACGCGATTTTTTTTTTTTTTTTTTTTTCTTATATTTGGTTCGCCAAATTGACGCCGCCCGCCTGGTGGTAAGTCGTGACGACGTCTAGCGATTGTGGGCCACTCTCACAGCACACATTACTATTGAGAGTGGCCCTCAACTTGACGACCTACTGATGTGCCTCTTCACGCTCCGCTTAAAGAACCCAGGATTATATGTGGGAGGAAACACGTGCACAGGCAGGGCGTTCCAGGCCACTATCGTTCGGCAGAGAAACGAACGTTTAAAACGTTCGGTTCTCGCGAACATGCTATCCACTGTGTGGGGGTGGCATCTCTGCCCGGCACGAGTCGTTCGGGATCGGAAGGAAGAGGGTTGGATCAGATTGAAGAGCTCTTCAGAACACTCGCCGTGGTAAATACGGTAGAATGCGGCCAAGGAAGCTATTGTTCGGCGCTGAACTAGCGGCTCAAGGCTTCCCGTTACCTCCGGACAATCTATAATACGGATAGCCCGTCGCTGCATAGCGTCGAGAGCGTCCAGCAGATACTTCGCGGAGCCGTCCCAGAGGTGAGAGCAGTATTCGACGCAGGGTCTAATCTGCGTCTTGTACAGCAGACACCTCTGGTCCGGTGTAAAGAATCTCTTTACCTTATTCAGTATTCCTAGTTTCCGCGAAGCTAGCCCTATACATCTTTCGATGTAGTTTTTATTATTGAGCTCTCGACGAACGTCTATGCCAAGGATATCAAGGTTGTCCTTCATTGGTAATAATGCATTCTGAAGAGAGGGTAGGGGAAGGAAAGGGGATTTCTTCGCAGTAAATGCACACGCCTGTGTTTTGCGGGCATTGAACTCGACCAGGTTCTCGGTACCCCATTGAGAGATACTGTCGAGGTTACGGTCGAGATCAGCCACGAGTCGTCGTCTCTCCTCCTCAATCTCAGATCGCCCCGCCGTCGGACGAACCGAGTAACTCTCGTGCAGTGTGCTGTCATCTGCATAGCAATGAATGTTCCCGAGGGATAGCATATCATTGATATGCAGAAGAAAGAGAGTTGGTGATAGTACGGACCCCTGCGGTACCCCGGCATTCACTTGCAAGAAGCGAGAAGCCTGGCCATCGCAGAGGACCCGCACTCGGCGCTCGTTTAAAAAGCTGGCAATCCAGCTGCACAGTTGAGGAGGTAGACCATATGCCGGAAGCTTGGAAAGGAGCGAAGCATGCCAGACCCTATCGAAGGCTTTGGCGATGTCCAGGCTAATAGCCAAGGACTCGCCGTGCCTTTCCATAGCCCCACCCCAGACATGCGTTACGAATGCCAGAAGATCACCCGTTGATCGCTTTGGCCTGAAGCCGTATTGTCGATCATTGATTAGCGAGTGATCCTCTAGGAATTGCATGAGCTGCTTATTTATAAGGAGCTCAAGCACCTTGCAAATGACTGAGGTGACAGCTATGGGTCGATAGTTGCCTGGATCGGACCGATCCCCTTTCTTGGGGATCGGTTGTACGTTCGCCTCCTTCCAGACCTCCGGCACGAGCCCTGAAGAGTATGACAGGCGGTACAGAACGCAGAGTTAATTTAAATGTTCTTGGATCAAAACTATAATGGTGTAAAAAAGGCCTAAACAACGGCTATTTGATATTATAGTGCTCACAAATACGTGTAGGCGATAGCTTCAGCACTTTGTCATAACTTCGGTGCGGTGACCGCGGAGAGAGCTATTAGCTATTAGTAGTTTATTATTATAGCTTTATTGCAACACATAATGACTATAGTAGATGATTAACTCCTGTTTGGTACCTATGTACAATACTGGTTTAAATTATCAGAAGCTAATGTCTACGGCTCCACGGGTAGTAAGGGGGAACCTTATTTATTTTAGACTATCATCACACATTACAGTCAAATCAAAATATATACATACTTACATTACATTTTTTCACATTTTTATTAGTGATTACATTTTTTTATAAGTAGTCAAAATTATAAAGCTAAAGAGACTGTTTGTTTGAACGTGCTAATCTCAAGAAGTACTGGTTTGAATTAAAAAAATATTTTAGTGTTAAATAGTGCATTTATCAAGGAAGAGTTTAGGCAATATAACATCACGCTATGATCAATAAGAGCGGAGCAGTAATGTTTCAAAATTACAAGAGGACTGAGTACCTGGCGAACTCTAGTGTACCTAATAATATAAATAAAACAGGAACTAACTTCTAATGTTATTTATGGACGTGTGATTCTCTAAGCCAAAAAGTAGTTTTGTAGAACGCCATGAGCCCCATGAGCCTAATGTCTCAACTCCAAACTGTTCAAATACATAATCGCCTACTAGATTTTCGTATGAAATAAACATTGGACACAAAGTGGCAACAAGTTTATGGCCAACAATAACAACATTGTGTATAAAATAAATGACCTTTTTTTGTAAAGTAGGTAAATGTGGTGTCGTGATTTTATGGCAGAAATTAATGACCCGTTTCTTATTTCGGACGGAAAACTGGCCTTTTACTAACGCCGTACATAACCACAGTAGAATTTTTGCTACGTGAATATTTTTAGTACCTACGTACCTACTGTTGTAGATTTATACCAAGCTAAGACAACCTTTTTGTTGATTTAACCTTTGCGATTATTAGTAGCCGGTCGCTCTATTCTTGAGATAAATAATGAAACACGGACAGACTGATGTTTGTAATAGAAACGCTGATTGTAGAAAAGTAAAACTTGGAGGTGAGAGTGTTTATTATATGTTATACTTCCGAAAAGAAAGAATTTTCCAAAATTCTATTTCTAAAGGGGTGAAAAAGGGGGGACAAAGTTTGTACGGGACAACGTGACACCTCAGAAACTACTACACCAATTTTAAAATTTCTTTCGGTAATGTAAAGCTACATTTTTAGCGAGTAACATAGGCTATACTCGTATAACATCACGACAGAGTTAATAGGAGCGGACCAGCATTGCGTGTAGACTATAGGTTGTTGGACGTTAATAACCGCAATTTCTCAGAAATGGTAATTCCAAAAAAATGGAAGGTCATTTTTGTAGGTTATTTTATTATCTACAATTTTAAACCGAACTATTTTTTGGTATAATTCACTGTTTATGAGAAAAATCCAAAAACCGAAATGTTTCAACTTTAACCTAGAATAACTTTTTTAGCACAAGTCGGATCGATGGGTACTTTTGTTATTTGATTTGTAATGATGTACTTAATACCTGTACCACTTTGCAGCTCTATACGAATTAATGCAACTTTACAATTTTGTTCCGAATATTTTAACTGGATAACTTTGTTAGCTACCTGATTTTAATTTTTTTTAGAAATAGGTGTAGTACTCGGTAAAATAAAGCTACTTACGAAAAATTAGCTTGCTGTAAATCAATATTTTTCCATGTTCTACGGCCCACGTACTATAATACCAGCGACATGCCCCAGCTGCGCATTTTCAATGCCCGCATTACTTTTAAGATTTATGTGAATTCTGCACTAAAATCAGTTGCGCAGAGTAAAAGATCTAAACGTACATACAGTTTGGTGTGTAAGTGATTAACCTCATCTTACCTCCTCGGATACATAAACGTGATTATATTTATGTAGGAAACTTTTACTACAACAACATTTGTCTACAACTTTAACTATCTCTTTGTACCAAGTTGTTTCTAGGTACGACCATATTTTATTATTTAAATAAAATACAAAAAAGAATAATATCAAACTTAACTAATACAGCCACGAAGAGAACTACGAGTATAATTATATGCGATATAAAGAAAAGTAATCAAGTCTGTACGTTTGAACTAAACAACCTTCGAACTCACTATGGACGAGTATACCTCTGTGATATTAAGTCAACAATATAATGTTGACTAGTCAATATGTGTTTCTTAGAAGTTATTACTTTTTATGAGAGATAATAGCTGAATGTTTGTATTGATATAAATAAATCTCATATCTCAACGTTATCATTATTGTATTTTTGTATTTCTTAAATATTATGATAAATATTATGATAGAAGATCCTTAATTATATAAAGAATTATCACGAAATATCAAGATACTTAATTATTTTAAAATGATGCAGGGACCTCAGTCACGCACCGCAGAAGAATTAAGACCCGGTGAGGGTATATGGAGAATCAGCCCGCGCCTCTCGTCATCGACGCTGCCAGCTCCAGTCAACCTGTGACCACGGCCCGATGTAACTCACTCGAAACGTCAGGCCATATAAAAGGTAATTTATGCGTTTAAGTTCAGTAAATTAGCAGTTTAGACCAGTTGATCAGAGCATTCCCCCTGTAATGGAAAGGCCGTGGGTTCGAGTCCTGCCAATGACATTAAATTTTTTGTGATTTATTTATAACTAGCGGAAACCCGTGGCTTCGCCCGCTTGACCAATTATATACAAAAAAACCTACCTCGAGAACACTATCCATTTGTGAAAACTGCATCAAATTCGTTGCGTAGTTTGTGAGATCTAAGCATACATACAGAACAGGGGACTTTGTTTTATAATATGTCTAGTGATATCTATCTTAATATTTATTTATTATTATTTCTCGCTTTTCTCAATCTTGTTTGTCTGTTTGTATGTACTTACTAATCTTTTGACTGTTTCGGTGCCGTGCTCGGTAGTGTATCGGCGTTAGACGTCGGAATCCCGGGTTTGATTCCCGGGTCGAACGAGTATTGTGATCCACAATGTTTGTTTCGAAATTTTGGTGTTTTCTATATACAATTTATTATGCATGTATTCAGAAATCTATAAATATGTTTATCAGTTGTCTAGATACACATAGACATATATATATATATATATATATTCATAACACAAGCTTATAGCTTAGTTTGGGCTAGATGACGTTGTGTGAGAATGTCCAACAATATTAATATATTTATCTCCGATATGACCGACCAATGTCGTTCTGTTTTCAATGATAAACAGCTCAACTTGTGGCAACATTATAAGGCTAGGTTTCAGCAAAATCGGATGGCAGAAATCATAAGTTATCGTCATATAAGCTACTGCTCGGGCAACATTCTGTATGTAATTAATTCCCCTGTCTACCCCTTTAGAGATATACACGTGATTCTGCGACTGTGTATGAATAACTTTCACTGTTTAAATATGAATTAGTGACATTTAATGAAATATGCAAAGAGAATCCCGGAATCCAAGTCGTACTATTTGAGTTAATCCATTATTCACTTGGAACATTCGTTATACGGAACATTACAGAAGGATATTCAAACATGTTGGAACATGGGGTTTGGAACAAGAACATGACTAAGTACACGTCTATAACAAATTACTAGAGGAATTTGAATGACAATTCATTTCTTTGATAATGTTATACATTAATTATCGTTAATGTGGGGCTCAGATTATGCTAATTGTAATTAAATGGGTGTTTAGAGCCAAGTTAAATTAGAGTAGTAATAAAATATGAATTTCCTTCAATCTTTACATACGAGTATAAGTAACTGTTCCTAATGGCGTTGCACGGATTAGTATAGGTTAAGTTTCTCAGGGAATAATGTAGTGGTAAAATGGATCATTTACACAATAGGCCATCCTAGGTGATGATGAATATCTATAATGATGGAATCGCCAATGATTGTGATAGACACAGACAGACATAATATACCACGCCGTATCTAGATTTTTGCAAGTAATTAAAAGCAAGCCTATTGCCGTTACCGGGAACATAAGTCCACGGCGAAGCTGCCGGCATCAGATATTATGGGAAAAATACTGCTTTAAAAATATTTTCAGATTTTTTTCATACTGTTCTGTGCTTTTGTTAGAGACTTGTTTGTTAAACAAAATAGCCCAAAGGCAATATGGGAACATCCCTAGTAAAAGGTCTGAGGATCTTGTATTTCATAGCAACTGTTTGAGTGCAGTGACTTCTGTCTTTGTGTTATTGTTTGATTTATAAACAACGAGTTCTCTACAGTTCTAAACTGATGAAACTGCGTATCAACTACTTATTTACAGTTTCATCTACAACTTCACACATTAATTTCAAATGGTTTTTTTTTTCAAATTGTCTTAGTTTATTGCATCTTCAACTTAAGTTTTTGATAAATTTTTCACGCCGTACTGGTATGAATAAATTGTCGTCATTATAAATGGTCAATAATGGATTATGATTTTTATGAAAATCGCATCTTAGAGCTTTTATAAATTACTAGCGGACGCCCGCAGCTTTACAGACTCGATATTTATTTTAAACCTTCCTTGAAAACCACTTTAGCTATTAGTGAAAACCGCATTAAAATCCGTTACGTAGTTTAAAAGATCTAAACACACATAGGGAACGGAAGCGAATTTGTTTTATGACGATCTAACATAAAATACTTGGCAGGTACTTAGGTCTAACTCGCATAAATGACTAACTCGCATCACATAAAACTGCTTAAATGTGAAGTCACACACACTAAGCCCCCAAACCTGCCCCCCCTTCTGCCACACCTCCCCCCACACAGCATATAAACATCCCTCAGGCATCCTGCGGAACCTTAAACCGTCTATTTTTTCCTTGCGCGGCTCGTTCCGGACGCTCGTTTAATTTGACGAATGATTTACTTGTGTTCGTAAAGGCACAATCACCCATTTATACTACCAACTTCGCCTCTCGATACACCAACTGAGTTCTGTAGGAGGTTAGGGTGTCCAGAGTAGAAATCAAAGGCGTCTGTTGGCTTGCTTGACCATATATCTGGTTTATTGTTATATATAATGATACAAACTTATATGTATACATACAATGTTACAACCCTATTTGAGGTGGAAGAGGACTGCGGGGCTATCGCTCCTCACCTCCCTACGCTGCGTGAGGATCTAAAGAGGGACTGCGGGGCTATCTCCTCTAAATACCTCAATACTTAGCTGAACCTTCGGACTGCGGGGCTATCGCTCAGGTTAGCTTCTACCAGACTACTTAGTGGACTGCGGGGCTATCTCACTCAGCGTCTCCTAACGGTCGAATGACAACTTGATCGTTGCGCGTGCGGTTTATATAGGCGGGCACGTCCCTCCATCTTGCTGTTAAGAAGGTGGTGGTGGTTATAGAATGAAACAGATAGTTGATGTGCGAGCGGGAAGGTATTCGACTCCACGCGTAATACTAAGATAATCTGCTACAGTTCTGCATTTTAAAAACTGTTTGTTCTCTCGTTCCCTTTTGGGGAAAAGTGGGGAAAAGTTTCTCTTTAACGCGCCTAATCTTGTTAAGGAGTTGTGTTATCAATTTCTGTTCGTACTCTTTGGAGAGTTTAGCGATGTCAATTATATGGAATAGGTTTCTCAGTAAGTAGATTATCGGTGACTAAGATGTTCGTATGGCAACCAACGGCTATCTCTGAGGCTCAATGTGTCAATGTCTTAGAAAATGGTCACCCATCCTAAGACCAGTAACAACTTTGTAACGATCGCGCCCCAAAATACTATAATGAATATGAAAATAAATAAATATTTATGGACACTCTAACACGACATCATCTAGCCCAAATTAAGCTAATATGAGCTTGGACTATGGGGTCTAGACGACTGAGAAACATACTTATATAATATCAAAATACATACATACATATTATACACAGAAAATACCCAAACTCTGAAACAAACATTTGTGGATCACACTAATAATTTGATTCGACCCGGAATCGACCTCAGGGACGACAGTCGCATACTCATACCACTGCGCCACCGAGGCAGTCAATATCAGTTATAAATCACTTTATAGAAATTCCATCATAAATCTAAAGTGATTTACAACACAATTTTTGATTTAAATCCCTCGTTTTTTCACATTACAACAAATGTGTAGAACGTCGTAGCTCGCAATTGGAATCACGTAGCATATAGCGTAGCCGCGTAGACCTGCTACAACTAGTTCTCAATACAAAATTGCTTTGAGTCAACTCTCGTAGGGCAATTTGTGCTGCACAGAAAAGGAATATTTTACATAGAAAATTTTCTGTTCTTTTGCAAAAATTTGAATTACTTTTCACAATTTCTTACAGTACTATAAAATCTCAAGCCATAAGGATTAAACTTTGTACAACGTGATCATTATTATCTCTATTTCAATGCCAAAAAAAAAAAATTTGATCAAAGTAATAAACAATATTGAACACAGGGTGAACACCATTTTTACAATTACAAATAAATAAGCTTGCCCCTATAATGTGGGAATAAAAAAACTTCAAACAAAGTTCAAGTGAGTAATTTATCTCTGCCTACCCCTTTGAAGATATTATGCGTGATTATGTGTGTTATACAAAATTGTATTACACACAAACACACACAACACACACAACACACACAAATTGTATTACATACAAAATTGTATTACACACACACACACACACACACACGTGTGTGTGTGTGTGTGTAATAAACTTGAAGAGAAGAGACGGGACAGCCCTATTCACTGTAAATATTCAGTACTCCATATCCTCGCTAGAGTACCTAATGAGTGAGTGTTTAGTTTGAGTGTAACAGTTACAGAAACTAGTTAGCAATCTAGTTAAACCCAGTAGTAAAACCAAACTATTGCAGTTAAGTAGGTAGTGTATGGGTGCGGTTGGTGCTTGAAGCTCTGCAGTGGCTCATTGAATTTCATATGCTTGAAGTGAAGGCTTTACTCCGACACCGGATATTAAGGCCCGTAGTCTTTAAACCTTTACCGCACTAATTTCCTTGGCGAGTGTGGCGGTACTAATAAATAGATGCACTTTTCAAATAAAAAAACATTGGACATATTTTACATAATGCCACCTAGTTCAATGCTGACGTAAGCTTGCTTGGGATCTACATCTGTATCATACTCGTATTAAAAAGAAATTATTTGAAATTTTGTTTGTATTAATCCGAGACACCCAGGACTTTAGTCCGAGACGCCCAGGACTTTAATTGGCTGTGCCTAAGCGGCTGTCACGTAAAATTTTGTTGTCTTTCATCAACATTTCATCGCAAGGCAACGGGATTCGATTTTTTTTCAATATTACAATGTTGCTGCTACTTTTTATTAAATTTATTCGACCATTTTGGACACAACCCATTACATGTGTGCCTGGTGATGGCAATAGGCCCCCTATTACCTGGGACTAAAAATACTGGTAAATTGTGGGTGTGTTATGCGCCACTGCCTACCCTTTCGGGGATATAGTCGTGATATACACATATAGTGTGTGAATGAGCTCCATAACTACTTAACCAGATTTATATTATTACTGACTGACATAGGCTTTATATCCCGATAATGTGGTCCCGTGAGAATTGTGAACAAGAAAACTAATTAAAGCAAGCGGAGCCACGGGTATTAACTATTTGCTGGTAATAAAAGGTATAAGAACAATGGAAAAATTAAGTTGAAATTTAAAAATTGCAATTATTTCGCTAAACAGAAGATGTGTTAAACGTCGACATATGTTTCGCCTACTCACGAGGCATTATCAAGACTATCTCAAAGAGACAGCGAAACTCGTAAAATTCGCTAGCGCGATGTAGGAAGCTTTTTGTGTAAGTACTTCTATGTTGAATATACCTAGTGTTAGCGAGATTCAAACACGACATAAACTAAAACCGGGGGTAGAACGATGAATTGTGGGTCGTTTAGTGTTCATGGACTTTCGCCAGGTGACGCCTGAATCCATTCAGTATTCAAAGGTATATTCAGATACTTCTAAATAAATACATGTCATAGTCAAATTGCACCTTGACACAGAACAAAGGCATCGCGCTAACTACGACCGTTGAGTTAAGTAATTAGACAAATATTTTCATGGTACCAATTATTAATACAAATTAAGCTAATACATAGGGGCACACTAAAAGTTTTGCACTTCTAGCTAATCGGAACTATTTGAATTTCGAATGTTATATTTTTTAAGCGTTGCAACATTCTTAGTAATAAAAAAAAACAATTGGCAGGAAATCATTTGTCAGGTGTTATTTATCACACATCAAAGTTATACGTATGCAACGAAAATGGAATTAAGTCGAAAAGATTTTAGAGCGATGATTTTTTATGATTTTGAAAGTTCTCTCTCACCGCAAGACTGAGCCGCTCGTCTTCAAAATGCTTTTGGGAGAGAAGCACCTTGTTTGAGCACCGTGAGGCGATGGTTTGCTGAATTTGAGAGTGGTCGAGTTTCTTTACATTACGAATTTCGTGAAGGGCGGCCTTCAATTGCCGTCAACAAAAATAATGTGGCTATGTACTGTTAAGCGGTTAATTGAAAAAAACCCGCGGATTACCTATGAGACAATTCGAGGACTATTGGGGATTGGTATGAGTCAAATCCAGAAAATTTTACACGAAGAATTAAAAGTTCGGAAACTTTGTTGTCGTTGGATCCCTCATGAACTGACAGCGGAGCAGAAGCGGGCTCGCGTGGAATGGTGCTCACAGATGCTACTGAAGTATGACCACATTCTAATGCTGTTTATGACATTATCAGAGGAGACGAAACGTGGATTTATTGTTTTGAACCCGAAAAAAAACAGCAATCTTGTGAATGGGTGTTTGAAAATGAGAAAAAGCCAACAAAAGTGAGGCAGGCGAGAAACGTTGGTAAAAAAATGATCGCGCTTTTTTTCTCAGCTACGGGTCCCATCCGTACAATTCCACTTGATGATCAAAAGAGTGTTAATGCCGAGTGGTATTCTACCATTTGTTCACCCAGGTTGTTAGAAAAAGTTCGCGAAAGACGACCCAAAAGCCGCGTTCTCCTACATCATAACAACGCTTCTTCACACACGGCCAATAAAACAAAGTCATTTTTAGCTTCCGAAAAAGTACAACTCGTCACCCATCCTGCGCATAGTCCCGACCTAGCACCCTGTGATTCCTGTATTTTCCCCAAAATCAAAGAGAGGTTTCACTTTTACCAACTCCGAAGAGGCAGTGATAGCGGTTCAATCAGCACGTAGAAAACATATGCCTTTAGATCTGAGGTGTTTTAAAAAAGGGTTCGATCGTATGAAAAAAAAATTAAATTTAAAATTTTAATTTTAAATGTAAAGGAGAGTATTTTGAAAAGCAATAAACATAATATTTTCGTTTTAACATGTTGTTTTTTAAGTTACGCAAAACTTATAGTGTGACCTACGTATAAGCTTATGCTATGAGATCTAAACAACTTATAAACATTCTAATATACTTCTAAATACATACATTTTATACATAGAAAGCACGTAAACTCGGAAACAAACATTTGTGTATCACACAAATATTTGATTCGACCCGGAATCGAATTTGGGACCTTAGGGACAGCATTCAGATACTCAGACCATCTCAGATAATTGATATGCATTATGTGTGTTATATGTAGTATGAGTATGTACAAAGGCGGCCTTATCAAGAGTGCTATCTTACACTCAACTTTTAGATGGACACAAGTATACAGAAGTGCAATGAAAAGTTAAAAGCCATAGGCGTATTTATATTAATTGACGGCTATTTTGAAACACTATTAACTTAACATAAAATTCCGTGGTCGAACAACTTCGACTGCGACGACTTTGCCAAGTAGTTGACCTACCAAGTGTACAAATTCCATGAATATAGTTTTAAGTAATAATTGTTGAATTAATTGGTAGTTCTGTGAGTTTGGTACCAATTATAGCGGCATTAACTATCGCGTGGGGTCAGTTAAGTTGTTATAATAATATTTATAACAACTTAACTGAACGGGTGGAAAGGGGCTCTACCAACATCTTTAGGGCTCCAGAGACCTCACCTGCTAGTGGCGCACCTGCTGATCAAAGGACGAGCCTCGTTAATTTACGGTACCTATGGAGTGGCTTCGGCCCCTACGTGGGTACCAGGTGGTACAACAGTGTTGGTCCGGGGGGGTACCATCGTGCAGCTGTGCTAAAGCCCCCCAAGTAACCTAGCCCAGGCCGGGTTGCGTTAGGGGTTCAGCACCTGCACCGCCGGGCCCGGGCGATGTATGGTGCAGCAGGCATGGGACCAGTGGGGGCGTAGCGGAGTTTAGTGTGGGTGGTGTGGGTCGATTTGCCGGCCAGGGAGACCCTTAGCAACGGCGTTGCCATGGTCACCCGCAACACAGTCATGGGGCCCGTGGGACCAACCACGCCAGGAGGCTGCCCCACATGTTGCGCATAATCCTGATGTGGGATCGCCGCTCCGGGTGGTAACCGGTGTGGGGTAGCGGCGGCCTTGCATCAGGGGGGTTTGGGAGCCCTTCCGTCCAGCGGGTCGGCTCCGACCTAACCACATGGTTCCAGACGAAGCTAGCCGAAATGTCGCCCTGTTTCACGCTTCTTCTTCAAATTTATAATGGCAGTGCAACATAATACACAGAAAACGTTCCACAGCGGTCCCAGGAAACCCCACAACTTCACTTTTCGAGATGGAGTTCACCAACATCCGTGGACTCCATGCGAACCTCGATGCCGTCCACCATCACTTAGAGACGGCACGGCCCGCTGTGATGTTCCTCACGGAGACACAAATACGCCGCCCTGACGACACGTCTTACCTGTGTTACCCCGGCTATGTCATCGAGGAACAATTTCGAGATAAAGCCGGGGTGTGCGTGTTCGTTAGGGCGGATTTTTGCTGCCGTAAGTTGCGCTGCCTAGAGAACCCCTCCAACTCCGTCCTCTGGCTGCACGTAGACTATGGCTCTATGAGCCAGATCTACGTGTGCGTCTACCGTTCCCACACAGGGGATTCTGAGACAACAAAGCTCTTCCAGTACCTCAGCGAGACGGCTGATGATGCGCAGGTGTGGTTCCCGAACGCTGACCTAGTGTTTCTGGGGGACTTCAATGGCCATCACATTGAATGGCTGGTGTCCCTCAGGACTGATCATGCGGGTAGGGCCGCCCACGCGTTCACTCTCTCCCACGGTCTGACCCAGATGGTATGCGGGATCACCCGGATACCAGACCGGTCAGATCACGCGCCCGCTCTGCTGGATCTACTGCTAATGAGTCGCCAGGCCCAGTATAGTGTATCGGTAGGAGCCCCATTGGGTAGTTCCGACCACTGTGTGGTTCACGCTGGCGTGAAGGTGTCACCTCCTGCACGTGCTGTAGAAATGGCACGACGTCTATGGCACTACTCGACAGCGGATTGGGACGGTCTACGCAATTATTATGCGTCCGTCCCCTGGAGCCAGCGCTGCTTTGTAGGAAAGGCTCCTTCGGAAAGCGCTTCTGCGATTGCTGGCGAGATCAGTTTAGGGATGGAATATTACATCCCTTTCACTGATGTCGCCAGTATCCGCAGAGCCCGTCCCTGGTTCGGGCGAGATTGTGCTAAAGCTGTTCGACAAAAACAGTCGGCATATCGCGCCTGGATCAGGGGACGGGCTGTGCGCGACCCAAACGTGGGCCACCTCAAAGCAGCGTACAACCGGGGCACAAAATCCAGCAAGAGGGCCTTTAAGAGAGCGGATGCCCAGCGCGTCGCGCGGCTTGGTCAGGAGCTCACTTCCCATCCCACGGGCAGGCGTGGATACTGGCAACTGGCCAAAGCCGTGCAATCTAACTTTTGTCAGTCCTCGCTGCCACCGCTGCGTTACCCAGATGGAACACTGGCACACAAAGCCCAAGAGAAAGCGGATTTGCTCGCAGACCTCTTTGCGCCTAATTCCCGGGTCGACGACCGTGGCCTGCAGCCCCCCGCCATCGCCAACTGTGGCTACACTATGCCTGACATTGTACTCAGGCAATGCGATGTACGGGCAGTGCTGCGATTACTCGACACGCGGAAAGCCAGTGGCCCTGACGGCATTCCAGCGGTGGTACTACGGAACTGCGCAGCTGAGTTGTCTCCTGCACTTACTCGTCTGTACTGCCGGTCTTACTCCACAGGAATCGTGCTGGAGGTCTGGAAGGAGGCGTACGTACAACCGATCCCCAAGAAAGAAGATCGGTCTGATCCAGGCAACTATCGACCCATAGCTGTCACCTCAGTCATCTGCAAGGTGTTTGAGCTCATCATCAACAAGCAGCTCATGCAATACCTCGAAGATCACTCACTAATTAAGGCATCGTAACGCATGTCTGGGGTGAGGCTATGGAAAGGCACGGCGAGTGCTTGGCGATTAGCCTGGAC
>OY748300.1:589413-697617 GCA_963556515.1 Nudaria mundana
CGGCCATGAGCGAGTCGGACTCGCGCACAATCGTGTTCACACCAAAACGACAAATAAGTTTATAGCGGCAACAGAAATACATAAGCTGTAAACATTTCAACTTTCTAATTATCACGGTTCACGAGATACAGCCTGTTGACAGACGGATGGACGTACGGACAGTGGAGTCTTAGTAATAGGGTTTCCATTTTACCCTTTGGGAATCCTAAAAATTGTTAGTAAAATTGTTAATAAAAAATTGTGTAATAATTTAAAGGTACAATTATTTGATAATAAAATTGTAAATGTAGTGCGGGTGTTTTGAAAAGATCTACCGAACCTCCAGTATGAAGATGACGAATAGATTTTCTTTGAATATATAATTCTTAGCCTCATCCATTTGTCAGCTTTGACTTGGGGCTGAATATATTTTTTCTGATTTGAACAACTTACTCGTATTATAGAACTTATTAATGTACATAAAATTGCAAAGGGTAGGTACAAATAATACTTAGCGACAGTTTTTCTTTCCCAACTAAGCTATAATACCTGTCAAAGAAAAATCCTTTGTAATAAAACAAGATGTACCTACAGCTAGAGAGTTAGTTACTCTGTAATGTGAAACACTCAAATAAAAATTTTATCGAGAGTATAAAATATATGGACCGATAATTTCCGATACGTCACAAAATGTAAGATATTTCCCTTTGATCATAATGTAATAATGTCAATATGCTTGTTTGTAATTATGAAATTCCTTGTGTACTTGAGAGAATTCCAATTGAAATTCTATTATGAACTGCTTGTGCCTGTGCACGCGACTTTGCTTGCGTTGTCTACTATTTGCGTCTTTTTTTGTCGTTTGGGTTCGACTTCAATATTTGTGTGATCCACAAAAATGTTTTTTCCGGAGTTTGGGTACTTTCTATGTACATTTTAATATGCATCTATTTAAAAATATACAAGTATGTTGAGTCGTCGGTCCCGGTTGTCATACGAACATCTATTGATTTCAAATATTGGATAGAATCAGGCGTTACAAGGCAAAAGTCCATGACAAAGCAATGGTAAGTATGATGTTCAAACTTTTTCAAATAATAGCTTTATTTTCGCTAAAATAGCCTAATTTAATATAAATAACTAATAAATAATAAAAATAACTCATAAATAATAAAAATAACCTCTACACGAGGCATTCTCAAGACTGTCTCTGAGACAGTCTTGCGAACAGCCACGACGTTTTAATGTCTTCTATTTTAGCGAAAAATATGCTATTATTTGAAAAAGTTTGAACATCATACTTACCATTGCTTTATCTATTGATTTGTCAGACTTGTTGTTATCAAAGCCAATATTGAGCCAACCACCTTTATTTCCTATTTCCTAATAGAAAATATAGGCTAAAGCACATACAAAATACAGGAAAATACGGGGTAAATTCGCCATGTTTGGAGAGCTCTCCAATCTAATTTTTACTCCCATACTGAAGGTAATCAACATTAGACTGTTGGTCAGTATGGTACTGTTGGAATACCAAACAGTTTCAAATTGAAAACCCTGCCCGGATTTGACCAACGGCTTTTGAGTAATTTTACTGATTACTCTTCGATATTAGCTCAAGGTAACTCTTCTAGCTTCACTCACATGAGATTTATCTACTCCGTATACCACAGATTTGGTCCTCAGACAAATAGTACTTCAGATATAAACAGCCGGGAACATCGTTTATCAGTCAAGGCAATAAATGTAGATAAAATCTAGTCTAATCTGATTAACTTAGTGTTAAAATTCCAGTCAGTCAATACAGTTCAACGGTTGCGTGATGTTAGTTGTGATTGCGAAGTAAATCAATGTACACAAACTCGAATATGCTCAAAAGAATATAAAAAATACTGGTCAAGTGTCGGAGTCACGCACAAAGGGTTCCGTACCAAAACACCAAAAATGCCCACTTAAATATTTATTATACCTTGTTTTTAGTACCTATTTGTTGTTATAGAGGCAACAGAAATACATAATCTGTGAAAATTTCTACTTTCTTACTAACACGGTTCATGTGATACAGCGCAAGATAGACAGACGGACGGACAGCGAAGTCTCAGTAATAGGGTTCCCGTTTTACCATTTGGTTACGGAACCCTAAAAAGTAATAGATAAGGTTCTTTTTATATTCGAGGCTATTCTTAGAATAAAAATATATCACGAAGCATCATAAAAACAACATTGAAGAGAAATTACGACAAAAACATTACAGAGTTCACGCCCGAATATTTATATAGCGTTCGGTAGATTAAATAACAGTGATTTATTACGTGCGAAGAATTTTATAAGAAATAACATAGTGGGTTCCTAGACCCGAATACCAAATGAGATACGACTCTTTACAAGAAGAAATTAAATTATCAAAGGTCTGTCCGCCGCTGAGCCAAGTTGGATTTGAGGTCAGAACAGACTTTCCTCGACGTTTGTTTAGCTTTTTTTGAAACGAGGAGTGAATATAAATTTAAATACAAACATACCTACATGCAGACATACTTATATATAATGACGCCTATTAACCCGAAGGGTTAGGCAGAAGCATATTTTTCGCCCACTTTTTTTGTTTGGCAAATCTATTGCCATTAAACAAGTGGCGGCGCATCTCGCATGGCAACTACGCGGCTACGTACGCGGTGGCTCGGAGGTGTGACACTACAGCGCGCTCACTTAGCTGTAATATAGCTTCGCATTCTTTGCACTTAAAATATTACGACAAGTAAACCTATTTTTACAGTCCAAATTCTTTCATTTGATGGAGTAACCATAACGGTCACTCCATAAGTACTTTTATATTGGCTAGAGCGTCATCCGTAGCACTTTGCAATAAAGTGTGATGTCCGCCCTGTAGTTACAGCCAATTACTAACAATCTATTATCCAATAACCCTATATTCATGGTTCGATAACAAATTGTCGTTTGAAAGTTGCTCGTTTAGTTTGAACAGCACATCATATTTCAAAAAACTTTAACACAGAAAATTATTTAAGAGCGCTGATTTTGCTGACCAGGGAGATTTTTAAAGAAATGTTCCTTTTACAAAATGACAATTTCAAAGGTTTTAAAATTTACAGAGGCACTAGGGAACAAACGCTGCTCCGCCTGCATAGATTTCTGCTTTCTTACGGGAACCTTTTATCGAGATAAAAGTGGGGGTGGACCTGTCAAGGGGTTAAACATATGTCCACACAACTCATCAAAACCAATCTGACCGTATTATAAACTTAAGACTAACGGGTCTTTTACGCGATTATTGAGATATATACATACCTCTTTATTACCCGACGTTTCGGCCCTGTTATAAGGCCGTGGTCACGAGTGGACTGGCTTCAGCTCATCGTCGTCTTCGTGAAGTGCGGGTTTGTTCAACTATCCTCACTTCGTCGTCACTAACTATTGTGTTTGGAGAGCCACTACTACGGCATACCATACCGATAGTATCAGCAAGCGGGCGTTCGGTGAGGTGGCGAGTACATTTGCTGATCACCGGATTCCACGACGTAGATAGTCGATATCCATCTTCCCGGTTAAAGTTGGCCACAGGTTAAGGTTGGTAACAGGGCCGAAACGTTCGGGTAATAAAGAGGTATGTATATATCTCAATAATCGCGTAAAATACCCGTTAGTCTTAAGTTTATAATGTGTACAAAACGCGAAAGTTTAAAGAACAATCTGACCGTTTTGTGAACTTATTTATGTAATAACTTTTTGTCCCGGCGAACTTTGTACCGCCTCAAAATAAAAATAAAACTGGCCTGAACTTACACAAATATAGACGAAAATTAGCCAAACCGATTTATACTACCAAACTCAATAATATGTAATCTCGATACCAAGGGATTGATAATGCCATGAAATCCTGTCAATGTCAAATTGGGAATTATATAGAAAAGAAAAAGAAAGAAAGAAAGAAAAACATTTATTGCTCCACTTAGGTACTTATATAAAATAACAAAAAACAACGAAAACAATATATTACAGTTTGGTATATACATAATAACAAAGAATAAAATAAAATGAAATAATAAAAACACATACATAAATGTGGAGTAAAAGTGGAGTAAAATGCCGTCTCTCAGCGTTATGCTGTCTGCGTGGTGCAAGGCAGACAGCGCTGGTTTATATCAATTATCAATCCCGGATAGATAGCAAAAATATGGATTGAGATTACCAATATCTTTATTAATTTTTTGGTGGTCTTCAAAAGATCTTAGTAGCACCCGGCATCCTCACCTGCAGGTAGCCTGTCGTATTCAAATAGTAAATTCGTTTGCTCAATGTATGTCTAAACCCCTTATTTTTTTTTTTTAATTCCGCGGCCCAAGGCCGCGGCCGCTCTAACGCCGTTGCCGGGCGTCTCTGGTTACTAGCAGAGGGTATGTCCAGTGGCGCCCGGCGGACTTTGACCACCTCTGTGGTCTCTTCGGGTGTTGGGTCGGGACGAGAATCCCGCGTCGTTGGGGGAAGGGTTTTATCCCGCGTCAGTGAGTGTATCTGGTTGCGTGCTATGGGTCAAAGGCCCCGCAGCACGCAACCCTTCTAGCCTGCTTCTGTAAGGACGGCGGATGGCGATCCCGCCGTCCTCAGGCCCCGATCATGGAGGTCGATAGTCTTGGGCGTAGTCGCGTAGTCTGGGGCGCCCTGGCCGCCGACTACGGAACTCGGCGGGGAGGGTACGCTCCCTCTCCCTCCCGGCCGCCTCCTTCGCGAGCATGACTTGCTCGCAGAAGGACACGGCCGCGTTCCACCTACTCCGGCTGGAGACCATGGCTTGAAGCATGGTCTCCAGCGAGAGGGTATCCACGCCCAGACCCACTACGAGGTCCCGGCGCTGGCTCGCCCACGCTGAGCACTCCACCAACGTGTGGAGTGCGGTGTCGTCGTCGGAAACCTCGCAGTGTTGACACCGGGGTGTGACCTCACGATGCATGCGAAACAGATAGCTACCGAAGCATCCATGCCCGGCAACGATCTGCGTCGCACGATACGTGAGGTCACCATGCTGCCTCTGCAGCCAATCGTCCATGATCGGTCTCACCGCCGCGATGATGGTGGTACCCCACTTGGGTTGCTCTAGTCGCACCCTCCATGACTCCATGCGATCCTGGCGGAGTTGGGACCGCTGGTCCTCGATTTCTCGAGACGCAGGTCTGTGGTCCCGCTCCAGCGCCTCCTTGCGCCATTGGAACAATGACGCAAGGGCTCTCGCTTCCAGGTCCCATGGAGGGGTCCCGGCTAGGAGACATGCAGCCTCTCCGGAGATCGTGCGGTACCCCCGTATGGTTCTGACGGCCAAGGTTCGAAGTGGTCTGTTTAACAGAGTCACGTTCCCCTTGACCGCCAACCTATCCGCCCATACGGGAGCCCCGTATAGGGCCATACTCCGCACGATCCCCAGGTACAGTCTCCTGCAGGAAGCGTTGGGTCCCTTTAGGTTGGGCATCAGTCGCGAAAGCGCGACTGATGCCTGCGTCACCTTGGGGACCAAACTTCGGAAATGTGGTCCGAAGTTCCATCGGCTATCAAGTACGATCCCTAGGTACTTCATCGAGGGCTTGATGCCGATGCTAACGCCTCCCACATTTATGCTGGAACCTTCGGGTGGACCGTTCCGAGGTCTGTGAAAACACAGAACCTCGGACTTGTGCAAGGCCACCTCCAGTCCCAGCTGCCGTATCCGACCCACGACTCGAGCAACACCCGTCGTGACCTTGAGTGCTGCCTCCTGGTACGTTGCACCCCGCGCCGTGACGAGGGTATCGTCGGCGTAGCACGTTACGCCGACGCCCCTAGGCAACGCACCCCGCAGCACCCAGTCGTAGCCGATGTTCCACAGAAGCGGCCCCAGGACCGACCCCTGTGGAACACCGCACGACACATCTCGCCGAGCTGGCCCGAGCCAGCTGGGGAAAGCTACGGCCCTCTCCAAAAAATGTGCCCAACGCGGATCCGGGGGATTTGCTACCGGCTGTGGGAGGTCAGGTGAGGGGACGACATCGAACCGGATGTACCGATGGTCCGAGTGCGTCTCCTCACCCTCCTCCACGCGCCAGCCTATAATACGGCGGGCGAGGTCAGGGGATGCGAACGTTACGTCTACGATCGATTCCCCCCCTCGCCGCCAAAAGGTGACGACATTCCCCCGGTTGAGGACCTCCAGACCACGTGTTCTGGTCCAGTCCTCAAGAAGCCTCCCCTTGTCCCTGGTTTCCCGGGAGCCCCACGCCTCACTCCAGGCGTTGAAGTCTCCCAGGAGCAGGACAGGGCGAGGACGGCACGCAGCGAAGACGACGTCGAGCTCAGAGAGCCATAGCTCAAACTGAGACTCGTCAATGTTCGGCGAGATGTAGGCCGACACGACCGCAAACCCTTCAAATTCCGCCGCAACACACCCCCGGCCGCTTGCAATCAATGCAAGGCGCGAGGTGTCCACGGCGGAACCCCCAAAAATGCAACAGGCCGAGTCGTCCTGGTCCACCGGGCTTCCCGGGTGGACATAATACGGCTCGGCGACCACGGCCAAGTTAATGGACCACTGCGCGATGCTCTGGTACAGAAGATCCTGAGCAGCGCGGCAGTGGTTCAAATTCACCTGCAGGATGCGGACATGGGCGCACATTAATGTACGTCCATGTCAGCATCCCGCTGCGAACATGGCCGCGCAGAAGCGGCTCCCCCGCTGCCTACAGCGGACGGACGAGGTTTAGGCCTCGAGGCGGCGCAGGTACGGCTGCCGACCCGATGGTCCGCCGTTTTGCCCTCCGCCTCGCATCTATAACAGCGAGGCGGGGCCTCACAGCCATTGGCCTTATGACCGGGCCGGCTGCAGCGGAAGCACCGTTCGCCCACGGTGTCTTCCGCTGTGCACTGCACTCCGACGTGCCCCACCACCATGCACCGGAAACACCTGGTTTCCCGGGCACGAAGGAGGTGCACCTGCGCCTTTAGGAAGCCCCCTACAAGGAGGCTTCGTCCGTCCGCCAATTTAAGTGCCGCCGCGACGGGGCACTGGACGACTGTCATCCCATGACCGGTGGAGCCGAAGGAGATATCTCCAGCTTTCACCTGGTCATGGGGGCAGCCGCCCGCCTCCACGACGGCGGAGATTACTTCCTCCGTCGTGGCCGCGTCATCCAGACCCGTGATGCGCAATGCGGCGCATTTGGTAGGTCTGGTGACGCGGACGGCTTCTGCGTCCAGCGCGACCCTAAGGTGAGCCGCAATGGCGTCCGCTTTGGGACCGCTGGAGGCGCCGGAGACCTCGAGGAGGCGAGCACCGGTGCGGGTGTTTTTACACCGGAGCCCCCCCTGAATATCGAGGGCCGAGAGGTTCACTGAGGCTTTAACCTGCCTCAGGACATCGGCGTACCCCACACCCTTTTCACACCTGCCGGCGTCACGGTCAGGACGACGGCGGTGGAGCGAGGAGGGCGGGGCCTCTTCGGCGCCTTCGCCGCGGCGGCTTTGGCCGCTTTCTTTTTGGCCCTCTTGCGCTGCTTTTTGGCACCCACTACTTCCCATCCCTCCCGTCTGGAGGGATGTAAAGAGGCAGCAGGAGCAGCAGCGGGAGTGGCCCTGAAGGCAGCGGGGGTGGCACTCCTCTTGCCCTTCCCCTTGCCCTTCCGCGAAATGGCCGCAGCCTCGGCTGGCGTCCGCCTCGCTGGGACAGCGGACGGGGGCAGGGTGGGGTGGCGGCTAGGAGGCCGGCCTCTCGGACGGGGCGCAACGCCGGCGCCAGCAACAGCCGCGTAGGACAACGCGGGCTGCGTCAGCGCAGGGCGGTACGCCCGGTCCTCAAGGACGCCAAGGCGCCTCTCGATCGCCGCCATGAGCTCAGTAAGAGTAGGCGGCACAGGCTGTGGCGGCGATACGGGCGCCGCATTGGGCGCGGTTCTGGGTGCCGTCTTTGATGGCCCAGCCTTCGGGGAAGGCGGCGTGGGTTGGTCCGTCTGGGTCCCGGTAGGCCCCTTGACCAGCTTGGTCAGGTTCGCGACCTCCTGTCGCAGGGCCTCCATCTGTAGCCGGGACGCGGCAAGTTCCGCCTCCAGGCTGGCCACCTGGCCCCGGAGCTTCTGCTCCTCTGCGGGGACGCTCCGCGCTAGGAGCTCATCCAGGGAAGACTGGGCGTGAGTCACTGCCGTCTTCACCACATGCCTCTTACCCTGCAGATTTTTGGTGCCACCCTTCATGGCTTCTGCAATTCGGGTAAGAGCCAGCATGAGCTCCCGCGCGGCTGGCACCTACTTGTCCCTGCCACTGGGCAGGAACGGCACTGTAGGGGCGGGGGCTTTAAATACCGGCGACTTTCGGTATTTACCGGACGTCGTAATCGCCAGGTATTTCGTCGGAACCCCCTCCTCGGTCTCGCTGGATGCGGTCCCCCCAGAGCAACTGGTGCTCCGGTCACGCGACGACCCCGCCTTCGGGACTACCTTCTCCCGAGTCCTTTTGACTGGGGTCTTCCACAAGGAAGAACCCTCCGTCTCCATGCTGCTGGGAACGACGTCTGTCCCAGCAGTGGTCGACGCGACCTCCGCGTCGGTTTGGGGGGTGGTTTTGAGGCACACCCCTTGGCCTGTCGGGCTTTGTTGACCCCTCCCAAATACCTGATGGGGGTCGCTGTGACTGGTGCCGGGCCTGAGCCCCGCATCAGTCACAGCCGGGTGTTCGTGGAGGGATTCCTCACCTCCAGTTCCCCGTTGGGTAATCTTATTATTCGTAGTTTGCAAAGCCATTTTAAATAGTTTAACGTCCTTCGACGGGCGACACCCTAGGCGTGACAGCTCCCCTGCACGATTCATCCCAGAGCTTGGGATTGGGTTAATTTTTTATAGAGGTGTTCATCCTCGCGGCCCCGAGGGGCCACCGGTCCTGTCAATTCAGGATTACGGCTGGGCCGGGCGGGGGTCTTTACAAGACCGTTCCGCCCGCCCCGTTGGTGATTTTTTAACGAGGTTTTCTTCCTCACGGTTCCGAAGAACCGGCTTCCCGCCTGCTGTCAGGCGGGGTTCGGCCGAACGGTGGCCGTGTCCGACACCGCTGATGAGCTCAGTGATGTCGGACCCGTCGCTCTGGTGGTTTCTCCGCACAGCAGCACTCTGCTCTGCAGAGTGTCGGCGGAGAGACTTGGGCCGCGCTAGGCCCCCGTCGTGGTGGGTCTGCGTTCCTCATGCGAGGCGGCAAGACCCCCACCTTGGCCAGAATTAGCCGTAGTAGCTACAACTCTGCGGTACGTTGCCGCAGAGTTGCAGCCACTGCCGTTGCCCGGGGTGCACCACGTGGAGGATCTGACCAAAGCACCCCATGTCTAAACCCCTGACTTTTTAACTTAGTAGATAGAAATATATCAAGAGCTTCAATCATTCTCGAGTTTAAGCGAGACAACCGAACAACAATATTATACATAACATAACATAGCATCACGTCTTTTTCCCCGAAGGGGTAGGCAGAGGTGTGCAAACACACCCACATCTCGCCAGTTATGTTAGGTCCCATGTAATAGGGGGCGAGCCTAATGCCATTTACCGGGCACAAGTTCCAGACTCTGGGATAATTATCTGGGTAAAATTCTAAAGAGAATTATACATTATTCACCAGACCCGGGAATCGAACCCGAGACCTCGACCAATATTATACAAAGATAAAAATTTCATCAAAGTCTTTAAATTACGCCTGTATGACATAGGGGTAAACAGAGGTATATTATACGCCCACTTTTCGTATGTAACGTGCTTGGTCCCAAGCAAATGGGAACTTATATTTGCCAGAGCCGAAAAAGTCTGAAGCACATAGTAAAATCAAGTTCTGTGTCAGAAAAAAACAGAATAAAAAGGCACACCTGCTAACAAATTACCTCAATCTACCGCGAGGACAAATTACACGATTACCCGAACAAATTACGGAGTCACTTACCCTCGTGTAATAGTGTTGTTGGGAGTATCAACGATACATCGTCGTATTACTGTACAAACATCACTCATCTTGCTTATTTGTAGGCAGTAGCTATACTTTTAATGTCTTGATTCCCAAATGGGTAGATAGAGGTGTTCATTGCGCCCACATTTCGTCGTTTGAGTATTATTGCCAGCCTCATCTGTATGACGTCATCAGGTGCACTGTGTGCAGTTGCTTGCGTTTATTACTCAGGACGTACTACTGGCGAAATAGGGGTTTGTAATACACCTCTGCCTACCCGTTTGGGGTATGTCTGTGTGTGTTTGTTTGTGTGACTTTGTTTATTTAGACTGACGGTTTTATTTATTTCATTGAAACGGTTTTAGTTTTTCAATTCCGGCAGTTCCTGATAAAAATCTGACTTTTCTAATTACAGAAATTCGATATCGCCAAAGAGTTGCTTGATGACAGTTGCTTCACGGAAACTATCGAAGTTCAGCCGCAGGGCAATTAGACTGGATAGCGAAAAGGCTCAGCGGATGGTGATTAGTAGAAGGAGGTATAGTATAGTTAAGTTAAGTTTAATATGTTTAGTATAAATATTAGTTAAATAGGTAGGTAAATAGTTACCTACGTCTATAGAATAGCCACACTCAATGCGTAGGAAAAGGTTGCTGGACTCATCTTGAGCGTTATATTGATTTTATGACCACACAAAAACGATAAATGGCAGTTAGGACAAATAAAAAGTTTATTCTTATTTAGGCAACAACAGATTGAGGCCAACAATCCATCAACGGGGATTAATACCCCCTCCCCCGTTTGCCGTCAGCGCCGGATTTGGTTCTATTAAGCCTAGCGTAAGCACTTTAATTGATGTGCTAACCCTTCAATAATTAGTTTTACAATAAGTCTTGATATTTTAATTGTTTAATTAAATTATTACGAGTGTTGTATAGGTGCTTGGCGTGTAAGACTTTTTAGAGCAACTTGAGTTCACGAATTCAGTTAATGTATCATCACCTCAGTTATCTTTTTTTTTTAATTCCGCGAGGTCCTATAGGCGGCCGCTCCCATATCCACTGCTGCGGGCGTCTCTGGTAACCCCAGGAGGTATTTCCAGTGGCGCCCGGCGGACTTTGGCCAGCTGTGTGGCCTCTTCAGGGGTTTAGTACCTCAGTTATCCTTAACTAACTTTGTCTAAAAACTTATGCTATTGTATAAGTCAGTTGTGGGTTCTCTAAATATAAGTAGGTACAAATATAATTCCATCTGTGAGGACGAAAGCTACAATTTCAGACGTACGAGCATTTAAATATGGTTGAAAATCTTCATTTCAAACGCCCTGTCCGTTTCTCTTCCACGGAAATGTTGATAGGTTTCCTTTTAGCACCTAACACCCACCATTCCATTTCGTGGTACTAATGTCATAATTAGGTGTATGCGTGTGCGTGTGACTCAATCATACAAAAGTCACTTTTTTGAAGAGAAATCTCCCATTCAACGGCGTGGAGAGTTTTTGAATTGTGTGTAGTAAAAAAAATACCGAATGATAATCGCGGTTGTTAGGTGATACAACAACGACCCAACGGTCGAGAATAAATTAAAAAGTTTTGTCGTAAAACACAAACTCATTTGCTAAGACTTTTTGGTAAACATTCTATCTATCATGTTATATCTCCGGATTGTTTTAATGGGTTCAAGATAACTTTGTAATAATAATAATATTATGTTTACATAGTACATATACAGGTAGTTAATTACCTAATAAAAATACTACTAGAGATAGGAAAGTATCCATGTAACTGGCTGACCTGGTAAACATTGTTACGCAATATAAATTACCCCAAGGAGAAGGGTTTACAACCTATTATTATACCTCCAAAATATACAATTACAAATAGTGTACCTGCCATAGTGACAGAAGATTTCTAGCAGCAGCGCCCCGTACCGGGTCCAATAATATTTTCCTTCCAGGAACCCATTGAAACAAAGATACTCGTAACATAACACACACAATTTCTTGCAAAATTTAATCGGTCCTGGAGGAGTTAAATGACAAACAAATCTAAGTACAGAAAAATTCTAATTATTATGTTAAAATGTCAATAAGATTACTCACATAACCAATCTTTTGTTGTGATATCTATAAAATAAAACGGACAAAATAAACTACGTGAAATACTTAAGAAATAATTTAATAATAGTTGTCCCCTTCATTGTTACAATAGAGAAAAGTTAGGAGACTATAGAGTAAATGATATTATTGTTATAATGGTTTTATTAGTGAGGGTCAATTACAACTTTGAAATTGTCATAATAAAGGGTTAATCTGTTCAAGGTGACTTTCAGTTGTTTTCCTCTGATCTCTTGATAACGTCAGTTACGATTACTGTTTCAATTAAACTGCCAACGATAGTCGGCCAAATGAAACATAATTTATTTAAATAGTCCCTACGGCAATACTATAAAAGTAATGTTTTTAAATAATCATACGAGTCGGTCATAAAAGGCGGCTAGTGTAATTTTTGAGCGAAGCGAGCCGAAGGCGAGCGGAGCTCTCAACGGGTGACTCAAATTATTTTTCAAACGATTTATGTTAAATTGTTTCTCGGCGAATACTCGGCCGATTTCGGATTTTCTTGCACTCATCAAAAGCTTACAGAATTACCCAGGTTATTACGATGCCAGAATTTTGAATTTAAACTCGCTTCGCTCAAATATATGCTGCAGCGTAACGGTACGTTTCGCGACTGCGGCAACCTAGTTATTCAACATCTGATGCCCGTGGCCAACTGACCATCACAACCCATGGGCGATATCAAAGCTCTGTAGTTTGACCACGAGGATTTTGTTTTAGAGCTCATAGATGTTTGTGTGACTAAAATGTGCTCTTCGAGACGTAGAGGTGTCTCAATGTCTTAAGAAATGAAGCGATCGTTTCTTAAGACATTCTAAAACGGCTAGGTGTTGTTTAACCTTTGCAAAGTGTTAACCTACTAGGTTACTACTAAGCCACGAGGTATGTAGTCACGAGTTATAAGTATGATGTATACCTTGAATAAGAAGTCTTATAAGGCCTCTTTATTATTTTCTTCGGTGGTCAGAAATAAATAATTCTGTCTTTCATTCTGAAGCCTAACAAATTACAAAATAATTTCCATTTGCAGCCTTTTGTTCGCCGTATTATATGTGTCAGATATGACAGATAGCTCACCATGCAGGTACTATGGATGATGTATGATTACAATCCTACATCGAAATTTTATTCGTCTTTTTATTAAAAATTCTATATCACAGATATATTTTTATAGGTTTTACTAGGTAGTTAACGAGGAACATTTATATAGTCCAACAAGTTTTAAAATATATAAACATAAAACATAGCATCACGCCTTTTTCCCCGAAGGGGTAGGCAGAGGTGTGCAAACACACCCACATCTCGCCAGCTATGTTAGGTCCCATGTAATAGGGGGCGAGCCTATTGCCATCTACTGGGCACAAGTTCCAGACTCTGGGATAATTATCTGGATAAAATTCTAAAGAGAATTGATACATTAAAATATATGACATTTGTAAATTTATTATTTCTAAGCCTAGCATAATAGAATGCTAGGACGCCAGGGATTCTACTTAATGGTACGAATATGTAACATCTGTCCTAGCTGTGGGAGGTTTTTGGTTTAATTACAGAGTGGTTTTTAATATTCTATAGTGACTTGTGCCCTTACGTGGGAACGAAAAATCACTGGGATATAGGCATGATGTACGTCTGTACATACTAACCGTTTTTTTTTTTTTTTTTTTTTTGATGAGTCAATTGGGTTTTAGTTTCAGGAGTGGCGCTTATGGTATACGCCTTCTCCTGGAACCGTTTGCAAGTGGATTGTTTAGTTAGTGAAGTGTTTAGATGTTATGTGCCGTTAGAGTGTTTTAGTTGATTTACGATAAAGGTGATGTGATGGAGGAGTGAGTTAAGTGTATCTGGGGCAGTTGTAAATAAGGTGGTTGAGGGTTTGCGAGATTATGTTGGTGGGAAGTTCGTGGGGTCATGATGAGTAGGAAGGAGTTGCTTGGTTAGGTTAAAGGTTTGCGAGATTTTGTTGGTGCAAGGACAGAGGTCGTTGTTTAGGTTTAGTTGATTAGGTTAGGTTAGTTGGGACATCCGCTTTTGTGTGTGGAAAAGTTACACGGGGTCAGTACTTTCCACACACTCCCTTAGTCGCCTCGTACGACATCCACGGGAGGATATGGGTTGGGGCTATTCTATTCTGCCGGCCACCACACGGCGGCATACTAACCGTTAGGGAGGATAGCCGAGGATGGAAGGACGGACAGACGGACGGACATGACGAAACTATACGTATAAGGGTTCCGAGACTTGGAACTACGGAAATCTAAAAATTTAATACAAATATTGGATAGAATCCGGCGTTACCTGGCGAAAATCCATGACAAAGTAGTGGTAAGTAAGATGTTCAAACTTTTCAAAATAATTGCAACATTCTCGCAAAAATATAAGACATTAAAACGTCGACAAATGTTTCACCTCTAAACGAGGCAATCTTAAGACACCTGACAATGATGCAATTATTTTGAAAAGTTTGAACACTAAATTTAATACAACTTAAGTATAATAAATAGATCTGACAGTTATTACCCACAATTTGGGTAATTTGTTTAGTAATAGTAAAACAATATGGTTATACGACTATGCACAAGTTGCCTTGATAATGTAGTGCCGATGTAGTGCGAAGTGCTAGTGATCGTCCAGTGTATGGTCCTCAAGTTGGAGTGTTGGACTGGAGCAGCTCTAGTCAGCACACCCTAATGCGTGCACCGTGTCGCACTAGTGCCCCTCTAGTGTTTACTACCGATATACCCTTATTCTGAAGATTACTAGAATATTAATATCGTTTTCATATTGTATGTCTATCATGGGTTTTCTTATAAGAGAGAAGAGACAGAAATCATTTTACCAAGAACTAAGCTCAGATAAAAAAGTATAGGTCGTGTACATTTATTTCTCAAACGGAAATTGAACCCGCTTGCGCAGTTTGAGGGTTTAGGGAGCCGACAAAATTTTCTTACATTAGGCTCGATGAATCTCAATATAACTACAACGAATGAGTTCTAAAATATTGGACCGAAACCTGACAGTAGCAATTATTTCTTTTGATAATGTTGTAATTTAAATACATAGCAAATTCGTATTAGAACAGACATCCTTTATTAAAATCAGAAGCTTTCAATAGCTTTTAACAATAATGTTACATTTCTCAATAAATAATTAAATATATTTTTATAAGTAAAATAATCTGTCTTACGCATCTCGGTAGCTACATAATACCGCATTGATATCCAGAATAGCCCCGCGGCATTGGACAATCGGCAAGTGGGATCCATTTGCACACTCTACTGCTCCATGAGCGTATTTGCTTGACGCCTGAGTTAGAATACTGCGAGGCTACTGAGCACACACACATACCCAATGCAACAAACTCACATTGCATTGCTGTGAACCATTGCGATCCATTTAATATAGATAGATCGTTTATACTAGTCACCTGTAATACTATATATAAATCTTTCGCGCGTTTGGCTCATACACAATACTTTGGGTAGGTAAAAGTGTAATTATTTGGCAGACACGATAATACTCTTCATTTAAGCAGATTTCTATTGTCGTTATAACCGATCAGAGCAGTCTTTGAAAAAAGTACATAATTAGCTACAAGAATCCTTTATATTGAGATTTACTACGAATCCAGTAACTGCGTCAGGACAATGTACTTTGCTATTCTTTGACCTACTTTCTGCTTGGTAGCTTTGTGTGGAACACGAACAACATTAGATATTAAAGCAACAATTACAAGTTTAGAAACATAGTTGTAAACTACCGAGCTTTGCTGGCTACATGGTTTTAAGCCAACAGTGTTCAACTGAACGTCGCGTCGTCGTCCGGTTTACAACCGCGTAAATTAGGTAAAGTAAGTACCTATTTAATATGTTTCGGAGAACAACAAAACTCGACAAATACACATACCTAATATAAATGATATTTATTTAAACTACACAAAGCAACATAATCAGTAAGCCTCAAACTTGTCAGCCGGAGACGCCGTTAATTCTTCATGCTGTACCAAAAGAAGAGCATGCAATTCACGTATCGAAAGAAGTATGTCAAGATCGTAGCTAGTTTAAACCCGTGTGGTGTCTGCGTCATAGGGTGACGTGATTTTTTCAACTTTTTTGTGATGCAAACTGTAGTAAAAATAAATAGCTACTAATTACTTAGAATTAATTAATCCACTAGCAGATTTATCTGTGCATAATACTCGTAACGGCATCAGTTATTCAGTCTCTCAATCGCTTTAGCACATGCTAAGTCGTTGCAATGCGTTCCACTCTGCATAGTCGTGCGAGTTGTTAACAAACTAGGTATGAGTATGCAGGAGGCCCCGGAGCCCAGACTCAATGGTAAAATAGTTGTAGAACTTTGTTAGTACCTGTGATATTCACATGACAATTTATGCATAAATTTTATTACAAACTTTGTTCCACAGTTTCATGAATGGTACAATGTTGTAAGACACACACAAATAAATGACTAATATCAGAAATTTTGGACACCTGTTTAAACCTGGACTGTAGCGACTGAATAAGGTAATTAACATCGGAATTTAGATTAGAATTATACCTAGAAGAATACCACGCCTGTTATCACGACTACCACGCCTGTTATTATGCCTACCACGCCTGTTATTATGCCTACCACGTCTGTTATTATGCCTACCACGCCTGTAATTATGCCTACCACGCCTGTTATTATGCCTACCACGGCTTTTATTATGCCTACCACGCCTGTTATTATGCCTACCACGCCTGTTATCACGCCTACCACGCCTGTTATTATGCCTGCCACGCCTGTTATAATGCCTACCACGCCTGTTATAATGCCTACCACGTCTGTTATTATGCCTACCACGCCTGTTATTATGCCTACCACGCCTGTTATTATGCCTACCCCGCCTGTTATTATGCCTAACACGCCTGTAATTATACCTACCACGCCTGTTATTATGCCTACCACGCCTGTTATCACGCCTACCACGCCTGTTATTATGCCTACCACGCCTGTTATTATGCCTACCACGTCTGTTATTATGCCTACCACGCCTGTTATTATGCCTACCACGCCTGTTATTATGCCTACCACGCCTGTTATTATGCCTACCACGTCTGTTATTATGCCTACCACGGCTGTTATTATGCCTACCACGCCTGTTATTATGCCTACCACGCCTGTTATCACGCCTACCACGCCTGTTACTATGCCTACCACGCCTGTTATTATGCCTACCACGCCTGTAATTATACCAACCACGCATGTTATTATGCCTACCACGCCTGTTATCACGCCTACCACGCCTGTTATTATGCCTACCACGCCTGTTATTATGCCTACCACGCCTGTTATTATGCATACCACGCCTGTTATTATGCCTACCACGCCTGTTATCTCGCCTACCACGCCTGTTATTATGCCTACCACGCCTGTTATAATGCCTACCACGCCTGTTATAATGCCTACCACGCCTGGTATGACGCCTAATACGCCTGTTATAATGCCTACCACGCCTGTTATGACGCCTAATACGCCTGTTATTATGCCTACCACGCCTGTTATAAGGCCTGCCACGCCTGTTATTATGCCTACCACGCCTGTTATCACGCCTACCACGCCTGTTATTATGTCTACCACTCCTGTTATTATTCCTACCACGCCTGTTATTATGCCTACCACGCCTGTTATCACGCCTACCACGCCTGTTATTATGCCTACCACGCCTGTTATTATGCCTACCACGCTTGTAATTATACGTACCACGCCTGTTATTATGCCTACCACGCCTGTTATCACGCCTACCATGCCTGTTATTATGCCTACCACGCCTGTTATTATGCCTACCACGCCTGTTGTTATGCCTACCACGCCTGTTATTATGCCTACCACGCCTGTTATTATGCCTACCACGCCTGTTATGACGCTTAATACGCCTTTTATAATGCCTACCACGCCTGTTATAATGCCTACCACGCCTGTTATTATGCTTACCACGCCTGTTATTACCCTACCACGCCTGTTATTATGCCTATCACGCCTGTTATTATGCCTACCACGCCTATTACGACGCCTAATACGCCTGTTATTATGCCTACCACGCCTATTATAATGCCTACCACGCCTGTTATTATGCCTACCACGCCTGTTATTATGCCTACCACTCCTGTTATTATGCCTACCACGCCTGTTATCACGCCTACCACGCCTGTTATTATGCCTACCACGTCTGTTATTATGCCTACCACGCCTGTTATTATGCCTACCACGCCTGTTATTATGCATACCACGCCTGTTATTATGCCTACCACGCCTGTTATGACGCTTAATACGCCTGTTATTATGCCTACCACGCCTGTTATAATGCCTACTACGCCTGTTATAATGCCTAATAATAACAGGCGTGGTAGGCATAATAACAGGCGTGGTAGGCATAATAACAGGCGTGGTAGGTGTGATAACAGGCGTGGTAGGCATAATAACAGGCGTGGTAGGCATAATAACAGGCGTGGTAGGCATAATAACAGGCGTGGTAGGCATAATAACAGACGTGGTAGGCATAATAACAGGCGTGGCAGGCTTAATAACAGGCGTGGTAGGCGTGATAACAGGCGTGGTAGGCATAATAACAGACGTGGTAAGTATAATTACAGGCGTGGTAGGTATAATAACAGGCGTGGTAGGCATAATAACAGGCGTGGTAGGGTAATAACAGGCGTGGTAGGCATAATAACAGGCGTGGTAGGCATAATAACAGGCGTGGTAGGCATAATAACAGGCGTGGTAGGCGTGATAACAGGCGTGGTAGGCATAATAACAGGCGTGGTAGGCGTGATAACAGGCGTGGTAGGCATAATAACAGGCGTGCAAGGCATAATAACAGCCGTGGTAGGCATAATTACAGGCGTGGAGACATAATAACAGGCGTGGTAGGCATAATCACAGGCGTGGTAGGCATAATAACAGGCGTGGTAGTCGTGATAACAGGCGTGGTGGGTCACATCACTAATTTTGCTGTCCCAAGTAATAAACGGCAATTCTAGTCCCGATACCCGACAGTATATAGAATAGATAATCATAACTATATCTATAATTCTAATCTAAATTCCGATGTTAATTACCTTATTCAGTCTCTACAGACCAGGTTTAAACAGGTGTCCAAAATTTCTGATATTAGTCATTTATTTGTGTGTGTCTTACAACATGGTACCATTCATGAAACTGTGGAACAAAGTTTGTAATAAAATTTATGCATAAATTGTCATGTGAATATCACAAAGTTCTACCACGCCTGTTCTTATGCCTACCACGCCTGTTATTATGCCTACCACGCCTGTTATTATGCCTACCACGCCTGTTATTATGCCTACCACGCCTGTTATTATGCCTACCACGCCTGTTATGACGCCTAATACGCATGTTATTATGCCTACCACGCCTGTTATTATGCCTACCACGCCTGTTATTATGCCTACCACGCCTGTTATCACGCCTACCACGCCTGTTATTATACCTACCACGTCTGTTATTACGCCTACCCCTCCAGAACATAGGCGTTAAAACTAATACATCCCGTAGCAAGCCTTTGTATTTTTCGATATTAATTACAACTTACTTTCTTTTACTCTAAAAATGTAAATGAAATGTAGCTTAACTATTGGAATTATCGGAATATTTACCATGTAACGTTGGTTTGAGTTTCCGATATTTCAGCACTGATTTTGCTAAAATAACCAGGACATAACCCAACTAATAATAAATATAATTTAATTGTTTCAGGCTCTTGAACCAACAATAACCGTTGCCGTACAACGACTATCGGATCAAGTGCGGGCTATCCAACGATGCAAGTTGTTGAATCAACCTGTGCTTGATCGACTTCGCCTGGAAGTGTTATAAGTACCGAAGACCGTAAGGACGTATGGAAGAGCAAGGAGCTACACGGGCGGTTCTACCGAGTCTTAACAGGACCCGATGTAGACCTGCCCGCATCGGTGAACTGGCTACGTTTCGGTGACCTCTTTGGGGAAACTGAAGGTTTTGCCTGTGCAATTGCAGATGAAGTTATTAAGACGAACAACTATCGGAAATACATCATGAAGGACGGTACGGTCGACATTTGTCGAGCATGCCACCGTCCTGGTGAATCACTTTGCCACATTATTTCCGGTTGTTCGTATCTTGCTAACAGCGAGTACTTGCATAGGCACAATCAAGTAGCCAGGATCATCCATCAGCAACTTGCTCTTCAATACGGCCTTATTGAGTTCGAGGTACCATATTATAAGTACACACTAATGCCAATTCTCGAGAATGGTCGTGCGTTGCTCTACTGGGACCGATCAATCATCACGGACAGGACTATTGTTGCCAATAGGCCTGATATCGTGTTGGTTGATCGGACCCAGCGTCGGGCAGTGCTCGTCGATGTCGCCGTCCCGCATGACGAGAATCTCGTGAAGGCAGAGAAGGACAAACTTAGCAAGTACCTTGATCTGTCCTTCGAGATAACCGCCATGTGGGACGTAGACTCGACGATCATTGTGCCGATGGTCATTTCGGCTAACGGATTAATAGCGAAGAGTCTCGACCAACATCTCAAGATACTCTCGTTAGATTGTTGGATCAAGAGTCAGATTCAGAAGGCTGTTATCCTCGACACGTGCCGTATTGTGGGTGCAAAGGGGTCCTTCTTACATCTATCGGGCCCCAGCGACCTCACCTGCTAGTGGCGCACCTGCTGATTAACGGACGAGGTTCGTATATTACGGTACCCATGTGGTGGCTTTGGCCCCTACGTGGATACCAGGTGGTACAACAGTGTTGGTCCGGGGGGGTACCACCGTGCAGCTGTGCTAAAGCCCCCCAAGTAACCCAGCCCAGGCTGGGTTGCGTTAGGGGTTCAGCAGCTGCACTGCCGGGCCCGGGGCGGTGTATGGTGCGGCAGGCAGGGGTCCAGTGGGGGCGAAGCTGAGTCGAGTGTGGGTGGTGTGGGTCGATTCGCCGGCCAGGGAGACCCTTAGCAACGGCGTTGCCGCGGCCGCCCGCAACATAGTCATGGGGCCCGCCTGGGACCAACCACCCCAGTAGGCTGCCCCACATGTTGCGCATAATCCTGTTGTGGGGTCGCCGCTCCGGGTGGTAACCGGTGTGGGGTAGCGGCGGCCTTGCATCAGGGGGGTTCGGGAGCCCTTCCGTCCGGCGGGTCGGCTCCGACCTAACCACACGGTTCTAGACGAAGCTAGCCTCTGCACTTTGTCACTTACTGCCGCACCAAATATCGCCCTGTCTTCACGCTTCCCCATATTTCAAAATGACAGTGCAACAAGAGAATAGACGGTACACAGCGGCCCCTAGAAACCCCACAAAGTTGACTTCGTTTGAGGTGGAGTTCGCGAATATCCGCGGACTCCATGCAAACCTCGATACCGTCCACCATCACCTGGAGTCGGCACGGCCTTCTGTGATGTTCCTAACGGAGACACAGATACGCCGCCCTGACGACACGTCGTACCTCTATTACCCGGGCTATATCATTGAAGAACAATTCCGCGATAAAGCCGGGGTGTGCGTGTTCGTTAGGGCGGATGTTTGCTGCCGCCGGTTGCGCTGTCTGGAGAACCCCTCCTACTCCGTCCTTTGGCTGCACGTGGATCATGGCTCCATGAGCCAGATCTACGTGTGCGTCTACCGCTCCCACACAGGGGACACTGGGACAACAAGGCTTTTCGAATACCTCAGCGAGATGGCTGACGATGCGCAGGTGCGGTTCCCGAACGCTGACCTGGTTTTCCTGGGGGACTTTAACGGTCATCACGTTGAGTGGCTGGGGTCCCTTAGGACCGATCATGCGGGACGAACCGCCCATGCATTCGCTCTCTCCCACGGGCTGACCCAGATGGTACGGGGGATCACCCGGATACCTGACAGGTCAGACCACACGCCCGCCTTGCTGGATCTACTGCTGACGAGTCGCCCAGCCGAGTACAGTGTGTCGGTACGCGCCCCACTGGGCACATCCGACCACTGTGTGGTGCACGCCAGCTTCCAAGTGCCACCGCCTGCTCGTGCTGAACAAATGACTCGACGACTATGGCACTACTCGTCGGCAGACTGGGACGGTCTCCGCGATTACTTTGCGTCCATCCCGTGGAGCCAGCGCTGCTTTGTAGGGAAGGCGCCTTCGGATAGCGCTGCTGCCATTGCTGGCGAGATCAGTCTAGGGATAGAATATTATATCCCTTTCACTGATGTCGCCAGCATCCGCAAAGCTCGCCCCTGGTTCGGGCGTGAATGTGCCGAGGCTGTCCAGAAAAAACAGTCGGCATATCGCGCCTGGGTCAGTGCTCGGGCGGCACGTGACCCGAACGTGAACCGCCTCAAAGCAGCGTACAATCGGGCCACTAGGTTCAGCAAGAAGGCCTTCAAGAGAGCGGATGCCCAGCGCGTCGCGCGGCTTGGTCAGGAGCTCACATCCCATCCCACGGGCAGCCGTGGATACTGGCAACTGGCCAAAGCCGTACAGTCAAATTTTTGTCAACCCTCGCTGCCACCACTGCGTTTTCCTGATGGATCACTGGCTCACAAAGCCCAAGAGAAGGCGGACATGCTCGCAGACCTCTTTGCGGCTAATTCCCGGGTCGATGACCGTGGCCTGCAGCCCCCCGCCATCGCCAACTGTGGCCACACTATGCCTGATATTGTTATCAGGCAATGTGATGTACGGGCAGTGCTGCGGTCACTCGACACGCGGAAAGCCAGTGGCCCTGACGGCATTCCGGCGGTGGTGCTACGAAAATGTGCTGCTGAGTTGTCTCCAGTATTAACGCGTCTGTACCGCCTGTCATACTCTACAGGCCTCGTGCCGGAGGCCTGGAAGGAGGCGAACGTACAACCGATCCCCAAGAAAGGGGATCGATCCGATCCAGGCAACTATCGACCCATAGCTGTCACCTCAGTCATTTGCAAGGTGCTCGAGCTTCTTATTAATAAGCAGCTCATGCGATACCTGGAGGATCACTCGCTAATCAATGATCGGCAATATGGCTTCAGGCCAAAACGATCAACGGGTGACCTCCTGGCATTCGTCACGCATGTATGGGGTGGGGCTATGGAAAGGTTTGGCGAGTCCTTGGCTATTAGCCTGGACATCGCCAAAGCTTTCGATAGGGTCTGGCATGCTTCGCTCCTTTCCAAGCTTCCGGCATATGGTCTACCTCCTCAACTGTGCAGCTGGATTGCCAGTTTTTTAAACGAGCGCCGAGTGCGGGTCCTCTGCGATGGCCAGGCTTCTCGCTTTTTGCAAGTGAATGCCGGGGTACCGCAGGGGTCCGTACTGTCACCAACTCTCTTTCTTCTGCATATCAATGATATGCTTTCCCTCGGGAACATTCATTGCTATGCAGATGACAGTACATTGCACGGGAGTTACTCGGTTCGTCCGACGGCGGGGCGATCTGTGATAGAGGAGGAGAGACGACATCTCGTGGGTGATCTCGATCGAAGCCTCGACAGTGTCTCCCAATGGGGTGCCGAGAACTTGGTCGAGTTCAATGCCCACAAAACACAGGCGTGTGCATTTACAGCGAAAAAATCCCCTTTCCTTCCCCTACCCACTCTTCAGAATGCAATATTACCAATGAAGGACAATCTAGACATCCTTGGTATAGACGTTCGTCGAGAGCTCAATAACACAAAATACATTGAGAGATGTATTGGGCTAGCTTCGCGGAAACTAGGAATACTGAACAAGGTAAAGCGATTCTTTACACCGCACCAGAGGTGTCTGCTGTACAAAACGCAGATTAGACCCTGCGTTGAATACTGCTCTCACCTCTGGGACGGCTCCGCGAAGTATTTGCTGGACGCACTCGACGCTATGCAGCGACGCGCTGTTCGCATTATAGACTGTCCGGAGGTAACGGGAAGCCTTGAGCCGCTAGCCCAGCGCCGAACAATTGCTTCCTTGGCCGCGTTCTACCGTATTTACCACGGTGAGTGTTCTGAAGAGCTCTTCAACCTGATCCCACCCTCTCCCTTCCGATCCCGAACAACGCGTGCCGGGCAGAGATGTCACCCTCATACCGTGGAAACCGTCTTCGCGAGAACCGAGCGTTTTAAACGATCGTTTCTCTGCCGAACGATGGTGGCTTGGAACGCCCTGCCTGCGCACGTGTTTCCTCCTACATATAACCCTGGGCTCTTTCGCCCTCAATTGCCAGACGTCGCCTCAGCTTACCATCAGGCGAGTGGCGTCAATTTGTCGACCTAAATATAAAAAAAAAAAAAAAAAAAAAAAAAAATTGTTAGGAGGTTTCTCAGTCTGTAGCCTCCACCGCCGCTAGTTTGGGTCCTACTCCGTTACTGGTGGGTCACTATTTTTTATATTTTTAAATGTATTTGTGTTTTTTATAAATCTATTTAAAAATGTATAAAATAAGAATGTTAATGAATAAACAATATAATAATAAATATTTTTAGACATTCTCACACAACGTCATCTAGCCCAAATTAAGCTAATATAAGCTTGTGTTATGGGATCTAGACGACTGATAAACATACCTATATATTTCTAAATACATACATATTATACATAGAAAATACCCAAACTCCGAAACAAACATTTGTGGATCACAGAAATAATTTGAATCGACCCTGGATCGAACCTGGGACCTCAGGGGCGGCAGTCGCATACTCATACCACTGAGCCACAGAGGCAGCCAAACGAAATTGCGAGTGGATACAGTAAAGGGGTATACACGGCTTAAAACGGCTGTCTAAAACACCTTGTTAGTTTAAATACCTATATGCAATGTAGCAACAGTCCTGGCTGTTGGAAATCTGGTTTAAATTACAGAGTGGTTATGAAATTCCCATAATGCCCGGTATCGGCAATAGGCAAGCACCCTATTACGTGGGACCAAACAATTACTGATAAAGATGGTGGGTATGTAATGGACCTCTGCTTACCCCTTAAGGCATACAGGGGTGATGTACTTCTGTCATTATCAAGTATTCTGTAGGAGCTGACGTACACCGTCATTAATTATGTAAAAACGATGGACTAAAATATAAACGTAACATTTTTCAACTTGTTTTAAAAATGTGAGGGAAAAAATCTGTTAAAGTTAAAAGTACGGAAATGGTTAAGAGCAAAAGGTTCCTCTATTAAATTATTCCATCTCGACGAGCCAGTACGACGCGGGCGGATCAGATCATAATTTTGCTGCAATGAACACTGAACAGAGGGAAGGGTGGGTGACTTTTGTGTTATTCCGACGATGGTCAAACCTATTTTAAGAAAAATAGGTAGATATGTACCTAATTATCAAAATTAAAGTGGCAGCTAAACAGTTTTTTTTTCTATTAAGAGACTGGTTTAGTTAGTCAAGTCACAGAATAGGGAATAGTTGGTCAAGTTTCAAATACAAACAAAAAACAAAACAAAAAAACGCGCTTTATCGTTGAATTTATGTCAAACAGATTCATAATGTCTCTTAGCCGGGACCCCTCTATGGGACCTGGAAGCGAGAGCCTTTGCGTCATTGTTTCAATGGCACAAGGAGGCGCTGGAGAGAGATCACAGTACTGCGACTCGAGAAATCGAGGACCAGCGGTCCCAACTCCGCCAGAATCTCATGGAGATTTGGAGGGTGCGACTTGAGCAACCAAAGTGGGGAACTACCGTCATCGCGGCGGTGAGACCGATCATGAATAGTGGCTGCAGAGGCGGCATGGTGACCTCACGTATCGTGGGACGCAGATCGTTACCGGGCATGGATGCTTCGGTAGCTACCTGTTTCGCATCCATCGTGAGGTCACACCCCGGTGTCAACACTGCGAGGTTTCCGACGACGACACCGCACTCCACACGTTGGTGGAGTGCTCGGCGTCGGCGAGTCAGCGCCGGGACCTCGTAGTGGGTCTGGGCTTGGATATCCTCTCGCTGGAAACCATGCTCGAAGCCATGGTCTCCAGCGCGAGTAGGTGGAACGCGGCCGTGTCCTTCTGCGAGCAAGTCATGCTCGCGAAGGAGGCGGCCGAGAGGGAGAGGGAGCGTACCCTCCCCGCTGAGTTTTGCAGTCAGCGGCCAGGGCGCCGCAGACTCATTTGCGCCTAGGACCATCGACCTCCATGATCGGGGCCTGAGGACGGCGGGATAGCCACCCGCCGTCCTTACAGAAGCAGGCTAGAAAGGTTGCGTGCTGCGGGGCCCTTTCCCCACAGCAAGCAACCAGATTCAGTCACCGACGCGGGATAAAACCCAACCCCAACGACGCGGGATTTTCATTCCGACCAAACCCCAGAAGAGGCCACGGTCCGCCGGGCGCCATTGGAAATGCCTTCCAGTGTCACCAGAGACGCCCGCAGCAATAGACATGGAAGCGGCCGCGGACTCGCGGAATTAAAAAAAAAAAAAAAACAGATTCCTAAATCAAAAAAGTCGTCTAAGTAACCTCTCAAAATTTCTATCACCAACCGTTTGGGAAGAAAGCCAAGAACGGACGGACTGACATGACGAAACTTAAAGGGTTCCGAGACTTGAACTACGGAACGGTAAAAACGGTTATTGAGTTGTGTGTTCATGATAATTTACCATAATGGAGTCGATACGTCATCATAAACTAAATTTTCGCACACAATTACACATGTTGCACATTCTAACTGAGTTGTAAAAATAAATGTTGGTTGGTTACGTCGGACGCGCCGCTACGTGGTCGCACATACGATACATATTGGATGATGATAAACTGTTGGAAATATAGCATTTGGTACAATTTACGTGCCTTTCGCGATTTACGCCGATGAGATACTGTATATGTGTGAGTGAGTTACGGCGCTCGATACCATGCGGATGTATTACGTGACATACTGTCGCATATGATATATTTTATGAAAACAATTTTTCACAGACTGCAGCAGAGATTATGATTACATAATAGTAATTTATTGTCTACTGTAGGTATGGTGCCCAGTAACGGTAAATAGGCTTGCACCCCATTACGGGGGACTGAAATATTTCTGGCAGGATGTGGGTGTGTGAAAACCTCTGTCTACTCCTTCGGATATATACCTAGATATTATTATACATTATATGTTTGTATCTGAGGTACTATTTTACAATTACGCACTTGAAAGAAAAGAAAGTACCACAATTCCAAGTCTATATTCAGACCTGCTCTGACTGTTCACTTTTAACTTTATTAGGGACATGTTTAGAGAAATTTGTAACTTTTTATAAAATGACGTATGTCTGGCAATCGCCGCGTCGGCGTCGTGGGATCTTGGTACCATTTATGTTTATACAGTCAAAATAATATTATAAAAACAAATTCAAGTTAACTCTATTGTCATGACACGTAATAGACGTCGACCACGATACGCCAACGTATGTCATCCGAATTATTCTCGTGTTATGCCAGTGATAGATGGCTGATGCCACCAAATGGAACTGTATTATGTTGAGGCAGCTTCACTAAAGAATTGCAGAATTGCATTACCGGGTTCAGTACAACCACTTCCTATATTTACTGCTATAGTGGTGATGATAAATTATTTGTATATCAGCCGTCAAGAAAATTTTGTTGATTGTATTGTACAAAATGTCTTTATGCCAAAAAAGTATTTCTTTATCCAAAAATAGCGTTTATTAGAACCAAAGATTGCCCTTACAACCTCACAAAGTTTACCTTCGTGAATATTGGTACCTGTTCAATTAGTATAGAAGAAAAGTTATTCTGGACCTCAGAGCAACCATCTTTAGATGGGTAGATGGGAGGGTGAGTGATCATTAAGCAGCACTGGATATAAGGTTGCCCTGCATCAGTGGGCGTTCCACTAGAGGCGCCACATTACATTGAAACACGTCAAAAACAAGATCTCAGAACAAAACTAACATACAATAATTAGTTCCATTTTTGCCATCCTCCAACTTAAACTGGGAAAGCTGTGGTGACGTTACGTCATCCTCGACTCTTTGACAGTTTTAACGTGCAGGAGCGGTTGTTAGTGGTGTAGAATGGTTATCGGCGTTCTATATACGTAGTACCTATAGATATAGTTGCCCTGAGGTCTGGACACTAATCTTTATCAGCTGTTGCTTTTTTCCAACACACATGAAATAAACACAAGCATGTATTTACTTACTTCGTTTTTCATTTCTCAAAATAGCCATATTAAGCTGCTGTTGAAACGCTCAAAAACCAAAGTCCTTCCCTTTTCAAAGTTACCGTCCGAGTGAACGAACATGTACAAGTAATCCGGCGTTGTCTCCACCAACGGCACACATCCATCAACGAGTATTAGCGTGTCGAGTGTGGGCAAAGACTGAATCGAAGTATACAGCACCTAATAATAAAATTAAACCAGTATCTGCCTTTAAAGTTATAAATAATGCAAGAGATCGAATTTTAGAAACAATTTTAAACACATTTAGGTATATAATATTTTTAATACGTGATTAACTTGATTTGAAGCTCAATGTTAACATTGAATACTCTTCATTTTGTCAGCAATTTCTATGCAATTACAATAAACTAAGGTACTTTAGGCCTCAGTAAAGGCAGTTGCAGTTGCGTTTACCCCTATATAGTAAAGTTTTAGAATTTACTGGCTGTTTAGTAAATTCAAATGGGTTTGGCGAAGTTTCGCCCATGTAAGTGCGTAACAGCACGAATTGGGCTGTGGATTTATTGATATTGTGTTGTAAAACGTGGAATTCGTGTTTTTACAGTGTAATGAGATCTGAATAGGTTTTAGGGGATTTGTATCTTATACTTAAGAAAATAAAGTACCTACCTACCTCTAGTTTCCTGTACGCTCCAGTGACTCAAAATATAGAATTATTTCTGTGCGCCCCTTCATAGTTTGACCATAACCAACATCATAGTCATGTTACGTGGCAAACCTATTGACTGATGAATAGGAATAAATATTTTCTTTCATGAACTACCCTGATGAAAGATTTGCTAGTCATTCGATAAATAATAATAATAAATAGTATCCTAGTATTTTGCTTAGTTACATCTGCAATAGGTTATGTTCAGGAAATAGGTAACTAGCTTCACCCGTGACAATTTATATACCTACTGAAACCTTCCTTAATGTATAGAGTGGTTCTCTTGAACCACTCTATACATTAATGAAAGCAGAATGAAAATTAGTGCAGAAGTTTTTGACAGACGCTGCGGAGGACTTTGTTTTATAATATGTAGTGATAGTTATAAAAGAAGTATTTGTCGATTAAATAGTATTTACACTCAAATTTCAATTACAATTAGTTACCTTATACACCGTCAGCGTGCCATCCCTAACTGCTTGATATTCATCCCCACATGTCTGGAGCCGACATTATTCGACTCACGAAATAAATCTCTCTTTATTTATACTTTCCACTAGTAACCTATTGTTTTTTTTTCTTCTTTGTGCCTTTTTGTGATTTACGAGTGTATCCTTTTCGTATTTAGATGTTCGTTTAATGTTGAAATCAAGCTCCACTGACGACTAGGTTTCAGAAAGTAAGAAAATAAACGGTAATTGTTTCGTAAAGAATAAAATAAGTCTCCGTGAAGATCTTTTGAAAATATAATGTAGCTTAAATATATAAAAAAATACCTAATGCCCAGCGTGGAGTAGTTTTCTGATTTCCAAATCCTTTCTTTTACTTTAATTTCTTTTTTCTTCCTCTCAAGGTATTTTTAATGATCAGTGAGTGAGTCTCAAGTATATAACATTACTAAAATATTAAGAAATAAATTAAAAATAGATCACAAAAACTGATGTCATCGGCGGGATTCGAACCCACGGCATTTCCCTAACAGGGGGACTGCTCAGAGCAGTCCAGTTTTTGTGATCTATTTATAATTTCTTTCTTAATAATTTAAGATTAATTTAAGCAAACTCATTGCTTTGAAATACAAATATAACATTACTGCTTTTTTTCTAAGTACACCCTCGTAAGGATTACCACACGGCGCTGGCGGACAACATTACTGCCACTTACTGCTAAGCATCATACAATTCATAAGGAAATACAGTTAAATACAGCAATCAATAACTTTTCGAAGCTACCTTGCTTGAAAGCATCTATATTATGTATATAATACGCCAGTGAAGCCGCTTCTCCTCCTAAACTAAGAGTCGCACAGTCAAGTGTGGCACACCGTTGGAAAGGGCGTGGTCTCAAGTGGTGCGATAAGATTAGATATTTGACAAAAAGTAAAAAAAAAAATTAAAATTATTACTTGCGCAGTTTGTGCTAAGGGTTGCTAGTTTTAAATATAGCGGTTTACAACTTTCAGAAGATAGACTAAAGAGAAAAGTTTGAAAATATTATTTGACTAAATCCTGAACATTAGCGGTAGTATAGAGATATTTGAAGTAATTACAACTGCACGAAAATTAATACAAAATAGGACATTAAAAAGCCGTGAGATACAAAATTACTTTTTGTTTCGCACAAAACTTTTTGAAACGAATTCGATAATTTTTGGGATCATGTTTGTAAACGAGGGTCTTTTCTGTCTTGGAAAATATTAATGTGATTTTAGTTTTCTTCTTTTGACTTTATTGTTAATTTTTCAAATAAATGACAATTTCATTTAGCAAATTGGACTGCAATTTGTCTTTACAAGACTCTAGAATGAAACCTAAGTTCATCAAGAAACTTCAAAATAATTAGATGATAAAATGTACATATAATTTTGGTCTAGCCTTGTACGTGCAATGTGACACTAGATGTATAAGTCGACACAAGTGTAGAGTGCTTCCACTCGAAGCGACACTAGTGTCGACATTTGTTGCAACAGAATTGTCATTGTATATTAGTACCATAGGAGTTTGGTTAGAGATAATAGACACAGTTGACTTACCAAGTTGAACTTTCCAAAGCGGATAATATTGATAATTATCAATTTAACGCTCAAGTAATCCGTCACAAACGTAGGTATGAATCAGATTATCTACATATTTCCGACATTAATAACCTGTGTAATATAAGTTCGACAGGTGTTCACGTTTGTTTGCCTAAATTTGCTAATATATTTTTGATGGTTTTTTGACATTTTATAGCTTGCTTCACCTCATCCCTATAAATAAAGCCTTTCCCTATACAAGGCAGTGGCCTCAACCTTAAATTTACGAGGATACAAGACAGCGTCGTAATAACACCAAATTGCTATCAAATTGCCGCTGTTCTGATCCAATTTACCGCCTAGATATAAATATAATATGCAGTATATATTTATATCTACATGATGTATAATGTTTTGTTGTCTGTGAATAAGAAAATGCGAGCAACTTTCTGTCTTTTTATTTTTTTTCGGTGTATTTTATTTACACATAGTGTTTTAAAAATTTTAACTTTTGGTGAGAAGATTTTGCATTTGACAAGTGCAGATGAAGAGTAAATAACTGTTCAAAACGAGCAGTCAAATCTACAGATATAATTGCGTTACGATGGAATGAGCTGCAACCAGGATAACGCAAATCCTAAGTAAGAAGCATTTTAAATTTCAATATACAAAGTTTAGTAAATAAAAGGGGAGGAAGGATGATCGACCACCTGATACGGCACGCCTTGTTCATAAAAAACATTATAGAAGTTGAAGGTAAACGAGGAAGGAGTAGGCCAAGTAAAACGTACGAAAAAATACAAGTTGGATCGTATCAGGCGGGGAAATATTAGGCGGGAAGAAGAGAGCAGTGGTTACTCCACCGACAAGAACTTGGCTCTTAAATCAAAGAAGATGAAAATAAAACTAAAAAGGGTAGATTTAATCTCATAAAAATAACTAGTCTACATTTAAAGTGTCGGCTAATTATTCGTAAATAGTAGATTATACAACAAGTGAAAAAAAAAGAAAATATAATTCGAGTTACGAAGTTGGATCCCGAGAGTAAAGAAGGATTCTAAAGTAGAATCCTGAGCGGAGTGAGGGATACAAGGAACGAGATATTTTTTTTTTTCACGAGTAGTCTACTCTACTTTATACCATTGACTGCGAGAAAATAGGGTAAAGGTTTCCAACACCTACATTGTCTGATAGATAATTGCTGCTTTCGAACGAAATGATTCTGGAGTAAGCGACTCATTTTCATCACTGGAAGAACTCATTTTATTATAGTTATTTTATATTTTCCAATGAAACACTATGATCTAAAATTGGTGGGTTGTGTTTGTTTTTATACCATTGCCCCTTTTGTATTTTTTTGTCAATGGAATGACTTCATTCAGCCTGCCAGTAGTTACGTTTTATTCGTCTATTGAAGCTCGTTCCAAATTCAAATGTCATTATTCACTTGTGAGTAAATGAGTGTTTTATTCACTGTTATCGATGAATAAAGTTCACTTTTTCGAGAGGCAACGGTATAAATACAGTTAATCTAAATCTATTCTGAGTTATTCTACTTTTGTAGCTGTGCATCACTAAAACCGACCAATCGATTCAGTACGCTACAAATATTCTGTATTCTGTAGTTTTACTTCTGTGTAATAAATTCACACAAGTAAAAGTAATTTTACCTAGACACCTACAAATTTCCTTGTGCCCAACTTATGTCATAATGTCATATTATACGTTTATTAATATGAAAGCCGAAAAACTTTTTTCTGAATTGAGTTCCTATCTACACTTACCTAATCTAAGTACCTACAGGTTATCAGAGCCTGATTCAAACGCTTTACCTAAATAACGGTTTGTATTTATCTCCAGCTTTCTCCAAGTGTTTTGTTTTTCTTTTTGTTATGTGATTTTATTTACTTTAGAATTTCTCTTATTTATTTCCCGCATCAAATCCGGAAGGTGCTGAGTCAGAAGCGATCCGTATTATGGATGCTATTCTTCGGGTGGTACCTACTTATTAAATAGCAATTACTATTATTTTTTCCCTTTCCCTTTTTGTATTATTATTACCTTATCATAGTTTAGGTGAAGTTGTATAAGGACTTTTTAAGGTATACTAGTTATCCCAGCGAACTTTGTATCGCCTCAAATATAAAAAAAATATATAAAAAATAAAAAAAAAATAAAAAATGAATATTTTAACATTTTATGCAAATGTATGTAAATTGAAAAACGCGACGGGCGGACAGACAGGCAGACAAATTGTAGTATTAAATATATAGATTGATTATGAAACTAGGTTTTAAATTTAGGGGCACAGTTTTGTTATTATCTACACTAATATTATGAGAAGAAAAGATTTGATTGTTTGTATTGAACAGGCTCTGAAACTACAGATTCGATTTTAAAAATGTAAGACGCAAGAGCCATTTCACAAAATGCGCCGTCTTAGTACAGTCAGCTTCAGAGAAAAGGAACCGGCAACGACACGGCAACTGCGGTTCAAATCCTCGGACACAAGTTCTTTTTTTATTCATATAATTATTTTTTTTATTTTCTTAAGCACTTTTTGTTAATTAATATTTAAGTAATCAAATTTTATAGTAGGTATGAGGTTTGTAAGAAAAGATAGGCTTATTGCATAAACAATATTAATTTATTTCTCGAATTACATTTCTAGGTTTTTTTCTTTCCTCTTTCCATTCTTGGTTGAGTATGCAGTTTTTATATCTGAGTTAAATTGGGGTTACTTATTTTTAAATTTTACCTGACCTAAATTTATTGACAAAATACAATACCCTAAGAGAAGTATAAAATGTTTACTTAATATTAGATAATTCTAGAAACATAACTACAATATTTATTTAAAGTTGCAAACATAAATTTTTTACACTCTGTATAATCTTTGAATATAAAAGAATGGTTGAAAAATGAAATGTTATTTGTTCCTGTGAATCACAAAGAAAGAACCGACATGCTAAACTATAACAGTATAGCAATATACATCTTCCTCTTTGATCACATTTTCTTATAAGTAGGTAACCCTTTTAACACAACATTAGAAAAATATGTGAGGTCAGATGGTGCATCGTTAACACATTAGAAGATTACTAAACTTGTAAACAAAAACTTGTAATGGGATTAGGTATTAATAATATAATATTATTATTATGAATGTTAGGACACTTTATACACAGCGTCATCTAGCCTAAAATAAGCACCTTAATGTGATATGGATACTAGACAATGGATATATAATTTTTTTTTTTTTTTGTATTTCAAAGCAATGAGTTTGCTTAAACTATTCTTAAAATATTAAGAAAGAAATTATAAATAGATCACAAAAACTGATGTCATCGGCGGGACTCGAACCCACGGCCTTTCCCTAACAGGGGGAGTGCTCTGACCAACTGAGTTACGATGACCACTACCGACGACATCGAATTTTTGCTTCATATCTAATTCATAAGTTCTACATCGCGCTATTAAGGTTAGCGTTGGATCCACCTACCGCAGTTCTACCGAACTGACGGTACCAGTGTATCGTGTTACAACGATATTTAAACACTGAATTTTTAGATGAATCCTTACCAAATCCATATATTTTTGTATTTCAAAGCAATGAGTTTGCTTAAACTATTCTTAAAATATTAAGAAAGAAATTATAAATAGATCACAAAAACTGATGTCATCGGCGGGACTCGAACCCACGGCCTTTCCCTAACAGGGGGAGTGCTCTGACCAACTGAGTTACGATGACCACTACCGACGACATCGAATTTTTGCTTCATATCTAATTCATAAGTTCTACATCGCGCTATTAAGGTTAGCGTTGGATCCACCTACCGCAGTTCTACCGAACTGACGGTACCAGTGTATCGTGTTACAACGATATTTAAACACTGAATTTTTAGATGAATCCTTACCAAATCCATATATTTTTGTATTTCAAAGCAATGAGTTTGCTTAAACTATTCTTAAAATATTAAGAAAGAAATTATAAATAGATCACAAAAACTGATGTCATCGGCGGGACTCGAACCCACGGCCTTTCCCTAACAGGGGGAGTGCTCTGACCAACTGAGCTACGGATATAATACTTATATTAAATATTTTTTTTAGATTAATTACACCCAGACACATAGGTAACAAATAATCGTGTTCAGCACACAAAAATTTGTCCTGGGTAAGAATCGATAAACTGCATTAATAACGGAGAGGATGGCCATCACTGTCTATCACTTCTTGAAGACGACTTTTCATCCCCGATACCATATTAAAACATGCGGCACTATTTCGCATTAGTTCCTAAGTTCTGTTTACCTCTTCATCCAATTTTTTTTTTTGACTTTATTTCACTTGAGTCCCAGTTTAAAACCATCTGACCCCATAAGTTTTTTATAGGGCTAAGATCCGGGCTTTTAGCCGGCCACTCAAACACCGTTATATCTTCTTGTGCATTTAGCCAGTCTTGCACAATTCGAAACCGATGCACTGAAGAGTTATCCTGAACCAGGTAAATTTATCCTTCTGGAAATGCGACCCGCACTGAAGGCAGCATTACGTCATTCAACACTTCAAGGTATTGCTCACTGTTCATGCGGCCACCTATTTCCACTAGCTCCCCTGGGCCCATTGAAGACATCCATCCCCAGTAACCTAAAATAATAAACCTTTTCAAATCTGTTGCAATATGTAAATCAATGTCAGCAGCAATAATAATTAGAAATATAAAATATATATACATATTGATATTATTGGTATTAGTTTTATGTTATTATTAATTTATTTTAAGTTAAAGACTTTAATCATTTACTTACCTAATGTTAACCGCCCGCTTGTTCTCAAGTCTAATACGTTTTTAGGGTTGAACCGTTGGCCACTTCTTCTCCATAAAATTTTTCGGCCATCCCTATCTGACTTGAAGCATTTTTCATCGGTAAATATAACAATTAATTTCGTTTTCCCAGTCGAAATTTAAATAACGAGTAGCAAAATTTACTCGGTTGGTGCGATGATCGTCAGTAAGTTGAATCTTTCTTGCTGGCGTTCCCATTTTATATCACCCATCGCTTGATACCTTCGAATCCATCTACGCACTGTATTTCTCTGTAATGAAAATGATAATAAATAAAAGAAATTCCAAAAAACTAACTTGTAAATGAAAATGTAACATGATTAAGCAATAAATAGGTATATTATATATTTTTATCGTAACCCTTACGGTTATGCCCATATCTCGTGATTTATGCTTTGTTCTTGCTCCCAGAGAAAAATAATTTTAGCTTTCAAAAATGTTGTTAATCGAACCATACTTTCAATTTACTCAAAAAACTGATCAAAAACTTAATAAATTGAATAATATTACGAGGAGGATTAACACCAATGCAAATTACCACGAATTATAAAGTTACCTTCAATCACAGTTTAGTAAATAAGGCAAAGAAGTATTCTAATTGCAACCTTAGTGGGTTGTCACAGATATTATAATACTATAGCCGAAGCTCATACAGCAGATAAGTTTTTGAAGTAAAACATGACGGTAGTGCAACAAGCTGTATCAAGCGTAATCTATTGAACTAAACGAGAAATCTAATCTAATTTCAACCTTATCTTTTAGTCTATTGAACAGTTATTATTATCACATATGGTGGAAGTTGAAATTTAAACCTTAAGGTCTAGAAAATTACACCGTAATCAACTTTGTTCGATAAAAGGAGTACTATTCATATTTTCGCTATTATTATCAAGTGAACAGATAGCCTAGTGGTATTAGGCACGGCCTAGGTGATCGGCTGGCGCTGGAGATGCGAGTTCGTATCCTCAAACAGCACCTAAATTAATGTGGTATTTTTTTGTGACTAAATTGTATCTTGGTATACAATTGAGCCGAAAGACGAAAAATATCAGAAAATTACAAATTAATATGAAGCAGCTCAGCGAACGATCGCATCACGTGACGTCACTCGTGAGTCATGTGACGCGGCGATATTCAGTATATTAAGTAAACATTTTATACTTCACTTAGGGTATTGTGTTTTGTCAATAAATTTAGGTCAGGTAAAATTTAAAAATAAGTAACCCCAATTTAACTCAGATAGAAAAACTGTATACTCAACCAGGAATGGAAAGAGGAAAGAAAAAAACCTTGAAATGTAATTCGAGAACTAAATTAATATTGTTTATGCAAAATTTCTTACAAACCTCATACCTACTATAAAATTTGATTACTTAAATATTAATAAACAAAAAGTGCTTAAGAAAATAAAAAAAATATTATATGAATAAAAAAAGAACTTGTGTCCGAGTATTTGAACCTCGGTTGCCGTGTCCACAAAGCAGCGGTCATAACCACTAGACCAACATGCCATATACACAATGATTCAAAAAACTTTAATGCTTTCATGTCATTATCAAGGGGGGTTCCTTTTCTCTGAAGCTGACTGTACGGTGCCCACTTGTGTATCGTAATTTATTGTAATTTCGAAAGTTTAAAATTAAAGTTTAAAAGTTTTAAATATTTTGACAATGTATATGCAAGAATTTGCTATTTACTGCAGAAATCGGTTCTCTAATGAACGTGGTTTATTTTGGAATAATTTTATTTTTGTAATTACTCTGTATTTAAACCAAAAATCACGATCAAATTGCTATGTTAAACTCAAAAATTGGCCGAATGGTTTATTTTTTGACTAAATAATTGTAATACGTAGGTCACACTATAAGTTTTGCGTAACTTAAAAAAACAACATGTTAAAACCAAAATATTGTGTTTATTGCTTTTCAAAATATTCTCCTTTACATTTTAAACATTAGTTCATGCGATCGAACCATTTTTTAATACAGGAGGACCACAGATCTGAAGGCATTTTTTGATTGAACGCTATCACTGCCTCTTCGGAGTTGGTAAAAGTGAAACCTCTCATCAAATCTTTGATTTTGAGGAAAATACAGAAATCACAGGGTGCTAGGTCGGGGCTATGCGCAGGATGGGTGACGACTTGTACTTTTTCGGAAGCTAAACAAGACTTTGTTTTGTTGGCCGTGTGTGAAGAAGCGTTGTCATGATGTAGGAGAACGCAGCTTTTGGGTCGTCTTTCGCGAACTTTTTCTAACACCCTGGGTAAACAAATGGTAGAATACCACTCGGTATTAACACTCTTTTGATCTTCAAGGGGAATTGTACAGATAGGACCCGTAGCTGAGAAAAAAAACGCGATCATATTTTTACCAACGTTTCTCGCCTGCCTCACTTTTGTTGGCTTGTTCTCATTTTCAAACACCCATTCAAAAGATTGCTGTTTTTTTTCGGGTTTAAAACAATAAATCCACGTTTCGTCTCCTGTGACAATGTCATAAACAGCATTAGAATGTCCGTGGTCGTACTTCAGGAGCATCTGTGAGCACCATTCCACGCGAGCCCACTTCTGCTCCGCTGACAGTTCATGAGGGATCCAACGACAACAAAGATTCCGAACTTTCAATTCTTCGTGTAAAATTTTCTGGATTTGACTCATACCAATCCCCAATAGTCCTCGAATTGTCTCATAGGTAATCCGCGGGTTTTCTTCAATTAACCGCTTAACAGTAGCCACATTATTTTCGAGGACGGCAGTTGAAGGCCGCCCTTCACGAAATTCGTCAACAGTCAAACGTCAAATAGGTACGTAGAACTTTGATGTGTGATAAAAAACAATTATTAACTAATTTTGTATGACAAAATTAGTGTGCCCTATGTACAATTCAATCATCTGTTACATTAAATGACGATTAAAATATATATCTAATGCGTTATGTATTTTTTTAAACTCAATTTATAAGTATTTTTGATTGAAATTCGACTCTGAAATCAACTCTGCGCCCGTTTTTCAAAAAAATGCTTGTGGGTAATTGATTACTCTATAGATCAAACAAGTTATTTTTAGTAAATGTGTTACAATAAACGTCAACACGAAAGCTTGGTCCATTTTTTGCGCATATTCAATAACTTCTAGTTATTACAGACTATGGTAATTTAGGAGCTCAAAATATTAGAAATTCGTGCGAAAACGTGAAATGGCTCTTAAATATACATCACCTCCGAGTGCATGGAATAGGTACGAGTATCTAATTATGTTCTCATGGAAATTGGGAATAACAGTAATTAGCTAGTAGTTGTCTATACGGGAACCACAAGACAGTGACATGCTAAACGCACTCTTCAAGACGACATAAAATTGAGAAATATTTCTTTGGCCTCCAACACAATCAAGTCGGGCACAGCAATAAGTTTGAATATGTCAGCTTTTCTGGACGACTGCCGCTGCGGCTGAAATACTACAAATACAGGGGTGTGCAAATGCGAACTGGAGATGTTCGAAGAATATCTAGACTGTGAAATGTTGAATTTGTATAAAACATTTTATTTTAGGAAGCATTTATGTAAGTACATACTGGAAAGTTTATTCTGTTTTGCTGTGCGATTTACCCAGATGCATTTATTTTCTTGAAACAATACGTTTCCTTTCAGTATAATCAGCTACTTACCTGTTACCACACTTTAATTAGGAAATATTACACAAAAGTCAAAACAAATATTATGCATTTTGTTTTTAACTTTATTTAAATAAAACATTACAAAAAAAAATCATTAAAAAGTTACATTGGCGCAATGTTGTCATAATTATATTATAACAGAGTAAGTTATATGTCACATAAATAGCACAAGTATACGAGCCAAATGTCACAAAACCGCAAAATGAAATTGGAATGTCGTTGCAGGGGACGACGGCGACGCGACACGACGCGCGCGGACATGTTGTAGCGGACAGGGTAAAGAATACAGCTTTCAAACTGATATGCAATTTAAGTTTTTGACAAATTTTAATGTGTTTTCAGCTTGTTTGTTATTCTTTTAAAATGTCGGAAACATTTTCAGCTCGGTAAGTTGATTCTGTATCACTCAGTTTTGTATTATAAGGTACAATAAAAATTATAATTATCTTAACCAAAGTCTGAAGACTTTGTCCGTATGTAAATTTTCGATTGCTTATCTCAGAAACTACGGGTTTGAATAGAACTTGTTATACATAGCAACAAGGTTGTACAATTAGGTACAGGTAGTCTGTAACACGCCGTTTACACTTTGGTTAGTGTTAAGTGCGATTTCATACATTTTCTACTTGCAACTGTTAAATGATTAGTAAAATCAGTTGCACACGCATTTAACACTTTGCAAAATTTAATCACGACTTAAGTCATTATCATAATTCATCATCATAATCATCCGATCCAATTTCACCCACTGCTGGACATAGGCCTCTTTCAACCAACGTCACAACATTCGGTCCTGCGCTTTCCGCATCCAGTGGCTTCCCACGACCCTTACAATGTCGTCAGTCCACCTTGTGGCAGACCTACCCACGCTACGTCTCCAAGTACGCGATTGCCACTCAAAATCTTTTTGGCCCATCCGCCATTGATCCTACGAGCGATGTGCTATTTGGGCGATAGCTTTATTTTACAACATAATTGAACGCTTTGATGAATTATTATTGTACCTACATATGCCTGAACGAATATTTTAATTTTCTCGTTTCAAAATATCACAATAGACCGGGCCTATTGCGGGCAAAATGCACAAGAATGAATAACTAGAACAAAATGAATGGAAGTAGTTTGGTTACCGCTATTGTTCTACTGACTGAATATTGTACTTTTCCGTTGAAAATTTATGTGTATTTTTAAAGTATGCACGGTTTTAATTAAGTACTATACCAGAGTCTAACATCAACATTCCTTATTTATTTTTAGACATCATCACTAAACGGGTAAGCAGAGGCACATAGTATTGCAGACACTTATATTTCGCTAGTCAATTTGTTCATTCTACGTAACTACGGACTAAAGAGCAAGCCTATTGCCGTTTTCGGGTATTTTGCGAATATGTGTCAGCTTTGTCCATCTGTCATTAGGAGATATAGAGCTATACGGGAGAGAGGTATATCGAACGTACTTAGCACTATATATCGAGAAACATATTGACAGGGTTTCTACCATGTTACGTACGCCTAGTTTATGGGAACCGCAGCGTCAGCATTCACCTAGTAGGTGCATCGCAATAGCGCATAGCGACTACGTGAAGTGCAAGATCAGCGGAACGTGCTACAATACGAAACCAAACGTTTCAACGGAAATTACCACATGTCACAGCTCATATTTGTTTCACACTTCGAGCTGATATCATTTCTTTTGTAGTTTGTACTTAGTAATTAAAATTATTATAAATAAATTGGTTTTTTTCGGAACCTTCGGCTGCAGTTAACATAATTGGCGCAGTCGGTAGGATAGTCGTAAATTCAGTGCATCAAGCAAGGACTCCGGCTATCCTGAACCTACGTTGCTGCAGCTACGAGGCGAATCCAGAAATAGATTCTTCCGAGAAAAAACAATGCAGTAAGTACTTGAATCTTTCAAGTCCTTATCCTTTTACCCATAAGTCTTATCTAATATATTTAATTGTGTGTCCCAATTATATGTGTGACCCTATATCCTGCCCAATCTAGTGCATGATATTTTTATAGAATTATTAGTGTATTTTATAGGTGTGTTAATTTAATCATTCAAGATTTTTCACCCTAGAGAGTCACGTAGTGTTAGGTTAGATAACGATAAGAATAGAGTTTTTGACGAGCATAGGAATTTAGACAGTATCTCCAGCACAATGATGGCCGAGCCCATACCTGATGTTGATGCTATATATAAATCTCTCAGATTATTGCCCGAATTCGATGGTAACCCACACGTGTTAACACGATTTGTAAAATTATGTGACCAACTTGTACTAACCCATTTTAATGCGAACCCAGGTCATGAATTAACTAATTTAGCTCTTCTTAACGGTATTTTAAATAAAGTGACAGGCCCCGCCGCGCGGTATATTAACGCTAACGGTATCCCAGAGACCTGGCAGGGAATAAAATCCGCACTTTTAAATAATTTTTTTTTTTTTTTTTTTTTTTTTTTTTTAATATTTAGGTCGACAAATTGACGCCACTCGCCTGATGGTAAGCTGAGGCGACGTCTGGCAATTGAGGGCGACTCTCACAGTACACAGGAATACTATAGAGAGTGGCCCTCAACTTGACGACCCTGTAATGTGCCTCTTCACGCTTCGCTTAAAGAGCCCAGGGTTATATGTAGGAGGAAACACGTGCGCAGGCAGGGCGTTCCAAGCCACCATCGTTCGGCAGAGAATTTTGCTGATCATCGCGACGAGACCGCTCTGTATAGTGATTTGTCCATGCAAACCCAGGGTTCTAGCACCCCTCAAGAATTTTATGAAAGGTGTCAAAATCTTTTTAGTACTATAATGACCTATATTTCGCTACACGAGACTTTGCCCACTACCATACAATCTAAACGAACGTTATACCAAAAATTAACCCTTCAGGCTTATTTGAGAGGCCTTAAGGACCCATTAGGATCCTGGATACGCTGTATGCGGCCCGATTCTATGGAGAAGGCTTTAGAATATGTACAGGATGAATTGAACACATTATACTTACAAAATCGTAACGATAGCGGCTCCTTTAATAGAAAGGATTGGTCAAGGCCACAACCAAATCATTTTAATTTACCCATTAATAATTTTACCCCTAAACAACCATTCTAGAACGCAGCAGATGATGCGCGCCCCTTTACCTAACTATAATCCCCAGAGTAATGTTTTTAAGTTACCTAATAAACCTCAACCCCAACAGTCGTTTAATGGCCCACGCCCTATGACCGGCGTAAGTCATTTTATACCGAAAACACTACCACCTAGTGGACATAATTGGCAGAAATTCGGCAATCCACCCTCCAATAACTATTTTAAAACGCGCGATGCTAATTTTAATCAGTACGACGATTCTTACGAATACTATAATTACGACGATAGTTATTATTACGACGATAATTACGAATACCAACCATATCAGGAAAATTACTGTAGTCAGGAGCAGTATGAAGAACCAGCAGCTGTGATCCAGGAATTGGACCAGGCCTCAGCATGTAATGATCAAAATTTTCAGATAGAACTCCAGTTAGAAAAACCAATATAGAAGTAAATTTTCAGATACAGAGACAGTTAGGTTATATTCAACTTTATAATCCGCCACTTAAATTTTTAATTGATACTGGAGCTAACTTATCGACTATCAGTCCCGAAGCTGTGGATAGATATTTTGGTAATATGCCCCTAGATTATGACCCCATTGAGATAACTAATATTCATGATACTAAAACTTGTGACTATTCTATTAGCTTACCTTGTTTTCTGGAATATGGAATTAATGACTGTGTAAATTTATCTGTGTACAAATTTCATTGGTCTTATAGGTTTAGATATTCTAGATAAGTGGGATTTCACTATTGATTTGAAAAATAAATTATTAAAAACAAAAAATGCTCAAATAACGATACATATGTACGATTCTAAAAACGCAAACTGGTATGAGGAGATTATACCTGCAAATTCTTCTAAATTAGTTAGATTACCAATCAATACAAAGGATGGTGAAGTATCAGTGGAGAAACAGATGATGTGTAATTGCATAATTTTAGATTTTTTTTTTTTTTTTTTATATTTGGTTCGCCAAATTGACGCCGCCCGCCTGGTAGTAAGTCGTGACGACGTCTAGCGATTGTGGGCCACTCTCACAGCACACATTACTATTGAGAGTGGCCCTCAACTTGACGACCTACTAATGTGCCTCTTCACGCTCCGCTTAAAGAACCCAGGATTATATGTGGGAGGAAACACGTGCACAGGCAGGGCGTTCCAGGCCACTATCGTTCGGCAGAGAAACGAACGTTTAAAACGTTCGGTTCTCGCGAACATGCTATCCACTGTGTGGGGGTGGCATCTCTGCCCGGCACGAGTCGTTCGGGATCGGAAGGAAGAGGGTGGGATCAGATTGAAGAGCTCTTCAGAACACTCGCCGTGGTAAATACGGTAGAATGCGGCCAAGGAAGCTATTGTTCGGCGCTGAACTAGCGGCTCAAGGCTTCCCGTTACCTCCGGACAATCTATAATACGGATAGCCCGTCGCTGCATAGCGTCGAGAGCGTCCAGCAGATACTTCGCGGAGCCGTCCCAGAGGTGAGAGCAGTATTCGACGCAGGGTCTAATATGCGTCTTGTACAGCAGACACCTCTGGTCCGGTGTAAAGAATCTCTTTACCTTATTCAGTATTCCTAGTTCCCGCGAAGCTAGCCCTATACATCTTTCGATGTAGTTTTTATTATTGAGCTCTCGACGAACGTCTATGCCAAGGATATCAAGGTTGTCCTTCATTGGTAATAATGCATTCTGAAGAGAGGGTAGGGGAAGGAAAAGGGATTTCTTCGCAGTAAATGCACACGCCTGTGTTTTGCGGGCATTGAACCCGACCAGGTTCTCGGTACCCCATTGAGAGATACTGTCGAGGTTACGGTCGAGATCAGCCACGAGTCGTCGTCTCTCCTCCTCAATCTCAGATCGCCCCGCCGTCGGACGAACCGAGTAACTCCCGTGCAGTGTGCTGTCATCTGCATAGCAATGAATGTTCCCGAGGGATAGCATATCATTGATATGCAGAAGAAAGAGAGTTGGTGATAGTACGGACCCCTGCGGTACCCCGGCATTCACTTGCAAGAAGCGAGAAGCCTGGCCATCGCAGAGGACCCGCACTCGGCGCTCATTTAAAAAGCTGGCAATCCAGCTGCACAGTTGAGGAGGTAGACCATATGCCGGAAGCTTGGAAAGGAGCGAAGCATGCCAGACCCTATCGAAGGCTTTGGCGATGTCCAGGCTAATAGCCAAGGACTCGCCGTGCCTTTCCATAGCCCCACCCCAGACTTGCGTTACGAATGCCAGAAGATCACCCGTTGATCGCTTTGGCCTGAAGCCGTATTGTCGATCATTGATTAACGAGTGATCCTCTAGGAATTGCATGAGCTGCTTATTTATAAGGAGCTCAAGCACCTTGCAAATGACTGAGGTGACAGCTATGGGTCGACAGTTGCCTGGATCGAACTGATCCCCTTTCTTGGGGATCGGTTGTACGTTCGCCTCCTTCCAGACCTCCGGCACGAGCCCTGAAGAGTATGACAGGCGGTACAGACGCGTTAATACTGGAGACAACTCAGCTGCACATTTTCGTAGCACCACCGCCGGAATGCCGTCAGGGCCACTGGAATTTCCGCGTGTCGAGTGACCGCAGCACTGCCCGTACATCACATTGCCTGATAACAATATCAGGCATTGTGTGGCCACAGTTGGCGATGGCGGGGGGCTGCAGGCCACGGTCGTCGACCCGGGAATTAGCCGCAAAGAGGTCTGCGAGCATATCCGCTTTCTCTTGGGCTTTGTGAGCCAGTGTTCCATCTGGGTAACGCAGCGGTGGCAGCGAGGGCTGACAAAAGTTAGATTGCACGGCTTTGGCCAGTTGCCAGAATCCACGGCTGCCCGTGGGATGGGAAGTGAGCTCCTGACCAAGCCGCGCGACGCGCTGGGCATCCGCTCTCTTAAAGGCCCTCTTACTCGATTTTGTGGCCCGGTTGTACGCTGCTTTGAGGTGGCCCACGTTTGGGTCGCGCACAGCCCGGGCCCTGATCCAGGCGCGATATGCCGACTGTTTTTGTCGAACAGCTTTGGCACAATCTCGCCCGAACCAGGGACGGGCTCTGCGGATACTGGCGACATCAGTGAAAGGGATGTAATAATCCATCCCTAAACTGATCTCGCCAGCAATAGCAGAAGCACTATCCGAAGGGGCCTTTTCTACAAAGCAGCGCTGGCTCCAGGGGACGGACGCATAATAATCGCGTAGACCGTCCCAATCCGCTGACGAGTAGTGCCATAGTCGTCGTGACGTTTGTACAGGACGTGCAGGAGGTGACACCTTCATGCCAGCGTGAACAACACAGTGGTCGGAATTACCCAGTGGGGCTCCTACCGAAACACTGTACTGGGCTGGGCGACTCGTCAGCAGTAGATCCAGCAGAGCGGGCGCGTGATCTGACCTGTCTGGTATCCGGGTGATCCCGCATACCATCTGGGTCAGACCGTGGGAGAGAGCGAACGCATGGGCGGCTCTACCCGCATGATCAGTCTTGAGGGACCCCAGCCATTCAATGTGATGGCCATTGAAGTCCCCCAGAAATACTAGGTCAGCGTTCGGGAACCGCACCTGCGCTTCATCAGCCGTCTCGCTGAGGTACTGGAAGAGCTTTGTTGTCTCAGAATCCCCTGTGTGGGATCGGTAGACGCACACGTAGATCTGGCTCATAGAGCCATGGTCTACGTGCAGCCAAAGGACGGAATTGGAGGGGTTCTCTAGGCAGCGCAACCGGCTTAGATTGCTTAACAACCGTTATAGATGGCCGTGGTTGGGTAGAAGTTGCCAACCCTACACGTAATGATATTATATTCTCACTAGACCGCCCAGTAGAAGCAGAATTATTTCACATTGATAAAAATTGTACTCAAATTTATTCAAGCCGAACAGAAGCTATTTTATCTCGTCTTCGCACTAATCACTTAAATCCAGAGGAACTTGCTAATTTACGAAATCTTTGTAGTAATTAAGCCGATGTGTTTTACCTTGATGGTGAACCATTGACATTCACTAATAAAACTAAACATAAAATTAGAACCACAGATGAAATTCCAGTCCACACTAAAAGTTACAGATATCTGTATGTTCACCGGCAAGAAGTTAGAGATCAGATAAATAAAATGCTTGAACAGAATATTATCCGTCCTTCAGACTCAGCCTGGAGCTCTCCAATTTGGATTGTACCCATAAAAGGTGACGCTTCCGGTAAAGTTAAATGGCGTCTTGTCATAGACTTTCGAAAGGTTAATGAGAAAACGATTGATGATAAATATCCCATTCCCAATATAACAGATGTCTTAGATAAACTTGGTAAATGTCAGTATTTTACAACTCTAGATCTAGCTAGTAGATTTTATCAGGTGGAGATGGACCCTGATGACATCCATAAGACAGCATTTACAGTAGAAAATAGACATTATGAGTTTCTCAGAATGCCCATGGGATTAAAGAATTCACCCTCCACGTTCCAGCGCGTCATGGACAACGTCCTTAGGGACCTCCAAAACCGAATATGTCTAGTGTACTTAGACGACATCATCATATCATTGTATTCGGAGTTTCTTTGCAAGAACATATGTTAAACTTAGAAAAGGTATTTCAAAAACTACGTGAATCGAATTTTAAAATACAGATGGATAAATCTGAATTTTTAAAATTAGAAACCGAATTTCTTGGTCATGTAATTTGTAGAGATGGTGTCAAACCAAACCCTAATAAAATTCACGCTATTCAGAATTACCCCATTCCAAAAACAACTACCGAAATCAAACGTTTTCTTGGACTCATTGGTTACTACCGAAAGTTTATACCGAATTTTGCTCGAATAACTAAACCACTCACACAATGCTTAAAGAAAGGATCTAAAATAACACTTGATCAAAATTTGTTTCGAACATTGCAAAACCCTTCTTACCAACGACCCAATTTTACAGTATCCAGATTTTTCAAAGAAATTTATCTTAACTACCGATGCTTCTAACGTAGCAATAGGTGCCATTCTATCCCAAGGTAGTATTGGAATACATAAACCGATAGCATACGCTTCGCGTACCCTTAATACTAGCGAATTAAATTATAGTACAATAGAAAAGGAACTTCTGGCAATTGTTTGGTCTACGAAATATTTTAGACCTTACTTATTCGGACGTAAATTTAAAATAGTTACAGATCATAAACCATTACAATGGGTTATGAACTTGAAAGAACCAAATTCACGATTGACAAGATGGAGATTAAAGCTCAGTGAATACGATTTTACAGTCGTCTATAAGCAAGGGAAAAATAACACCAATGCCGATGCCCTTTCACGAATCGAACTTCATAATGAAGAACGATCGTCTATAGTAGTTCACCCGTCTAGTTCAGTACTTCCGTTAGATGAGTCACGAACTATTACAGCTTCAGATGTTGATGCTGACTCTCGAACAGCAACCGTACATACCGATGCCGAAAATCCTATTCTTGAAGTGCCCATCACTGACAATCCATTAAATAAATACACTAAACAATTAATTTTTAATCTAGTAGGAGATATTAAAGCCAGACCAGTCTTAACCAAACCTTTTCTTACACACACTAAAATTAACTTACAAATTTCCGAATCAAATTTAGAAGAAGACGTAGTTAACGCTATAAAAGAATATGTAAACCCAAAAATCAAAACCGGATTGCTCATAAATCCACCATTAGCTATGTATCAGATTATACCTATTATACAACGTAACTTCAAAAACTCGTCCATGAACATAGTCTTAACAAAAAGGGAAATAGAAAATGTCAGAGAATACCTGAGACAACAAGACATAATTAATAAGTACCATGATGGTAAGACCAATCATCGCGGTATTAACGAATGCTACTTAGCTTTATCTCATAAGTATTATTGGCCGAAAATGAAGGAGCAAATAACAAAATTTATTAGCGAGTGCACAATCTGTGGTCAAGCTAAATATGACCGCAATCCTATAAAACAACAGTTCAAAGTAGTACCACCCTCAACGAAACCTTTTGCATTAGTACATTTAGATCTATTAACCATTCAAAGTGAAAAATTCTTAACTATTGTAGATTCATTTTCTAAATATGGACAGGCCTATTATTTGAGAGATGGGACTGCAGTAAGTGTTTTACAGGCTATACTTAACTTTTGTACTCATCACGGTATACCGATTACTATGGTAACGGATAACGGTAGTGAGTTCACAAACCAATTAATGGCAGAATTTGTTAGACTCCATAAAATACAGCATCATAGGGTAGCCTCCCATACACCTAACGAAAACGGAATTGTAGAAAGATTTCATTCCACCATTTTAGAACATTTACGTATTTTAAAACTTGTACAGAAAATAGATTCAGTTATTAACATTATGCTTTATGCTATTCTTGCCTATAATAATAGTATTCATAGTTTTACTAAATGTAAGCCGATTGAGATAATCACAGGACACTTTGATCCTCGTGATCCTTTTGACATAGACATAAGCAGTCAGTTGTTACAGCAGTACATGGTTAATCATAAAGACAAAATGAAAATAGCGTATAATACCATTCATGATGTATGTAGCTCTAATCGTCAAAATTAATGGAAAATCGTAATAAGAACCGTGAACCGGAAATAGAATATGCTCCCGAACAACAAATCTTTGTCAAAAACCCAATAGCTTCCCGTCAAAAATTAGCACCCCGTTATACACACGACACGGTAATGGCAGACCTTCCCATTCACATATATACACGAAAGAAACGAAGTCCTGTGGCAAAACATAGGTTAAAGCGTGTCCCTAAAACTAATAAATTGTTACATAGCGATCCCGATAATACTCCTGTTCCTACGACCAGCACTAACTCAGGAGATAAAACTTGATAATTTGGATAGTGGGCCTGGGATACTCCCTTTTAGACTAGGCCAAGCACGGATCCTATCCTACTACCATTCGTTCTTGCAATATGTCGACCTACAAGAGTTGCAAGAAAAAGTAAATTCTATTAATAATCAAATAGGTAGTATTGCCCCCGAACTTAACAACAAAACACAATCTTTATTTCAGCCTCATTTAATGTATCTTAAATCTAAACTTAATAGTGTTTCAGATCAACTTCAAACATTCGAAACTAGTCGAATCAAACGAGGACTCATTGATGGCCTCGGATCTGTAGTTAAAAGTATAACTGGAAATTTAGATTACACGGACGCTTTACACTATGATCAGGCTATTAAAAACATCTAAACGAGAACAAATTAATTACAGAATTCAATAATCATGTTAGTTTAACTAAAGATATGTCCGCACAATATTCGAAAATAATAGATAATATAGTAGATAATCAACAGAAAATGGAAACTCTAATAAATAAGATAAATAAAAGCGATACTAGTAGGGAAAACGATTTCATAAAATATGCCCATTTAGCTCAGTTACTAATAATACTAGGAGATAACATAGATTCAGTTTCACAGGAATTAACTAGGTTACAAAATATATTAGCATTTATTAGAACATCAACTATGCACCATTCGTTCTTAAATTCCCGGGAAATACGCAACTTAACGGATAGGTTAGGTACTTTATATGGTAGTAATAAGTTAATAGATTTAGATACTAGGGAATACTATGATGTAATTAGGTTAGGTTCATATTATGTAGGTAACGAAATAGTTATAGTATATAAATTTCCCATTTTTACACCCCATACATATGATTTATATAAATTATCTATTGTACCCAATTTCAACCACGAAATCCTGATCCCGTCATCTCCATTCCTAGCTGTCCATCAGAAAGATTTCAAGTACATAGAGGCTGAATGCCCGAAGACCGGTAACTGGTTTCTATGTGAAGAAAAACGGAGTCTGCAAAACCGATCTTCTCAAGACTGCATACACCAACTTATCACTACCCAACAGGAAAAACCCATGTGCAACCCTATCACCATCGCCATGGACCAGCCAGCGTATGAAGAACTCGACGACAGACACTACACTATCAGCTTTCCTGTTTCAACCAAAGTACATCTTTCCTGCGGACAAGATTTCTACAATGAATACCAAGGCAGCTACCTCGCTATAATCCCACAAGCATACTATCTAGAAACCACAGAGTTCACTATCGCTAACATCAAGGACCGACTCAAAGGACAAGTACTGATTATTACAGATCTACCCAAAGGACCAGAGTACAACAATTCTAAAGCCACACTTAAATTAAACTCTATAAAGCTGGACCATCTACACGCCACCAACATGAAAATCTCGCAACTCCCAATAATCAACCTCGAACCAATTGATACCATGATATACCATACTACCATCCCCCTGTACGTAGTAATGATTGGCGTTTCAGTAACTATCGCTATCTTACTTTATCGAAGATACATCTCAAGAACCGCATCTAAGCAGATTAAACTACAAGACACATACACAGTTCCAGTACCAAGGACAAACGGAAATCAACCTCCACCTCAATTTACGACGAAATTCATCGGTGGTGGCTGTTCTTCGGGGGGAGGTGTTACGTACGCCTAGTATATGGGGACCGCAGCGTCAGCATTCACCTAGTAGGTGCATCGCAACAGCGCATAGCGACTACGTGAAGTGCAAGATCAGCGGAACGTGCTACAATACGAAACCAAACGTTTCAACGGAAATTACCACATGTCACAGCTCATATTTGTTTCACACTTCGAGCTGATATCATTTCTTTTGTAGTTTGTACTTAGTAATTAAAATTATTATAAATAAATTGGTTTTTTTTGGAACCTTCGGCTGCAGTTAACATAATTACCACTAAATGTTTGTGTAGCTATTTTTTTTTTCAATCTGTTTCTTCAATCCTCATATACAACAGTAGAACAAAGAATAATGTGTTGTAAATAACAGTCGTGTGTGCGAAGAGTCGAGTCAACGACGCAGACGGGATGTTTATTAAAGCGGCTGCGTCATCAATCTTCATCGACGACGCATTCGATTGACAGCGAGAGTGTACAATGAATACAAATGAAGTTGCCCTTGAATATGCGAACAATAGGAAAACGAGACAGTTTTACTTTTGAGGTGCTAGTAATAATTACTGAACAATGTATTGTAATAATGTCTACGAAAATGTTTTATTTAAATCCTTTTTTATTAATTTATACGCTTCCAGAAGTTCTGTGGGAAGGTTATTTTAAGGTTCTTTACTTACATTCTATCACAAAGACTTTTTAATGTAGGATGTCAAAGCTGCACGAGCTTCTTCAAGGTCTAAGATCGTGTGAGTGGTGTAAATAAAGTAGATAATAAAACAAACTCTGGTGAAGACGTACCTACGTGTCAAGCGCGCGGCGGATTAAACTACGATGTTGGATGGATGTTGTAGTGCCTGTTGCAAGATGTAGATGCAAGAGTTTAAGTGTCACCTGCTGATATAGGAATGGGAAAAAATTTAACATATTTAATAATCACACGCGTATCTCTAATATGGGGAACCTAGATGTGGATTACAAACTCTTATTATGTCAATAGTTTCGTTGGCATCATGTAATAGGGGAAATAACAACTATTGCCATTACTAGACAAACTAAAAAATCAATAACTATTATTAATGTAATAGTAATGCGAACCCAAATCCCAACAGCCAAAACAGATGTTACAAACCTACACTATCCCTCTGTAGTCATGGAAAAAGAACGAAACCAATATTTCATTGAATTGGGACTGCAGGTTGGACTTAGTTTTATATTTTGAATCTGGAGGGGCAGATTTAGTTCAAGTTAAGATGCAATTCCGATCTCAGCTGGAGGCTGCGAATGCAGCATTCGCAGCTGCCACAACACTTAGCAGCAGTAGATCGAAATGGCACCTTAATCCACGTAGACTGGATCACTCTGCTGATAGGTAGATGAAAAGGGGTTGAGCAATGTTAATACTAAGCCTATGTTGATAATATAATCCTGACCTTCATTTTTGCAGGCCTAACAAAATGATGCTGAATTTGTTACACAAACAGAACTATACCTACGTAATCCACTGGCACCCTTAAGTTATCCTTGTGAGGGAATACCCAGGACGCCGTGCAATGATAGAGGGTGACCTTATGAAAAAGAACTGTAAGTATATCGCTTGCTCCTATCACGTGTACCACCCAACAACAGCTACAGTGGATTACCAACATCCTCACACATGTACCAGTGCTGAGACAAAATGCTCATTGAATTTCATAAGGCCAGGATTGCGACGAACCGGACGTGACGACCTACATTAAGCTGCTACAACTGGCAAAGAGAATTTTTATCTTCCTCATTGTATATAGGTATTGTACAATTCACGATTTTCGTACATACATTCGTTTACATTTGTTACCCAACGGGTAGCTTTGTAACTTTGTTGGTCCCATGCATAAGGGGAGAGCTTATTTAACCGGGCAGGAGACGAATTGGGCTCTTAACCCTAAGGTTACATTAACACTTGGAATAAGAAGGTAATGGGAGTCACTTGAGCGAGTATTCAAATAAAAACTTATTCAGTCATAAAATCTTTATTGCAGCCCCCCAATAAGAGAGTATACTTAATCACCTATCATTCTAGATAAGTTTCGAGAATTTTGGCAGTCAACTTCGGAAATAATAACAGTTTTAAAAAATGTCAACACCGGTTTTTTTTTACTAAAACGTTTGATCGAGAGATTGAGATCGACGAGATTGATCTCACAGAATAAATGAAATACTTAGAGAAACTCGAATTGTATTGCAAATGGTAATTAGAATATTAACTTATTATTTATTTTAATAACGGTGTATTTATTAGAACCTACCTATTTGTTTAATATTATGTTAGGTTTTACTGATTCCTATTATTTTAATATATTTAATTCATTGTCCTTGCAACACCGAAGCGAGAAATAATGTGATGGGGGTAAAAATGAGAGGGTAGATAAATATAAAAACGCACTGTCAATGTCTGCCAACTCCCACCATTGGGACTTGCATAAAAGGGAGTGTTGTAGTAAGATCGGGAGAGTTCCTGTTCAGTTTAGACTACGAATTTACAAGTGTGTTATTCACAAATTATTACCATAAGAATGTACTTGATGTTACGGATCGACTGTTGTCGATCCGTGAGGATTGCTTCTATACTAAGATATGTAAGTGTATTGTTATTATGTTTAAATACTTGTAAGATATTATAATATGACCCTACCGAGTTTCTTGCCCTTCTTCTCGGAATGTGGTAATCGAACGGGTGGATTACGAATAAATACAAAGTAAAGTAAAACAGGAAGTTTTATTACAGTTCAGAAGTGGTACGTACGCCTATTTTTATAATGCTATGACCTAGTTTATTTTTACTTTCTTAATTAAAATTTTATAAAAAGGTACCCGACATTATTACTTACATTATAATATAATTGAAAGTTCCCTGATTTTCACAAATCTTTTATTTTGTTGGGGATTGAAATACTAGTTATTATTTAAACTTAATAGCATAGAATACGCGTATAAGAAATAGCTACACGTATGTATTTGAGAATAGAATAGTAGTAATATATCGATTTTCTTTCTTAAAGGAATATAAAATGAGAGATTTTAATTAAACATGTGATCACGGATCTGATGCACAAATAAAAGATAGCATATTGGTAGTGGTCATAGTAGTAGTGTACGCTCTTCTGTGCCTGAAGTTTACAATTTTTGTCTTTTATTGGGGTTTGGCAAAGTTACTGCTTAGGTACCTATTGAAACTCAATTAGAACAAAATACGTGTGTAGGAATTGCCTACACGCATGTAGGTATATAAGAATAGAATTTTATTTTAGGATTTATGTTTTTCTTTTTACTTTACGATATCTGGATTAGGTACCCAATATGTTCTTAGCTATAGGTATGCAAAACAATGGTAAGTAAAATGTTTTAAGAAAGAACTTTTTAAAATTATATAATAGCATTAATTTTTCGCAGAATTAAAAAGACAACAAAACGTCGACAATTGTTTCGCCTCTAAACGAGGCATTATCAAGACTGTCTCAGAGAGAACAGCAAAATTCGTGGTTGTAACGTGTTTGCTTATAAGTAAACGCGTGCAAATTTCATTATCGCGATGTAGGATTCTTTACAATAACTAATGTGGGTAGAAACCTCAGATCATGCTAACTAAGTTCCAAAAATAGGTATTCACCAATACTTGACCTTATCTGTTTGATTTAATTACTGTCTTTTGACAAGTTGCGTAGAAAACCCAAATGACACACACAAACCAACAACAATTAATGTGTCTGTCTGTTCGTAAACAGATTAAGTAAGGGAGATGTGTGAAAATCTATTTGTTCGTTGAGTAAGGTGTCCGCATCTCTTCTAACTATTTCTAGCCTTTCCCAAACACTTAACTTGAACCCTTTCTCACATAAACGTAAAACTTTAAAAGTGTTACTATTGTTCAAGGAATGACCAGTGTCAAGAAGATGCTTCGCGAAGTAAAGTTTTACGTTTATGTGAGAAAGGGTTCAAGTTAAGTGTTTGGGAAAGGCTAGAAATGTAAGATATGTAAGTGTATTGTTAATATGTTTAAATACTTGTAAGATATTATAATATGACCCTACCGAGTAAAACAGGGAGTTTTATTACAATTAATTCTTGTAAATTAACATACATGCCGTGGCATAAAGGAAGATTTATTCTGTTAAAATGCAAAAAGTTTTTCAGTGGTACTTTCAAAGGGTTTTTTTTTTTTTTTTTTTTTTTTTTTTTTTTTAGTTCCGCGACCAAGGCCGCGGCCGCTCTAACGTCCGTTGCCGGGCGTCTCTGGTTACAAGCAGAACGTATTTCCAGTGGCGCCCGGCGGTCAAAGGGTAAACAAAACATTGTACAATCATAATTTACAAAGATTACAAAGGCCAGGTGCGAGCAATGTTCCACCTGTCCTCTTATTGTGTTTGTTTACCTGCCTTAAGGCAAACATTACGATTGCGTACATGGAAAAAAGTTTTACATCTTCATCATGAAACTTTGATACTGATATTTGAGCAGTATCCTGGGACGAAAATATTACGATTCATTTGCTTTGGAGATTAACATGATTATTCTACAGACAGACAGACATATATCACGCCTGTATCCCCGAAAGCGTAGGCAGACGTGCATTATATACCCACTCTTTGCAAGTAAGTTTTTTGGTCCCACGTAATAGGGGACAAGCCTATTGCCGTTACCGGGCACTACTTATAGGAAGGTCATAACCACTCTCACACTCAACTCAAACCTAATTTCTAACACCAAAGATAGGTGTTACATGCCATTATTATACACTCATACAAATAGAAAAATGTGAATTAGTAAGTAGGTACAGTTCGCGAGGGATAACCGCATGCAAAGCTCCACTTATCCCACGCGAACTATACCTACCTACTTTGAACAAAAATACTAAAAAAAATAGTATTTTTTATCTAAGCCTACCTAGACCTTATTCCTGCTCCACACAAAATGTATGACCCACTGTATCTAACTATGGTTTTACTAATAGCATACTAGATAATACAATACATTTACTCAACACCTTTTGTCGGATGGATATAATAAACTCAAATTTTAAATAATAATTATGTTAACAAGAACTAAATCAATTACGTGCGCGGTGCTCCATAATATGAACGTCGAAACAAAACAGCATTATTTTGTTAGCTCCTTTTTATCACACGGCAATATAAAAACAATGAATATATTTCATCAGAACAAATGTCATAGTCATGAATGTATATCATATAAATTTCAATCCACGTATATCATATCCCCCGGTGTGATATTACAATAGCGCATTTTTCACTCACAACAAGATTTATTGCTCGGTTATTTATAAATCATACATTTTCTTATAAGTTTAGATATGAGCAATACTGAAATAAAATCTAGTAGTAAGTAAAATCTAGTACTTATTAAAGCACACCATGACACATAGGTATCTACATAATGTTATTTCAAAATAAAAAAGGGAAATTTATTTGTGAAGGCATAACCCAAGCTGTTCTCGGGAGCGCTAGGTATGTTTACCAACGCCTCGTTTCGGAAGATGACTGGAGCCCCTGGGTTCCTGATGAACCTCAAAGCACCCTTTTGATGCTTTGGGTACCTGTATACTCGTACATTGTAAAGAGTAAATAATACATATCAGTAGCAAGTTTTTCCTCCATTCCCACAATGTAGGGGTATTAAAACGGCCCCACCCTCTGTTCGAAGCCGCGCGGAGCAGCGCTATTTATTAGCTAACTTTCACGATAAATCCAACTAGTCAAGTGTGACGAATCAAACGCGGTGGGAATACAAGAGGAAAAGTGGTTTCTCACTAAATAAAAACTAAAAAAATATACCTTATCAATTCCCTACAAGCACACAGGAATAAGAATTTTTTAATCGAATTAAATAAGTATCAAATTAATATAAAATGTATAGGGTTTAAGTATAGCCAGAAGTGTTCCGTGCTGTGGGGTTTCAGCACACGCATGCCTTGTTGCGAAACGGCATCATTATTTATATAGGTAAAATAAGTAAATTATGATTCCATAAATTGTTATATCCAACCACACCTATTCGAGTTTCAAAGTCTGTAGTATGTAAGTACTATTCCCTATACTAGGTCTGTAGGTACGAGTATGTATAAACTGAATTCCAATTTCAATCAGTAAGAGATTCCTTTTATTATGTCAGGTTATTGAATTACAATTTACAAATTTTCTCTCCACCTCCATCTTCTTGTCGGTCTGTAGAGGGGTTTTTTTTTATAAACTAACACCACGTACCATATGATCTAATTTCTCTTTGTATCTTGCTTTAAGTTGTTTCACACGAATTAACTTTTTTATCCTGGATGAGGTAGACAGAGGCGTTCCTTAGGCCCCCTTTTTGCCTGCCATTATTTGTCCCGTCCCGTCACGTGATAGAGAGCGAAACTATTACCGTTTTGGGGTACATTGAGTATTGTTGCCAGAGCCTCGTCTGTCAGTCGGCAGGTGTACCGCGTACAGGTGTGGATGACTTGGACCCTTGTTTATACTTATTATTATGTATAAAATTTATACATACCTCATCATTCACCGAGCCTTTTCCCAACTAAAGTTGGGGTCGGCTTTCCAGTTAAAATTTATACATACCTAAATACTTAAAATGAATTGTTGAAAAATAGTCGTAATAACTGTTGTACTCGCCATTACTTGGACATGTTCGTCGATTTATTCGGCGCAACGTTACACCTCAATCCTTTCAGCCCACGTCGTGGCACGTCTTTCCCTTTCTGCTACTTGGTTTCTTTAATAAAAAAAAGTATGGAATAACACCGTTTCTCGATAATAAGGTCTTTAAATATTTTTTTTTGTAATAGTTAAAAGTTTATGTGTGTACCTAAATCACTTTTTATATTTCTACAATATTAATTGTTGTTTAAGATTTACGCGTTCCATCCTCATTATACCTAGGTATTGTTAAAAATAGTACGGCTCGATGTAATGCGTCTAAGTTTTACAATGATGTACTGAATAAATACTCCGCTCTCTAATATATACCAAAACATCAATAAACCATCTCTTCAATAATTCGCTGTCAAAAACATTTTATATCTTGTAAATACATCTAATTCCATTTCCATTTTACAAAGCTGGGCGCGAAATTAAAGCTTCCAAATTGAAGTGTGTACAGTCGTAAAAATCTTGGGGAAAAGTCGTTTGTACGAGAAATCGTTTCAATGCAACACATTCATGAAATAATACGGTAGATTATACGAATTAGAACGCAGCTCCATAGATTTGAATTGTGAAAAACGTAGGTAGGGTCTATACCCTCTATAGGTATAATGACGAAGCGGCAGCAAGCCTCACATAGTACACTTCTTGATTCAGTCTCTCAATTGCTGGGCCAGTTGGTAAATATAGTCTTTAAGTGAAGTGGGCTGCTGTTGTTTAAGTGTAACAACTATGAGCCACTAATCAGTGTTGGCCCCACGTATTAAGAGTTGAGCTAATTGATTTTCCGGATATTTGGGGTATTTCTGCGGGAGTATATAGTAGCGTACTGTTTAATAAAACAATCCATCAAGCTGGCCGCGACATTTTCAATGATATTTCGATCAGCCGAGAAAAAGCGAAAGAATCATTTTCAAATAGTTATTTATGTACTTAATTGAGTATTTTTATAAAATTTTGACATTCGTATGCGTAAAATATAATTTTGTACATCTGATATTGAAGTCCTACATACTATCGCCATATACACGAAAAGATACAATGAATACATAATTTTTATATATTCTTTTATACCGAAACTATTCCACATTGGTCACCAGAGGTAATGATCGTTTAAAATTGTAATATTATTTGATTGACCTGCCACCGGTTCCATTACTGTTTTATGATTTGCACTTAGCGGAATAAATACAAAGACCGGCACTCAGCCCGCGATATAATATTTTTTATACTATTCCAAACTACACACTACAATAAACTATTTTCCATTTGCCCACTTCTATAGGTCCTTTGACCATAACGCCCACAATTTTTCCCACCTTACAAGTTACTAATAATATCTTCAGTTTTCAATCAAGTTAGTAGAACACTCGTATCTGATAGCCGAGTACGATAACCATTTCACATATTATACAGTCATAAACAATAACATATGTAGAGAAACACTTTCATCATACAAGTAAAAAGTATACAAAATTTTGTGCAAAATGATCTAACCATCAACTTGCGTCAAAATGAGGTAAACATTCGTTTCACAATAATGTAAACAGCGAAGTCTCGGTAATAGGGTTCCCGTTTTACCCTTTGGGAACGGAACCCTAAAAATAAAATTACTGGTACCAAAGGGTTTAATGGAACCCTATTACTAAGGTACCGCTGCCCGTCCGTCCGCCTGACAGTTAAAATTTTCACTCCGCTGCTAACATACAATAAGTCAATACATTTACATAACACAATACCTATGCAACTACACTACACATACGAATATACCTACCTTATACCACTACTACTGAACAAAATGAAAATATTTGTTTACATGTTAATAATATTTATTATTATATAAAAGAAAGTATGTACATACATAAAGTTAGTCTTATTCAATATAAATGTTTTCTTCTTTCGATATTTTTTTTTTAGTCCCTGCACTATTTCAATGATATTGGTTGGTGACTATCAAGGAATAGAAAATGTTAATAATATTAAAATTTTAAACGATCATCACTTCTGGTGAGCAATGTGGAATAGTTTCGGTGACGGTCAAATCAGTGATCATCGAGGAATGCCTCGTACAACATATGTGTGTGTTAAAAAGGTCACATATAATAATATGTTCACGTACACCGCACTCACAAAATGCAAAGCTCCGCTTATACCTCGCGAACTGTACCTATGGACGCGTTTAAATTTTAATTGACATGTAATTTAAAATAATCTAGCAAGATTAAAGCTACCAAAACCGATTTAGGACTTTCAAAGACCCAGTTACAATAACTGTTGTAATGATACATTTCTTAAATGGCAAAAGAGCATGCCAGGAAGTTAAGGTAGTCTAAAATGTTCGAAGGTACAAGATTTGACCCGACCTATAATCTTTGCACTCCGGGTAAAGGATAACACAAATATAGGTACTGAAATGGTCCATAATTATTATGTACCTACGTTATGTATAAAAGTACTAGGTCGCCGCAGTCGCGAAACGTACCGTTACGCTGCAGCATATATTTGAGCGAAGCGAGTTTAAATTCAAAATTCTGGCATCGTTATAAACTGGGTAATTCTGTAAGCTATTGATGAGTGCAAGAAAATCCGAAATCGGCCGAGTATTGGCCGAGAAATAATTTAACACAAATCGGTTGAAAAATAATTTGATTTGTCACCCGTTGAGTGAGTTGAATAATAACAAACAAATACATGATCTGACAGACAAGAAATATTGACAAGTCTCGCAACATTAACCACCCACACTGTTGTAGCAGCTTCACAAAAGATGTTTGTATTATGCAAAGATTAATGGAATAACTTATAAGCTTTTATACTGATATTTATACGCTCAGTGTATAAATAAAAAAGAAATGTGAAAAAAAATTTAAGCAGTTGTCATGGAACTGGATGTTGTTTCTTCTGAGTGCCAACACAACGGAACTTGATAGTTGAACCTATATTATGATGTAATGGTAGAGGGTGAAAATTTATTTTGTAACGAGGTCATTCCCATCTTCGCTAGATGTCACGATCCTAGTTGACCGAGCGTGCGAAGCGAGCGAAGCGTCTCAGTTTTAACTCGAGGACTGGCCGATTTGGCGTTGTTGGTATGTGTGTCAGTTCCGGTCTACAGGCCGCATTTTTCAGCAGATTTTTATGAAATTTGGCACAAGTGTTCTTTATTGCAAGGCGCAACTTTTGTCGAAGGGATTTTTTGATCGGGCGGAAAATGGGGGGGGAAATGCGAAAATAACGCGAGGTCTACTGTTCACAGAACCATTAGTATTTAAATAAGAATAACAAATTAAAACACTTTTGTATATTTTTATAAAATTGCTTCCAATTACATCAGACCCACAGAGTTATTGATGAAAAGAAGGCATATTATAATTAAGTGTGCAATTAGACGTCATCGCAATAGAAAGACACAACATTATTTCCATTGGTTTTATTAGATGTTTGCGTCTGTAGCAAACAATGAGCAACAAAAGTATTGAAAAGTAAACAGGGCACTTATGACCCTCATAAATTGGTTCACGTCTGGCGCACTTTGTAACCCACTATAGCTACATAGTCAGAGAGGTGTAAGCACTACTTGTGGTCGTTGACTATTTGTAAACTCGGAGCTTGTTGTAATTTAACACCATGTATAGTATATCAAGTATAAAGGGATCGTTGTTCCCTTTATCTCGAAATTACCAACGAATTTTTTCAACCGACTTCCAAAATAGGAGGAGATTCTCAATTCAACTGTTTGTTTTTTTTATGTATGTTAACTGATCTTTGGACTGGATAAACTGGTTTTGAAAGTTTTTTTTAAATGAAAGATACTTCTTCCCAATTTCAATTTGGTCCCTTTCCGACATTCGTCCTATTTTGGTGATTTGAAGTCGGTTTTTGTGTTCAAAGAATCAATTTCGTTTATTCAGTTAAGGCACATAAAGAGCACATATGAATTGACATTCACAAATACAATTTTATGTCAAGAAATATTATAAAAATACTAAATTAAGTACATAAATAACCATTTGAAAATGATTCTTTCGCTGGTTCGGTAAGTTGGTTCTCCTAAGAAGATAATAGCAAGAAACGAAAGTTTTGTTTACATTGTGTTACAATTTATATTGTATTGTACCAGTGGCTAACAACAGAAGATTAGGGTGTCCATGTATTTTTATCATTAAGATATTCGTCTACATTATAGTAGCCTTTCTTCATCAAACATTTTTTCACTACTATTTTAAACTTATTAAAGACACGTCAACCAAATCCTGGGGAATTTTATTAAATATTTTTATACATTTGCCTACAAACGAAATACCAACTTTATGACGAACTAATTCGTGCCGTTTTTTCGTCAGTCAGTGACCTTATCTTTCTAACCGCATAGGCAGCTGAGTCTTCCTGCCAAGGCATGAGAACCCCATTGCAGTTTCCTATCTAGAGTTATCCCAAGAAAAACTTTGGTATTAACTATTTGAACTAATTCATTATTCATAGTAATATGAGTATCCACCTGTCTAACATTGGGTATAGTAAATTTTACGGTATCCAGTCATTTGACAAAAAACAAATGACAATTTTTTATTTGAAAAACAACGTTTGACAAATTTATACTTTATCATTTTACAAACTATAAGTTAATAAACTACTCATTTGACAAATTACTTATCAGACAAAATTCCATTATGCCAAAAAACCATTTCACAAATGGATTATTTTGTAAACATGTTAGTTGGCAAAACTACGTAAAGCTTAAATAACATTTGACAAAGTGCTTGGTATTTATATACCACCATTTACTTTAATACAAAAATAAATTTAAGCACGAGATCATATAAAATATGTAGGTCAATAGGTTAAGTGAAACGAAATGGCTAGTTTTTTTTTACGTGGTCGGTGAGCGAGCGGCTTCGTGTGGGAATCCCAGCCCTAGGATGGAAAACGGGCCGGACTACCCACTAAAACCTATCCACGGTGTTTCTTCTTCGCCTTAGCCGGGCCGCCGGATAGGCAAAAACTGATAAGCAACGACGGCCCGGCAAAGGGGCGCTCTCTCGAGCTCAACACGGGGGAGGGGCTGACCCCCGACAGGTATTTGACGAAGCAGCCATGACCCGTGAGAAGTTGGATGAGGAAGTAGGTCGGAGCCCCCGCGTGCTCCACCCACAGGCGGAGCACGGGACCGATGGCCCCCATGAGCACCCGGTTCGCGGTGGGAGCCGCACATCTCAAGTCCCATTGCCGGAACAGATCGTCGCAAGCCTCCTGTCTCCAGCGATCGACCTGCTCCGGCAACGGGTGACCTCCTTGTTGTCGCACCATGGCGCCCTCCTTGTAGAACCTCTTAAGGACCCCTGCTTCGAGATCCCACGGGGGACTTTGTGCCAACAGGCACGCCGCCTCGAAAACGAAATGGCTAGGTTAGGTTAGGTTAGAACATGATAAAACAACGCCAGAAACGAAGTCTAATATGCACACTTTTGGTTTGACATCAATATTATTTTCATTTGACATTTTGTAAAAATAATAATTTGGCAAACGAATTATTTAGTCATATGAAAATTTGAAAAATTATATTTTAACAGTTGAAATATTTACTGGATAAAGCATTATTGCGAAACATGTATTTTGTCGAATGATTGTTTTTAAAGTGGTACCTACGTTTGCGAATGATTAGTTTTTCTAACGTAGTTTTTAAAATGATCATTTGTCATACGTTTTTTTTAAAACGATAGTAAACCAAATTTTACACATTTTGTTTTCTTCGCATTGAGCAGAAAGTTGTTACTTGTGAACCCATCGTCAAGTACTACAAAGGTAGTTTAGTGTTAGTTTTAAACGTGTTCTTTTTAACTTTTTTTTTTCGATCTAATATTTTGTTTCTAATTATTAATTTTAAAGGTTATTTATACCTTCAATTAGCGGATCGTGATCCCAAGTGTATTATTAATTATAATCTAGCGAATAAAATAAACAATATAGTAAATATTCCATTAATAAATCCAATAATAAATGGAAAATATTCCAGTGTTATATAATAACAGCTTACGCTGAACTTTACAGAGATCCAAGTTTTCTTCCAATGAGTACAAACCCCCTTCAACAAACTCAAGCTAAATTTGGTTGTAAACTTTTGCATCGACTGAATGGAACTTGAGTCTCTTGATTATTTACAATCGGTTTTGCTCACTATTGTGTGGACCCCCCCACTGGGAGCCCATGAATAGTTAAATATCGTATTAGCGAAATAATAATAACCCAACACCTTAAGTAAGCAAGTACATAGACGCTGTGTTTAAAGACTGGTAATGTACACTACATTTATGAAGAATTTTAATTAATATAACAGCCACATTTCAAATTTTTTTTCAAAATCCACTTTAAATTTCGGGTTTTCTCTTAGTTTTTCTCCTTTTAGAGTTCTGTACCCAAAGGGTAACGAACGGTTACGAAGGCTTCGCTGTCCATCCTTCCGTCTGTCCGTCCGTCCATCTGTCACCAGGCTGTATCTCATGAACTGTTATAGTTAGACAGTACACATCTTCACAGATGATATATTTCTGTTGCCGCAATAACAACAATAAAAACAGAAAAACAATTAACTATTAAACAGTTACTGGTAAAATATAAGCAAAATGTTATGCCTCTGTCTACCACATCTCGTAAGGTGAGCTTATGTTTGCTACCCAAATAGTATACAATTATGACAGGAAACATACACCTAACTCTTAGTAATAAACTGCCAGTTAAGTAATGTTCTACGAAAATTATTACTCGGTGTTCTCGTAAATCAAACTTAATACACGTAATACCTACAATTTGTCTCTAAGCTACCGTTACTCTTGTGACCTGTATTTACTCGGCTGAACTGAATAACTTGCCGCAAATTACTCAGCAACAAGGTAATGGTGACTGCCTGCTCCGAAACCGAAAAGCCACGCTACAGGGACTGAATGTTGTTTCGTAGAAATTGTACAACATTTAATTTTGTCTAAACTTTAGAATTGGACGTATCGTATATACCTACGTAGGTACAGTTTAGTGTTGACATATTGGAGTCACTCAAGGTATTCACAATCTTAGATTTGACCAAGTCTCTCAATACAGAACGCTACTGTATTCTGAGGACCAAGAGTCTAGTAGTATAATAACGTCACTGTGGACGCAGTTACTGGTCTCGCCAAGATCTTACTTCCCAAGAATGTATTAAGTAAGTGAATAGAACAGAATAATATGCTACTTTTCACGAATACCAACTAAATTATACAGATGCTAGATTACATGACAGTGATTAGTAATGTGACACATTCAATGCGATTGGTGGGGCGATACTATGGAAACCTTATACGAATACTTATAATTCAATACGATATTGTTAGTAACGGGAAATAAACATATGCTGCCAAAATGAAGGAAGAAAGAAAAAGAAATTAACAATTATTCAACATTTGATTGGACAGGCGCTCAAACATTAACTCGGCGAGTTGGCGGAGGCGCAGGAGGGGGAGGGGAGGCGACGTAATTCCGACGTGAAAAACTGCGAGCTTCGGAAATTAAATCTTTAAACGCCGCTTAACCACACTCCACTTCGCAGGGAATACTCTCCTCATAAATGTTATGTACCAAAGCTGGTGTTTTATAGTACAAGATAAATACATTAAAGATAAAGAACATGAAATCTTATTTAAGTACTCGACCCAGAATAACAAAACAACAGTCAAAAGAGTAAGTTACTATTCTTCTATTATTAATGTATTGTTAAGTAGAAACGTTATTTGACTACCTTAGTGTTGGATTAGATGTAGGGTTCATCCTAAATTTCTATAACTTTGTAATAATATTATATTAATGTTTCATATTTAGGAGATCAAAAATTATCGTCGTACATGTTCGTGGATTTCGCTCACTACAAAATAACTAAACGCACAGATAACATTATAACTTTTATAAGTTGCGTCACGTTACTCGCTGGACCATTTAGCTACGAGTATAAGAACATGAACGTAACTAGAAAAGTTTAATATTGCTCACACACCGGCCTTCATGTAAACATTGATACAAGAAAGTCCGCTAACAGCCTTGGTACAAAGGCACCTACTAGCAACTTGCGAACTTATTATGATAAATAGATTTGTTGTACGAGAAAACTTTGTGTAGCTGTTTAAGTGTCAATAGTGGTAAGTTCTTCTTTACTTTTTGTAATAAGGTGATAAGCTGATATCGGTATTATTATTTTATGTACTGTTTAGTTGTTTAAACAGTTTCTGATGTATCCGGGCTAATATTATAAATGCGAAAGTGACTAAAGAGTGCCAAGGGCTCTTTCAACATCTCTAGGTTCCCAGTAATACTCATCTACACCCAGTGTATGAGCTAAGAAACAATCAAAGTTCTGACAAATTAATATACCCCTAGTGCCTCAAGGGCAATACGAGTAGCCTCACACTCTAATATTGGACCAACATGATGACAGGAGAAATGTGGGCGTTAAATATTGAAGCTCGGAGTTAAAACCGACAGATCTGATTTTAATAAACAAATTGGCTGCAGAGTGTAATGTTTTTAATTTTGGACGTTAGGTTGTTTACGATGGAAATAAAATATTCATTTGAGCCACTGTATTATTTATTGCAGAAGCCCTTAAGACAATACAGGGAAACTGAAGGTCCCCCCTCAGCAAGGTATTCATCTACTTTTACTCTAGGATACAATAAACGTCTATCCTAGTTACTATCTTATTCTTTAATACAGGGTATTAGGTTGGTGCGCTTGGTTGGTGACGATAGATTTATGTTTAGAAAGATACTGTGGTAATTGAATGTAAGATTTTCTAGGATAATACCCAGTGAGGTCCGCCTCTCCTGCTGGCTGACAGGCACCGTCTCTGTTCCGGTCCCTGACCACCACAGGCAGAAGAAAATTGGCTTTACACCCCAGGCAGTAGGGTATTACCGTACACCTCCTGGAATAGGAGTTAAAAACTTATTCCATGCATTATGGCCATTGGTTAGGGGGTACCACGTTGTACATATTATATGCACTTACCTTTTGGGGCGAATATACAAGCTTCACCCAAATAAATCCTCAGATATAAACTTAAGACTAACGGGTCTTTTACGCGATTATTGAGATATTATATACATCTATACCTCTTTATACCTCTTTATTACCCGACGTTTCGGCCCTGTTACAAGAGCCGTGGTCACGGGTAGACTGGCTTCAGCTCATCGTCGTCTTCGTGAAGTGCGGGTTTGTTCAACTACCCTCACTTCGTCGTCACTAACTATTGTGTTCGGAGAGCCACTATGGCATACCACACTGATAGTATCAGCAAGCGGGCGTTCGGTGAGGTGGCGAGTACATTTGCTGATCACCGGATTCCACGACGTAGATAGTCGATATCCATCTTCCCGGTTAAAGTAGGGATACTTTTTTATTTCGACGGCTTCCCGCACTATTCTGGAGTAATAGTGTCCGTCAGTGGATAGGACTTGTGGCTTGTGGAGTTCAATCCAGTGGTTGGGACCCGATTCCAACAAATGCTCGGCAATTGCAGACTTGTTTATTTGGCGGCTTTTTACAGCTGTGATGTGTTCTTTGAAAGAACACATCACAGCTGTAAGAATGTATATATCTCAATAATCGCGTAAAAGACCCGTTAGTCTTAAATTTATAATGTGTACAAAACGCGAAAGTTTAAAGAAGTAATCCTCAGATATATTAACAGTACGCATGTGTATCGTGCAGGTCAATCTCTAGTTAATCCTGGCAAAATCAGGCAAAGATTTGTATGTTTAAATTGGTAAGACAGCTATGGCCACATGTGCATACTCAAAACCTGAAATCAACGAGAAACCACTCTGTAAAATTATACAGCACACACGCTAACACACGCCAGCAACAACAAGATTTTCATTGAAACTCACCAAACGTTGAAATAAATTACAATAATTTAAATTGTAATATAAGTGACGCAGACACAGTCTCCTTGTAAAAATGGCTGTCACACCAAAGTCACGCGATCGACCGCGTCCAATCCCAGCTCACCCCACGAAAGCCAGTGTTGCCATTATATTATCCCAATTTCAACCGGAATTCATACAGTAAAATGAAATATACCACTACAAAAAAAAATACAACATTACAACAGTTATAGTGCAGAGATAGTTTGAAACTTTAGACGGATATTAAGTAGATTACTTTATAATCGAGATAATTTCCGATGAGACTCGGTAACAATAAACGCAGGCAAAACCGCGGGTGTTCGCTAATAACTTACAAAGCAGCAAGGGCTTATTGGCTCTTCACAATTTAACAAGACAAACTGACTATTTAAACTTGTATCATTGTTATTTAATGAAAATTCCTTTTGTAATTATTTGTTTTAAGATACAAGGTATTTAATTTAGGTCTCGATTATTCAGGGATCTTTCCTGAAGTAGCTGTTCAGTTTGTTACTAACTATAAGATGAGACCCTTCAGTTTATTTTGAGATATTTTATTAAAGATAACAAATATTTTAACAATAATCTTAAGTATGCGCCTAGGGCTTTCTTTGGCTATTAAGATAAATCTAATTAAGATTTTGTTGTACTCGTATTTCATCAAAATTTCATCGCAAGACAACGGGTTTCAGATTAATTTTTCAAAACCCATTTTTCAACACCAAACTATATCGTAAGTAGGTATATGAACTATGAACTCTGTGGAGCATTAAAATACAGAGTCCATTTTCAATGCGTTTAATATGCACCCATTTTTCTTGACATGAGAAAACATAGCTATCTATCCTCCCAAAATATATTATGTAATCAGCAATACAATATTATTGCTCTGTCATACGATCATTGTTCGCACAAAAGTTTATTGGTACACAAAGCAATAGGAGATTACAAACTGTACGCAGTCCAGGCATAAATCATTATACATATTATCATAAATAAATATTCAATGGCGTGCCGTATTAAATTTCATCTCGCTGTGTGCTTGGCGAGTTTCCAGGACCACAATTACCGGTAAACACGGATGTGGGAAGTTTTCGACGTATATTCCCACTCTAGATATATCTCAAAAGATTCCTTGGATTTTACGGACTGGTAACGGAGCGCAGGCAATTTTCCAAATGTATAGAGGTGCCTACAAAACAATAAATATACTACAAGTTATAATTTACTTAGTAAGTAAGTACAATTTAAAAGTATAATGCTTTATCGTGTAAGTTATACATGTTCTAGTTGTGACTAGGTAGGAGGTTATTCGAAAGACACTATTATTAACTGGAACTATAGTTCCGTATAACAGTGATAGGAGTTTGTGTTAAGTTTTTCAGAATGGAAACATTATAGAGAGATATAGAGATAGACATTTTTCATTGTAGTTTTTAGATAACCTTTTTTTCTGTATTGTAGGTTACTTTTCGACGCATAGGGAGTTCAAAAAAGAGGGACTGCACTATCAGTAACGTAGAATATCGTAAGATTCTTCCTGTTACGAATTCCGGCACAAAACGGTAAAATAAATAAGCAATAAAGGTAAAAGGGTAAGATTTATCTGAATGAAAAGGTAAAGTAGCCAGATGTATGTCTATATATTTAAAGTTCATGTAGGTGCATCTATTCTTGTAAAACAATAGTACCAGATTTGTACGAGAACAATTTCTGGCAAACTCTTTTCATCAGAGCAAAGTCAGTACGATTCGTACATATAATTACTGCCCTTTTACTTGGAACTGACGTCATGTTCTATGACGTGTTGGTTTGTGGTAACGTATGAGTATTACCTCAGGTTTCACAAACGTTTAGCTCACGGTAGCCATCCAACAATTACCAACTAAAGGCAATAATAGTGTGAATAATTATTGGTAAGCCATTGGAAATCTATTTTGCCGCAATCGTGTAAGTTTATTCTGTTTTTTAGTATTTGTTGTTATGGAGGCAACGGTTAATGAGATACAGCCCAAGACAGAGGGACGGATGAATAGTAAAGCAATACTAATAGAGTTCACGTTTTACCTTTTGGGTACGGAACCCTAAAAATATAGAAACGGCCTAATTCTAATTTAAATGACAATCACGAATATGTATTCCGATGTATCCGTAATCAACGAGTACACTGATTCTGAATTCCATATTCAATAAATGTAGTTAATGTTCATGTGTGTGAATTTCCTTGTAGTATTCCCCAACTCGAGTTCGTCGCTTCTCGTTTCTGACGGAACTTATTTGCTTAGGGGATAAGCTGCACTACAGTTAGCTCTCATTAAGCGCTGACAGTTGGTGCATTTATATACATACAATATGGTATATGGTGTCTGTTGCACTTCAAATATTGTCTGGGGAGTTTAATTTTAACTCTAGCGCAGAAATAACTATTAATAATTCTTTTTTGTTTGCTCGGAATACCGAGATTCTATTTAGTATGTATTTAGTATGTAACATTTGTCCTGACTGTGAGAGTTTTGGTTTGAATTACAGAGGGGTTTTGAATTATTCTATATGGCCCGGTAACGGCAATACGCTTGACCCCAATTACGTAGGACAGTGTGGGTGCGTAAAGCACCTCTGCCTGCACCGTCGCCGCGTCGGGGATATAAGCGTCTGTCTGTTTTTTGTTTTTGTTATCTACCGGTTAAGGAAACCAATTTGTACTGGTCGCGTAGTCTCGTCCGTTAATCACCAGGTGCGCCACTAGCAGGTGAGGTCGCCCGCGGGAATCGAGAACCATAAAACTTTTTCACGCGGGCGAAGCCGCGGGCGTCCGCAAGTTAAACATCATAAATGTAAGTACTTTGATGTGTCTTATCTTATTCAAGAAGAAATTAATGTACAAGTTTGTTTCCTTAAAATAAATTTGCCAAGTTCGTGAACGTCTCATATTCATGAATAGCAATCACCTCTTAAAAGTTCTTGTACCAACCGCTGGCATTAACGTTCCAATTTCAATAAGTACCATCAATTTCTTCCTTCAGTTCCGTCTATACAGGGATACAGGGCTCTTGATATACGAACGATAAATACAGATAGGTACAACCAAACCTCACATTACGACTCTCTGTTACTTGAATTTCAAACTAAGGCCAAAGATTAAACCTCCTATAACCTATTGTTCCAATTTGCTTCGGCACAAACATTCTTTGCGGCTTTAAATATTGTACCTATTTTTAATCCCTTTTGGTATCTATTTGTGGTCACGCTAGATAGACCATTGAATCTTATTTTGAGGATCTTCATCAGATAAGTTTACATATACCTTTTGTTACGATCTTACCAAATATGGCTAGGTAAGTGAGGAACACATCGTTTGACGAATGGTGAGCGCTGACATGTCGAAAGATGTCGCAAGTCTCAGTCGCCTACGATGTATTCCTCACTTTATCACTCGAGAGCTTCTTAGTGTTAGATCTCGCGAGTTCTAGAATTAGCCGAAATAACACCACCCCCTATGCTACTAATAAATAACTTAAAAGCTTTTTGTGATTGATAGTCGGTACTAACAATAAGCCTTCATTGCCTTGTAGAGTTGGAAAGTGTTAGCAGGTTCAATTAGACAATCTTTTAGCACTAATTAATACGTCCTACATAAAAATTAATGGTTATAAAGTAGTACAATCATTTTAATACCGTAACAAGAGGTTGATGAACCCAGAAAATCCTAATTTTCATTTATTACAAAGTTTGAACGCAAACTCTTGAAAGTCATAAAATATAAGCACGATTTGGAAACATTAAACTGGGTGAAATGTGTGTGTAAATACTGTCAGTACGTAGGCCGGCGTCGGCGAGGGATTGTCATAAATAACGGGAGCTTACACTTTTCACTCAACACAGTTACCCGGAGTTTCGACGAATAACTCTGCGACATTCTACAAATGTGTAAATGTACGGAACAAATTAAATTACTGTACACGTTTTAGAATTTCAATTTATAATCTGATGTTACGTTTAATTAACTGAGTCCTTCATATTTATATTGTTTGAGGCAAATCAGGTTCAAAACAAAGTTCACTCATTTATAAAGGGAGTATTATATATATCGGTAATTTGAGAAAGGGCTTGAGATTAAGATGTAATTATTATTTAATAGGACGTAATCATGATGCTGTAAAAACCGTAACGTTACCCATTGCACCTACCACCTACTGGGTACGCAGTGATTGATTCAGCAACGTCTTCATGACATATACAAAATTAATATGTCAATAGTTTTCATTCTTGAATATTTTGATCAATGTTGCTTTGGAATAAACGGTGCTAGTCGAGCTTCCAATGTTATTGTATAGGTAAGTATTGTAAAGTAAAATACTGAACATATTTGTCAAACAATATTTACAACTTTCTAAAGATTAATGATTCGTTATAGGGAACACTAAGTGCACCAAAATTGTTTCTCAGTAAAATATCTGGTGTCGCGTCTCCACCTTCGCAAATACATCACCACGTCTACAATAACACGTCTGTGCCATCAATCTCCCCTCACCTCGCTCCGCTCCGCTCCGCTCGCTACTCACACTTAATCATCCGAGGCGTTCTTCTGACCTAATTTTTATAAAGTCACTCCCTTAGATGGATAAGTATTTTCGTACTCTGGATTTAAGGCAGTATTTGTCATTCTTGTTGAACATTTTTCACGCATTTTTACGTTAGTAAAGCAGCGTTATGTTTATGACTGTAGGAAAGCTTGGAAAGAAATTGTATAGCCCCCTCACACACGGGATATAATTCTATAGTAATGAATAAAGTATGTTTGACAGAATTAAGTTACACAAAAGAAAAATCTCTTGATAAAAGTTTCAAAGCAATGAGTAACTGTTACTATGCTATACTTCTTGTTTTCATATTAGTATAATAAAAACTGGCCAAGTGCGTGTCGGGCCACGAATACGATAGGTTTCCGTACTTACCCATAAAAGGCTCTATAACTCCGGAACTAACAAAGTCATCCCATCCGTTATAGTTTTCCTTTAAAGTTCAGTACATAGACAACAATCACGATTTTTCAGGTTCTTCAACCCGATCAATTTCTTCCAGACAACTGCAAAGATTATCCTTTAAAAATTTCCTGCGTACTACTTATTGGTAGTACAGTTCCTTAACAATCTATTTCTGAATGAATGTCACATCCTCAACCATAAATCCAAATAATATTAAGTATGTCTAAGACGTGACTGTATAAACATGATTGAAGTACGCCAATATATTTTCTAATAGCTGAAATGATTACCAATTAGGGAAAGCTCTGAGATGTTGGGAAGAGCGACAGTGACAAATGAAATAGATATATCACGGCCGAGGTCGTGTCGCTGTGAGACGTGTATTGGAGTAAGAAAAACAAATGGGACAGAAGGTTTGGCAAACGAAAGATGTCACTTATTTATCTTTAAAACTAAATCACTTAACTTACAGGTAATGTTAAAGATAAATACAAGCAAGGACAATACAGAACGTCACCAAGTCTCAAACTACGCAGATTTTATGTTTTTAATTTAATAAAACATTTAAAATACTTTAATACCCAATATGTGTAGCGAATTCTACCATGAACCATTAATCAACAGTATAAATAGTCATTTAAAATACTAGTGTAGGTACTCCTGTAGCTCTGCCTTTTTTTTGTTTCTGCTTGGGTAGAATATTTCCCAACGAGAAACTATTTTCGTATCAAATGTCATTGACATTTTTGACTTTGATGAAGGGATTAGACGCAAATATAGTTCCCTGTATATTAAAAAAAATATAAATAACGCTGTGACAAAAACATTGGGTCACGTTTATGTAAATGCAAACACAGTCGTCATTCAACTCACACTTTAACTCTTATTTTTAAATCAGTTCTATCGAGCAGAAGTATAGTTTCAGAACTATTACTTTACAATTGCTGTTCTATTGTTTCTAGAGCTCATCTCGTACGAAGTTTTTAACTACCTACGTAGTGTTTGTTTTGCACTCGCAAAATTGAGTGTTCTCAAGGAGTGCCGTCATTTGTGAACTTTGAAGATAATATAACTTTGCACATTTTGTTCGAATGTGTACTCTGTGATTTGCATACCATTTTTTTGCAAAAAAAAATAGAGGTCTGAATCACCTGCGAATACGAATGTGATTTTCATTATGTTTTAAATTATACACATATTATAATTAGAACCTACGCACTTACCCCCGATCTGGGACTCAAAAGAGGGCATTGCACCCACATTCCCTGTCCCACGGGGCATTGGGACGACTTCGTGTGGGACTCCCGGCCCTCATAAGGAAACAGGCCGGACTACCCACTAAACTTCTTCGGTGTTTCTCCTTCGCCATAGCCGGACTACTGAATAGGTAGAATCTGTTAATCAATCAGTGCAGGTGAGGATGCCTTGAACTCCCGGAGATGTTAATGAGTCCCCTTAATACTTCCAAGACTTCAATTTAATCTAAACCGTAGAATATGTACCCAAATAACGTGTTGCAGATAGGTAGCTATTTATATTCAAGTGAGGGTACCGATGACAATACAAACATCGTTAAAACATCTTGAGGTAGGTTCTGAAGAGTTGAGACGGAGTGTGTATTAATCTAAAAAATAGACGAAAAAAATCTTCCCCGTTCATACTAGGTAAAAAACGCCGTGATGATCATGGTAGTGAGAGCGCTCACTACTGTGATTATCACGCGTACTTGTAACCCCCAACTAACAAAGTCAGTCCAAAGTCCCAAAGGGTTATAACTATAAGCTTAGCGAAAATTAAAACCCATACCGTCTTGTTCAAAAAAATCAAACGTAACTTAGCAAAGAGATTTTTTGTTTTAAAAATTCACTGAGTAAAAAGTTTTGAGTGTGTGTTTTGATATTGCACGGACTGAGTTATGGCAGGCGGATTCATATTAATTGTTCTGGCTTTCTTTCAGTGGACTTTGACTTTTAGTGTTCATACCTATGTTCATGTTTTAAAGTAATAAGCATGTAGGTACCTGTTTAACTGAAACTTACGTATGTAATTAACGTAATTGATCCAAATATTTCACACTAAACAAGACATCCCGGGCTCCAGAGATAGGTATGTAACATTGGTCCAGGCTGTTGGAACTTAGATTTGAGTTACAGAATGGATGTTGATTTTCTACTGTAATTATATTACAGTGAAGCAATAGGCATGCTGATTACGTGATACCAACGAACCTACTGGCAGAGTGTGGGTATGTAATGTGTCTCTGTTTGCCTCCTTGGGAATGCAGGCATGATTGTGTGAATGTTACCACATCAATGATTTTAAACAATACATTGTTTAAAATCATTGATGTTGTAGCATTCCCTTTTGACAGAACGTATCGATACCTTCAGACAGACACTGGTATAGACAAATATAGAGAACGACCTTAACCCAGGTATTTTATATAACTACCTGTCCTTAAAGTACCAGTGAATTATGATGTGTAGCCACCATTTATGTTTACAAATTTAAAGACATTATTCAAATAGACTTCATTTAAAATGGAATTCCCACAAAGCACTCTAATTTTTTTGCAACTTTAAGGTATAATAGTTAAATATTCAGCAGAAATGTCACTTAGCATTTCAACTTTGACACAGAACACGCGTATTCAGTGTAACCCACGCGAAAAATATGGAGATTTTTCAGCAAATTTTTGTTGGAAATAGGTTCTGTTCATAAATACTGCATTTCACTTCGAACTAAACACGGAATTTTGAAATACTCGGATAATGTATAAAGAGATTGAAAATAGTTTAGCTTTGCAGTTAAAATAGGTACAAAGTGCTATTATCAAAGTAACTAAAGTCAAGATGGCTGGCTGAGACCATTAAAGCTTTCGATATTTTAAGAGAAACAATTTAAGTAAAATTTTAAAATAAATGTGATATAAAAACATTCACCGAGCCTTTTCCCAACACATTTGGGGTCAGTTTACTAGTCTGCGAAATTGCAATTCGGCTGAACTTCGATATTTTACGTGGAGCGACTGCCATCTCGCCTCCACACCCCATGGGCCATTTGAAAATCTGTAGTTAGACCGGTTGGATTTTTGGCTTAGGGCTCCAACTATCCCTAACGACTGCCATAGATGTCTGTATGACAAAAGGGACCGATGGCTTAACGTGCTCTCCGAGGCACGGAGGTCTCAAAATGACTTAAGAAATGGTCACCCACCCTAAGACTGGCCCGGGTAGATGTTGCTGAACCTTTGCAATGTGTTAACATTGTCGGTTACCACTAGACCACGAGCCCCTCCTTTACCACTAGACCACGAAACCACGATTGGAATAAAAACATTTGCTATAAAAAGCGAAGACGGAGATAGATGATCCCACTATTCTTTTGCATTCCGCAGCTCATTCATAATCTCTGATAAACAAACTCATACACGTCTCTTGAAATCCCTTAGGTGATGTCCAGACTATCAAGTAAGCTTTGTGTGTGCACTCAAAACATAATGAAACGTAATATTAATTAAGTTTTGAGATGAACGCGTTATCAAAATGATATACATATTTCGAAAGTAAAAATTGGTATCCTTTAGTATTTTACGAAGCACTTCTTCGAATTTGGGGTAGGCTTAACTGTAACAACAACCAACATTTCTACAAGCCGTGTGCACGTTTGTCAGAGCATTCCTCCTAAAAGGGCATTGATGATAGTTCAATTCCTCTTCTATGACTTTCAATTTTGGAATTTACTATATAGTAAAATATTTTACCATACTCATTGCTTTAGAAACAACATCGAGTCAAAAAGAAACAAAATAAATACTGCGTTGTTAAAGAAAGTTAAACTGAAATTGTTACAAAATGGCCCATAATTGATGGGCCATTTTGTAACCTGTGCATGAATTACTCGCATTTATTTACCACCTGCCCCTCTCTTGGCATGTTTCGAGCACTCCTTGGATAGATTTTAACAATTCTTGTCACTACTACTAAATAGCTTCAGACTACGCTTTGGAAACATCAAAATATCGAAATGATGCTAAAATTCTGAGAAGTTAAACAATTAATTATTAAAAAAGGTTAGGAAAGTATCTAATATGGATAGACGAGTCGCTTAAGCAACAAACTCAACCAACGCCTGATTGTTATTGTATTTATAAAGCAAATTGATAAATACAGCTTTCAAGACAGTTGTACGTTTGGGAGAAGAATTCCTAATTAATTATCTTGGTATCATGTGTGGCCACTAAACTAGAGAGCACTGATTTACTCAAATTTGATTAGATATGGTCATACCTTAAATAGATAATAACATTCCTGTAGACACCTAGGTACATTATAATAATTAACTAAAGCCACCGCATCTATCCTTACGTTGATATAGCATTTGTGATACTCCATAATGTAAATTTTTAAGCAGTTTTGAAGACTGCTAACTTTTTCAAATCATTTAAAGTTAATATTATTCGCCAAAACGATAGTTCTGCGGTCGAACTTGAGCCACCGGCTGTTCCCTATGCAGAAGGAATACCCAGCCAATAGACCAGGAAACCACCTCCAAGCTAATTTGCGGTGGCAGAAGATATGTATAACAGTCGTTGCCTAAAAGCAAACCTAGTTCAACCACGAGGTAACAATTGACTCTCCCTCACATTTCCTGGCCAATCATTAATAAATAATCCACGTAACTCATCCTCTACTTAATTCCGCGGAGATTGAACAGCGCAGAATTCTTCACGTGAGCTGACTACACAACCTTACCTAACTGTTAGTTGTATATAGATACGAGTACATTGTGGATTGAATGGGAGTTATCAGTTACTTAGAAATGAATATGAGATATAACTGATTTCAGTTTTAAAACTAAGTTTTTTTTCTCGATTGACTTAATATGACTTAGATCATCTAACATTGTTTAGGTTTGATGATTTAAACTTTATTATAAACTAACAGATGGTCACGGTTTTGCCTGCAAAAAATATACGCTAAAATCTTCCTCGAGAACCATTATACCTTCCATCCATTGATGACATAAGCATTAAAATCGGTGCAGTAGTTTTTTAATTTATCGCTAACAGACGCGGCGGAGGTCATTGTTTTATATACCTACGAGTATGTAGTGATATGAAGTCACTATAAAATAAAATAAAATAAAATAAAATAAAATAAAATAAAATAAAATAACGTTTATTATCTTTGAAATTTTTAGAAAGTTATTTAGATTCGTCAAAAGTTGGTGTGACTCTACCGAGGGTTCCAAAATGCAACGAGACTGAGAAGAGCCCTCAAGAAACTCAGTTCGGCTTTTTTCCAAAATATTTCATCTTAAACCTAATACAGAGTTATTTAGAAAGGAGCAATTCGTGTTACAACCAGGCAGCCTTGTCATCTAAGAAACCAGTAATACTATAATAAGCTTTATGGCACAATTTATGTTTTATTACTTTTTTAAATTTATTAACAGATAAATTTGCTATTTCGGTTGGCAATGTATTGTACATTCGAATAAAGTTCCCCGCAAAAGAATTACTCACTTTATGAAGCCTAAATTTAGGAACAGCCAGTTTATCCTTATTTCTTAAGTTTAGATTATGATTATCACTATTTTTCACAAATTTATTTTTGTTCTTGTGGGTATACAATAAAATTTCATAAATATACTGTGAATACACTGTAAGGATGTTAATATGCTTAAACTTATCTCTTAATGACTCCCGAGACCCCATTCCATAGATAGTCCGGACAGCCCTCTTCTGCAACACAAAGATGCATTCAATATCGGCAGCGTTACCCCACAGTAGTATGCCATATGTCATGATACTGTGGAAGTAGCTGAAGTAGACAAGACGCGCCGTTTTAATGTCTGTAAGTTGTCGGATCTTTTTGACAGCATAGGCTGCTGAATTAAGCCTGGCCGAAATTTTCCCGATATGAGGCCCCCATTGCAATTTGGAGTCTAACGTTATGCCCAGAAAGACAGTGTCATCGACCAATTCTATTATATCATCCCTAACCTTAACACTGGTTTTAACAAGTCTTACATTAGGTAAGGTGAATCTTACACATTTAGTTTTATTTTCATTTAATAATAAATTATTAGCACAAAACCAGTGGACTATCCTAGAGAGGGCAATGTTTACATCGTCAAGTTCGCGCTGTCCACGTTTAACTTTAAGTATTAAAAAAGTGTCATCAGCAAACAAAACTACCTCGTGGTCTTCTCTTATGAGGTGAGGGAGATCATTAATATATACTAGAAAAAGAAAAGGTCCCAAAATTGAACCCTGCGGTAACCCCATTGCTACAGGAGAACCAGGTGACTGTTTACCATTGATCACTACTTTCTGGACCCTATCACTTAAGTAAGAATTTTTTCAAAAATTTTACTAAATGTAGGTAGTACAGAAATGGGACGGAAATTGGACGGATCTGAAGTACTACCCGATTTAAACAGGGGAATTAATTTACTAGATTTCATTAAATCAGGGAACACACCACTATCAACATAATTATTAAATATTATTACTAGTTCAGGAGCAACCATTTCAACAAAAGAATTTACTAAATACACAGAGATGCCCCAGAGGTCAGCTGTTTTCTTGATATTTAAAGATTTAAAAGTTTTTAAGATGGTGTTTATGTTAACTTTACTGAATTTAAATATAACGTGACAACAAGGAACGTTTGCTTTTAACAAAGATTCTGCAATGGGGGTTGAAGAGCCTAGGGTTTTTGTCAAATCTACAGGAATTCGGGAGAAAAAATTTTCAAATTCGTTAGCGACCTCGAAGTCTGATGTTGTTATTTTACCATTTATATTAAGTTTAAAATTATTATCATTTAATTTTTGTTGACCTCTTTCCGCGTTTATAATTTTCCAAGTAGATTTAACTTTGTCTGCACTATTGAGAATTTTATCACTTATATATTTTGATTTAGCTGCTAAACAATCTGCTTTAAACTTTTTTGAATAAGTTTTAACATAATCTAGAAATTCAACTGATCTATTAAGCTGTCTTTCTGAGTATAGTTCATAAAGTTTTTGTCTACTTTTGTGTATACCCTCAGTGGCGAAAGTAGGACTATCACTAATCATGACCTCCTTAGACTTGAATATGGAGTTGAACTCGTTGTAAAAAGAATCAAAAAATAATTTATACATTACATTTGGATCTAAGTCAGTGTCTAAGAATGGAATTTTATTGCAAAGTCCAACCCTCATACGTTCCAAGCGGTCACCAGTTATTGGTCTACATAATATTTTACGTTTTATAACTTTTTCTTTAGTGATTTTAAAAGATGCTATTTTTTTTTTTTTTTTTTTTTTCTTTTTTTTATATTTAGGTCGACAAATTGACGCCACTCGCCTGATGGTAAGCTGAGGCGACGTCTGGCAATTGAGGGCGACTCTCACAGTACACAGGAATACTATAGAGAGTGGCCCTCAACTTGACGACCCTGTAATGTGCCTCTTCACGCTTCGCTTAAAGAGCCGAAGCTATTTGCCCACAATGGTCTGAATCTAGCTTTTTTATAATACTTTTACTTTCTGGCAACATATCGCTGTATATATTATCCAGGCAAGTGGCTATTGTAGCACAATATCTAGTAGGCTCCAAAAATAAGTTTGTAAGATTGTGTGATTTAAATAAATTTAAAATATTATAACTCATAGGCGTATTAACAAGTAAATCGACATTAAAATCACCACAAACTGTTAGGTACTTATTAGTTTTTCCAAGTTTACATAGAACTTTGTCAATAAGTTCCTCAAATTCGCAAAAGGGCGAGGTTCCAGGTTTATACACGCATACTACTATGAATTGCTCCATTTCCACGCAAGACAGTTCGACTTTACACTCTAGAGAAAGAGACACAATATCTTTCCGTTCTTTAAATTTAAGTTTTTTATTTAATAAAATCAAAGATCCTCCCGTACTGTGGTCACCCTGCAGAATGACTTACGCATATGTTCTGTAATACAAAAAATATCAATATTATCTGAATTCATTAACAGTTCCAACTCTAACTCTTTGCCATGTGTTAAACAACCAATATTTTGATGCCCTATGTTGATATAATTTACATTTTTTGATTTGGTTTGATTTGGAGGGCATTTTTTAACATAATTAATATTTGTAACTAAATTTAATTCAATTAATTGACTATGTCTGCTATAGGGTAATATTGCCTCTGTTGTCGTAGAACTTAATTTAAATTACTTGGAACAGATTCCAAAGTCTTAACACTAAATCTACATTGCTCAATAAAAGCAGTTTTGTCAGCCAAGTTCTTGGCTGAAGTGTAAAAATAATTGAATAGCAAACTTGCTATTTGTCTCTTATAATGCTTTGGTAGAAAATACCTACCTTTGTTTACATAAACAATATGTTTCTTATCATTAAACTTAGTGTCAGAAGTTGACAAATTGTATTTATATACAGTTCTCTTAAAAACAGAATTAAAGTCAATTACATGGAATTTATTATTATACTGGCTAGTTAAATTGAATTGTAAATTTATCTTATATCTAAGAGAATTTTCCATTTCTGGCACACCTTTTATATATGGTAATGTAAACTCAACATTTAAGTTTTGCATTTTGTCAAAGTATAGGGATAGTTCATTTTTGTTAATTTTACCCCTGTTTGAGCAGAAAATAATTATTTTACTGTTTGAGTCAAAATTATATTCTAATATCTTTTGCATAATTTCATTTAAAGATAATAATGGATAACAGTTATTAATAATTGAATAACAATTTGAATTAAATTGTTGTATCAGAAAAGAACCAAAATCAGTTCCAATATCATCACTAAATAAAATTAGTTTAGTATAACCAGTATGACTATTACTTTTTACACTGTCACACAATTCATACACTAATGAAGTAGAAGGGGAGCAAGTTGTAAGGGAAGCCTGGTGCTCCAAAGATTGAGGAGGACTTGTGCAGTTGATGTTGCACGAGTGGTTATTTATAAATGTATTAAGGCGCTCAGTATTATAATTAGATGTTTTGAGTACCTTATCTATACTTGATGAACACTTATTAAAGTCTTTTAGAGACCATTGATATTTTTTAGTTACATACTCTAATTCAAATTGCAAATTTCACAGGTCGTTCGTCAAGTTACGGTAAATTGTATTCAAAGCAATTCAACGTTTAATAGTTTAACAACTATTAATAGTACCCATATTGAATAATAAGTACTTATTTTAGTTATTACGTATCTTTTTATATTTAGGCTGACAAATTGACGCCACCCGCCTGATGGTAACCTGTGGCGACGTCTGGCGGTTTTGAGCGACTCTAGTAGTACACAGAAATACTATAGAGAGTGGCCCTCAACTTGACGACCCAGTAATGTGCCTCTTCACGCTTCGCTTAAAGAACCTAGGGTTATATGTTGGAGGAAACACGTGCGCAGGCAGGGCCACCATCGTTCGGCAGAGAAACGAACGTTTAAAACGCTCGGTTTTCGCGAAGACGGTTTCCACGGTATAAGAGTGACATCTTTGCCCGGCACGCATTGTTCGGGATCGGAAGGGAGAGGGTGAGATCAGGTTGAAGAGCTCTTCAGAAAACTCACCGTGGTAAATACGGTAGAACGCGGCCAAGGAAGCAATTGTTCGGCGCTGGGCTAGCGGCTCAAGGCTTCCCGTTACCTCCGGACAGTCTAGGCTATTTTTGTCATACCTACAACTCGAATAGCAATTTAATTTAACTTGCAACAATTGGACGTCTACACATTCAGTTTTCAAAATTGTTTGTGCAAATTGAACCGAGGCTTTTACAAAACTAATCTATACTGTTTTACTTAACTTCACCATACATACAGCATAATAGCATACTCGTAGGAACCAAACGCGTTCTTAGTGAACTTATAACCAAAACTATCTGATCCTTTTAGAACTTTAAGCAAAGTCTATACCCATTATAACTTTGCTTGATAGTTTAGCTATTACAAATATTACTTGAATAGACCCAATTCAAAGATTAAATTGACTCACATTACCGCGGCTTCGCCTGCGTAAGATAGTTTTTTCGTTCACAAGTACACCGGGATAAAAAGTAGTCTATGACACTCAGGGATAATCTTGTAGTATTATTAGTGGAACAATTTACAATTTCGGTTCAGTAGTTACTGAGTCTAAAACTCCATTTAAAAAAACACCACCATCCACCGAGCCTTTTCCCAACTCAGTTGGGGTCGACTTTCAAGTCTAACTGCTCGCGGCTAAACTCTAAAATTTCCGCGGAACGACTGCCATCTGACCTCCACAACCCATGGGCTATATCGAAGTCATGTAGTTAGACCAGTCGGATTTTGGTTTAGGGCTCCATTTACTTGTAATGAGTGCCATAGATGTTCGTATGACAACCGGGACCGAACGGCTTAGAGTACTCTCTGAGGCAATTCAAACAAACATACAACTTGTGGTTTTGTGAACCGTAGACTTCGGGAGCGGCTTTGTTTATTCTTAAATTGTATTTATTTGCATGACTTTTGATTTTATTTATATGGGTTGCTATGGTTACGGATTGCATTCTTGACAGGAACATATTGGTCCTTCGAGCCGGATCAATATGTTCCTACGTTGCTCAAGTATTCGTCAATAAAACTCAGTGGACTTTATAAACTGGTATAATAATATTCTTGACCGCGTACAAAGATGGCGTTAATATTGAGATTATGAATAAGTAACGAGCGTGTGCCTTGCGTCGTGATCTAATGCGTTGTGTCATGTGCAAGCGCCCGCCGCGGTGAGCCGAACGGTCCCCGACGACTGCCGATGTCTAGCGGAGACGCCCGAACAGTAGACTTCGGGAGCTTTGTTTAGAACATTTATTTTTCAATTTTCTTACATACTCTTTAATTTTTCATCCAATCCAAAAAATATCATTCATATGTTATCCATTGTAAGCAAGGAGTGTGTGTGTAAAGTTTCATGAAAATCGGTTGGTAAATACGGCAAAAACTCGTATGGTACGAGATCTGTTATGTCTAACATCAGTCTTCAGACCTGTCTACTTCGTAATCTATGAAGAAACTTTATCTATTAGTAAGCAAATGATCGCTTATCCGTATACAATTAAATTCAAATTAGGCTCAGGACGGTACAATTCGAGGGACCACTGGTGCGGGTTCATTAAAAGTTAGATTGCGAGTTTTGGACTGAGGCTGTATGATTGGCAGGGTATTTGCTAGGGTATTCATTTTGTAGACAGCCTTTTTTGCCCGTAACATGGTTGTCTATATATACTAGATTTGTTTACTTATTTTGCATTGAATAGGCTCCGAAACTATTTTGAAAATTCTTTTACTGGTATGTAACTATTAAGCAATCAATTATAAATATTTATTCGCCAACTATAATAGCTACAGTATCCCTGAGAGCTTACAGGTAAAGTGTTCTCGTGGGAATTGGGAACGAGAAACCTATACAGGGTGTTACATAAGGCTTATATCAACCTGAAGACACCCCCATCAGCTGATCGCCCAGAACGCCTTTTGATATGTTTCGACCGCGAAACAAGAAAAAAAAGTTCATCATAAAAAAAGTGATATGCGTTATTTCAAATCACAACAAACGTGTCCCAACACTAGTGCTTGACGTACTTACTAATAGACAATGGTGGGAGGGGCGGGAGGCGGTTTCGCTCAGCGACCTTGAAGCGAAACAGAGACAAAATGTTCCAACCAGGAGAGAGAGAGAGAAGATTTTTCACAGGCGCGCTTTGTTTGTACCACCTATACTTGATGTCAATGACCGAATCAGCTGATTTTAGCTAGTGTTGTTCAAACAAGAGTTTTGTATTCGGTAATAATGTTTTTTTTTGGATGATTTTTTTTCTTGTTAGGCTGTCGACACATATCGAAACGGGTTCTGGTCGACCAGCTGATGGGGGTGTCTTCGGGTTGATATAACCCTTACGTAACACCCTGTATATCGTTCAGACGGATCCGCAGTAATAAGCCGGTAGGTTATGTAATAAAGACTTTTAATTTTACTAAAAGACTATAGTTAAGCGCTGCATCTGATGTCCGCTTATAACATTACAGACCAACAAAATTTTCACGTGAGTTTAAAAGTCCTTTTCAAACTTTCTGAATGGTAAACTTATGAAATAATCCAGAATAAAGCAAACATGTGTTACGAGTATCAAAGTTAGCACAACACGCCTGAGTGCTCTAACTTCCAGGAGTAAAATACTAAACGTCCGTTGTAGTAGTAAAGTGTGTGACTTTACGCTCGTTCTTTGGATTTATGATTTTGTACAATAATCATATAATGGAACTTTAACTGTATTTTTCAATTTATAGCTTTGAGAAGATGAATAAAAAAATACGTTTTCAATTTTCGTATTACTGCCATTATTTTACATCGTATCTAATTACAGATCACACACACTTCTGCGCGATATCATTCCTAATAACATACTAAAGCTTTTCAAATTTATATTTGCACCCCCTTAACCCATATTTTCGAACTGTGCTTAAGTAACGGCATAATCCCAATATCAATTAAAAGAGCAGCTTTACTGTCAGACTGTCAATTTGGTTTTACTACTGCCTACCCCTTCAGGAATGTGTTATGATGGGTAGGTAATCGATAAACTAATACCTATTATCGAACCCGTAAACGGTATTATGTTAAACTTTAAAGAAAATGCCAACGATGTCATAGTACTGACGCCAGGCGACGCTCTTGGCGCGGCGCGGGCGAGGCGCTCTGCCCACAGCTATTCCTCGTTCGAAACTTTAAGTACGCCGAGTTTCCGAAGAATTTGCATTTTCAATGAGAAATTATGTCCTGGTAATTTTATAATTAATGGATGGTACTTATACAAAAACGAGCAGACTAAACACTTGTATCGCCGTTGGCTTGCGGTTTGCTGCTTGCCTTGACACTGTAATTTATGTAATTCACAACCACAAGTTTTAGGATAGTATTTTTTGGTGATATTTGGAAGTTATACATAACATTGGAAGGTTGTTTATTTTTATTACCTACCAGTGTCATCATTAATTGAGTCTTTTTCCAGGTTGGTGTCGGATCTCCAGTCGAACTGCTTCGGTGGCGTGGTCGGTAGTGCATCGGCTTTCGACTACGGAGTCTCGGGTCGATTCCCAGGTCGAATGAAATATTTGTGTGATCCACAAATATTTGTTTCGGAGTTCGAGTGTTTTATATGTACATTATGTATGTATTTAGAAATATATAAGTATGTTTATCAGTTGTCTAAATACCATAGCACAACCTTAACGTTTAGTTTAGGGTAGATGACATTATGTGAGAATCTACAATGCATACAGGCCTCTCAGTGTGTTAAATATGATAACCCTTCCTAAGACCGACCTGGCTAGTGTTTGCTTAACCTTTGCATGTGGTTGTAGCAAATTTGGGTAGTACTTAGTGGTTTTCAGAAATAAAAAATGTAATAGACATCAATCGGTTTGATAAATACAAATAAAAGTGTTGTAAAAGTAACAATTTGTGCTCGTAGATATAATATATGCTAAACCATTCTTCGTACGAGCAGAGTGTTTTAGAAGAGTTCGTCCGTAATAACTAGGAAAACTACATACGAAATCATACCGACATCGTCAAATATACCCAATATTTGAAACTGCTTGTGACCAAACAGTTTAAAATGAAAATATACTCCGTCACAAAAAAAACTTGAGTGACTTTTCTATCAAGAAATAGTTCTTGTCCTGTTTTAGTAATAACGCTTCGTAAACGTTATCTAACAATTAATACAATAAACATGATTTGTATACAAAATCTCTATTACAAAGACGTTCCGCCGACATCTGGTAGATATTCCCGGCTACTTAACATTCCCTCGACCAACCTCCGAGTAAAGTCTTGTTAACTGCTTTCATATTTTAGCATAAATATCTTCATTCATTAAGATCTTTGTGATTAACTGTACCAAATTGTAACTCGTCACTTGGGATAATTAATTCATATTATACCGAAAGTAAATTGTGATGAGTTTATATTTTGGCTGTTTACAAACTCTCCTATTAAATATCTACCACGATAGGTACTTGACACCATTGACAGAGCAATTTTATTACTAATTTGTCCGCTGTGTTTACTAAAAACAACAAAATATTCTACACACATCCAACGTCTTTCATGAAAATACCACCACAATAACATTTACCTTTAAAATGTTTTATTATTTACTTTCAAAGTTTATTTGAACTAGACAATAAAGGGCACATTTGAACAGTACAATTTAAACGGTTGATATTATTTTATGAGTAACTAGCTGATCGCCGCGGCTCCGCCCGCGTGATAAAGTTTTCGTGTTCCCGAATCATGAGGGAACAAATTCCGGGATAAAAAGTAGCCTCTGTTACTCAAGGATAATGTACTACACTGATTAGTGAACCGGTTCACATCGGTTCAGTAGATACGAAGTCTATTCAATTGAAACAAACAATCAAATATACTCTTTATTATCTTACGCGTGGTACCTAGGTATAGGTATAGATAAACATCTGCGTAGTGTTTTATAAAAACTTTAATGTTTTCCTCGAATAGTACGAGTATGTTACAATGTGAAATACCATATTTAAAAAACCAATAACTATCATAGATTCACTGAAAACCTGTTTTACTTATGAACCTAGAAAACTCTTCACACTAACCTAGACTGAAACTAATATATATCTCGCTACTTTAATAAAACTTAAACCGATTTAAACCTGCACCGATTGGATTTCAGCTTGCTTTAGCCGGAAATTGAATAATTTCTTGCCGCTGCCCCACGACCCAGCGCCACCGTCAGCCCGAGTTACCCTGTTCCACCTCTATTTGAGAATTAGTAACGACAGATTCATTGCCGTTTATTTAAAAGATTTATGAATACAGTTTTACTGTAAAAGTGAGTATTATTTAAAAATTGATTATATGTTATTTTACGTGTTTCTGTCACTATTAGGAGTCCGTCGGCAACAATAAAAACCAGCAAGTGCGTGTCGGGCCACGCATAGAATATGGTTCCGTAGTCACCCATATTAGCATCTATAACTCCTGAATAAACAAAGTTATCTAACCCGTTATAGTTTTTCTTCAAAGTTCATAACATGGACTACCATTTTAATATTTTCAGCTTTTTCGAGACAATCGTTTAGATTTAAGAGGGGGGTGACGCTCTGTGTTATCAAAAAAATGAGATATAAAGTTGAATATCTCGCAAGCGAATACTTAAATCAAAAAATCGTATAAGAAACCTTTCAATGTTTTTCAATTACCTATCTAATGATACCCCGCGCTTTGGGTTTGACGCAAGAAAAAAGTAGGTATCTCAACAAATTGAAGAGTTGGTAAGTCAACTTTACCGATCATCTTCAGACCATCAATCGATACTTTTTTTTTATTAAGTACGCTAAATTGACGCCGTCCGCCTGATGATAAGTCGCGACGACTTCTAGCGATTGTGGGCGACTCTCACAGTACACAATACTATAGAGAGTGGCCCCGCAACTTGATGACCTAGTGATGTGCCTCTTCACGCCCCGCTTAAAGAAACCAGCTTGATTGATTCTTTGAATTGACTATTTGCCGACAAACAGGTTAAATACGAGTAACAGTACTTAGGTACATACTACTTGTATTTACCTTAAAACCTCAAACCTTTTGGTTACATAATATATTTATTAACAATATTCAAGTAATTTTGTATTATTAATGTTACCTTTATTTCCTTAACAACTTCAAAGGCAGCTCGCCTTGAAAACTTTGCGGCAAATTCTAACAGAAATTAAGTATTACTCAATTAACTTTTTTATTTCAAAGACTTTGGTTATTTATCGTGAGGAGCTATTAATAAATTAAAAAATTCGAAGAACATGGGTTTTGTGCAAAAATGTTAATTAATTATTTAATTAACGAGCTGGCCAAAGTTTCTTTTAGAAAACACGAAACACTTTTAAGTTAATTTTTGAAGAAATGTATGTTTCAGATCCACATTACAGTATAATTACAGCAGGAGTCGCTTCGAGCCCGGTATATGCATTTTGTCAGCTCTCGAAAAATATATAAAATGTACTTAATTGAATATAATTTTTATAAGCATGCTCTTTTTCCTCAAAATATTTAACAATATGAATCGCAAAAACTATAAGTTTAGGCCGGACTCAATCCACACGTATGGATGGATCAAAATAATTAGTAAACTGTGGGTGTGTAATACACCCTTGCCACCTATTAAGGGATATAGGCGTTAAAGGCTGAATTAATTCTAGATTGTGTTAAATTGAAGTAACAAGAGTGCGTCAGTTAGTTGTGTCTTTATTGCACTACAAGTCCAGTAGTTAGGCTCTAGCCAACTATTCAATAAATACTACCTACCAGCTCGGAGACGCACTGGGTCACTTAAATTTTACCGACTTTACATAACCGTGCACAAAGTCTTTGTATTGTGGTTAAAAATCCTGAAGGCATTTCATATTTTAATCACGAATCTTTAAGAAAGAATTGCAACAAACTTATGTAGGTAGGTAAGTTTACTTGCTAAGTTATGGGCTAAAAACGGAAGACTGAGTATAAGTAGTTGGTACTAGTTAGTTTTACGATTGTTAATAGACACAGTTCAAAGATAGCTGGTTCTATCAAAGACGTTTTGCAGGCATTAGAGTTCCGTACCCAAAGGGTAAAACGGAAACCCTACTACTGAGATATCGCTGTCCGTCCGTCCGTCCGTCTGTCTTGGACTGTAGCTCATGAACCGTGATAGTTATTAGAATGTTGAAATTTTTGTACGGAACCCTTTGTGCGCGAGTCCCACTCGCACTTGACCGGGTTTTTAGAGTTCCGTACCCAAAGGGTATTACTGAGACTTCGCTGTCCGTCCGTCTGTCTTGGGCTGTATCTCATGAACCGTGATAGTTACAGTTATTTTTTTTACAGCTGATGTATTTCTGTTGCCTCTATAACAACAAATATAGAATATAATAAATATTTAAGGAGGCTTCCATACAACAAACATTATTTTTTTGCCGTTTTGGTGCGGAACCCTTTGTGCACGAGTCCGAGTTTTTAATACATATTTCTAATAATAAAATATAGTCTACTTTAGTTTGGGATAATGTAGAACTTTGGGTTAAAGGCTTTTTGGAAGGTTGTCTATTGTTTGCCCGAATATTATATACCATAATCATCATATTCCCGGATTTATTTTGCCTGAATGTTTTGTTTGCCCTAAAAGACATATGACATACTTTTAATTGCCCGAAACTTAGATACCATAAGATACGAGTGCCATACTAATTATTAGATATAATATTTAAACGCCATAATGATTATTAGACATAATATTTAAATGCCATAATAATTATCTATATATATAATACGCCAGTGAAGCCGCTTCTCCTAAACTAAGAGTCGCACAGTCAAGTGTGGCACACCGTTGGAAAGGTCGTGGTCTCAAGTGGTGCGATAAGATTAGAAATTTGACAAAGAGTAAAAAAAAAAATTATTACTTGCGCAGTTTGCGCTAAGGGTTGCTAGTTATACATAATATTTAAACGCCATAATAATCATTACACATCATATTTAAGCGCCATAATAAATTGTTTTCAAATCTCCTTCCAAGCTATGCATGTGCTCATGATATTTCTACAAGCGCTCTAAAATCATTAACAAACCCGTTATAAATACATTGGTGGGTAGACAAAACATTTGTAGGCGATTTAATTCTAATACCTACCTACTTATTAACTTACTAGCACTTCGCCGGCCGCTGCCGCGGCACGCTCGCTTCGCTCGCTCGGCTCGTGTGTTGTCTTTCATGTTCTAAAAACCTCAATGTCGATGGCAAATTATGTTATGGCATCTGATAATTAAGGATATGATTATCGGCCGCCCGGCCACTAAGTAAATACCACCGCAACTACCAGAGGCGTCCGGTAATGGACGCAGTATGGCCACGTGAAGGCGCGGCAACTTAAAAAAGGGCTATGATTATGACAAATGATTGTGGCACTTCGCCGGCCGCTGCCGCGGCACGCTCGCTTCGCTCGCTCGGCTCGTGCGTTGTCTTTCATGTTCTAACATAACCTAAACCGCACTGATGTTTTGACATGTGATAAGTAGGGCATGTGATAATTGTGGCATGTGATAATTAGGGCATGTGATAATTAGGGCATGTGATAATTAGGGCATGTGATAATTAGGGCATGTGATAATTAGGGCATGTGATAATTAGTGCATGTGATAATTAGGGCATGTGATAATTAGGGCATGTGATAATTAGGGCATGTGATAATTAGGGCATGTGATAATTAGTGCATGTGATAATTAGGGCATGTGATAATTAGTGCATGTGATAATTAGGGCATCTGATAATTAGGGCATGTGATAATTAGGGCATGTGATAATTAGGGCATGTGATAATTAGGGCATGTGATAATTAGTGCATGTGATAATTAGGGCTTACAATGATTATGACAAGTGATATTATGGTAAGAGACTTTATGGGAAACAAAACTTCTAGCACGTGACTAATATAGCAACTAAGAGTAGGGCAAATGAATATTATGTCATATAATATTAAGTCTGTTGACTATTATGTCAAATGAAATTAGGGCAAATAAAATTCGGGCAAACGGCGGTATACCTTTTTGGAAGAGTCGAGTAATTTCTCACAAACTTAAATAGGAATGTTCCCTCTTAATAACATTAGTAAAGATTCGTAGATAGAATTTGGTATGATTTTAACCAATTAAACTGACGCTTGATTTGCTTACTATGCACATAAGTTAGACCACTAAAATACTGTTAAGATAAAAGGGGATTTATTGAATAGCAAGCTTATTCAGTTCTAAAACTTAACAACGTGAGTTAAACATCGCCTGAGCGCTCTGCTCCAATAACATTAAGTCGACCAAACTGTTTGCACAGTGAAGCAATCACGGTGGACATGTTATTGTTTATTATAGAGTTTACTTACTCGTATGCTCTTAAAGTAGTGTATAACTCTCGAATTAGATCTATTCGTAAGCTTTTAATAACATTTAAGTTTAATAGTAATTTTCAAGACGACGTTTTTATTGGGTTAGAAATAACTATGTTAGTATCTCGTATCTCTAAATTCACACTAACTGCAAAGTGTCTCGTTTTTGAGTAATCATTATAACAGTTTAAGAAGCGAAATAAGTGTGCAAAGATCATAGCAAGTGAAAATTGGAAGTCAATTGCTCAGCGTACAAAGATCCTAGACCGTTTGTAAACCAATTGAAATCACTATTGTCTCTGTCACACACAATTATGTAACACTAGCTGTTGCCCGCAGCTCCACCTGCGTGGCAACACAGCTTTCTTGATCACCAGTTACTGATTTATTATGTATAGCTGTTGAGCGATATTGTATCTAAGATAAAATATTATAGTAACCTAGCCGTGTGCAGCGCCCCTTAGTAAACTCCACTCGGGTGACGTAACCTACGACAAACTTGTTATTTGCAGTTGGTACAGTAATCGGGTCTAGGGATCGAACCGCAAAATTAAGTTTGTTTTTTATTGTACATACTTTTCCGGAATAAAAAGTACCCAGTGTGGTGCCCAGGATATTAAAGAATAATTATACCAAGTTTCATCGTAATTGAACCGGTAGTTTTTGCGTGATGCCTGAACAAACAGACAGATAGACAGACAGACAAACATTTTTTTAATCACATTTTTGGGTTCGGTGTCGGTCTAGTAATAGGTACCTTATTTTTTTGATATTTTCAATGTACAGAATTTTCACTTCTACAGATTTATTACAAGTATATTAGGGATGGGGCGGGGCCCCAAGAGATTAGACTACGTCCTCGCCGTCCGCCCTGGACCCCAACTTGACCACGGTAACGCAGTGGCAAGTTGGGTGACCGAACGTCGACATCGAGAACTTGAGTGGCCAACACAGAGAGAAACTGCTTATTATGAATAAGCCAGAAGAGACCCCCGGTCCTGACACTGCCCTTCCCCGGGCAATCTCAGCCGACGACATATTGCGTGAACAACGGACTTCGATGCCTTTTGATTTGGGGGCTCGCGTCGCGCCGCCTAGTTGCAGCGCGACGTCGACGCCCCAAGGAAATGTTGCTGCTGGGACTGACGATGGGTCAGCTCCCAGTAGTGTGAGGGGTAAGGGCCGTTCTTCTTCGCAGAAGAGGACCCTCGAGAAGGGGGGGCTGCCGCGCGACCGGAGCACTAGTTGCTCTGGGTGGGGGTCCCTCCTCTCCAGCGATTCGGAGGAGGAGGTGCCGGTGAAGACGGTGCGCACGCGTCTCGACGCCTACAGAAAGCGCCCGCCAACACCACCCCCGTCATCTGTGCCGTCCCTGCGCAGTCGCAGGGATATCGGTGTGCCGCCCGCGCGGGAGATAATGAGTATTTTCTCCCGCATGAACGCGGCCATGCGGGGGAGTAAAAACATGTCGGGGAGGAAGAAGATTGTGGCTTCACTGGTGGATGAAGCCCAATCCTCCCTCGACAAGCTCCTCGAGCGGAGCGTCACAGAGGAGGAGGCGAAGCTCCGCAAGCAGATTGCGAGCCTGGAGGTGGAGCTCACTGCCTCCCGAAAGGAGATGGAAGATCTCCGTCGGGAGGTCGCTAAGTTGACCAAAGCGGTCAAGGCACCTCCAGGTCCCATGCCACCTCCTCCTCTGACGGCTGGACCAGCGCCGAAGACGGCGCCTAGAACCGCGCCCACCATGGCGCCCGGCTCGCCGCCGAAGCCTGTACCGACTACGGTGCAGGTCCTGACGGCGATCGAGAGGCGCCTCGCGGTCCTGGAGGACCGGGCGTACCGCCCTCCGCTAGCGCGTCCCGCGTTTTCATACGCGGCGGCTGTTGGCGGTGCTCCCGCTCCGGGTCCAAGCGGCACACCCGCTGTCCGCCGCCCCGCTCCGCCCTCGTCCGCTTCAGCGAACCGGATGCCGACCGAGACCGCGGCCCAGGCGCGGAAGGCCAAGGGGCGCGGTAAGAAGAGTGGCACCCCTGCCGCCTCGTCTTCCTCTAACGTCGCTCCCGTTGCTTCCTTACATCCCTCCAGACGCGAGGGATGGGAAGTAGTGGGAGCCAAGAAGAGGAAGACGAAGGCTGCCAAGAAAGCGGCCAAAGCCGCCGCGGCGAAGGCGCCGACGAGGCCCCGCCCCCCTCGCTCCACCGCCGTCGTCCTGACGGTGACGACGGTAGGTGTGGAGAAAGGGGTGGGGTACGCCGACGTACTGAGGACCGTGAAGTCCTCAGTCAACCTCTCGGCCCTCGAAATACAAGGGGGGCTCCGGTGCAAGACGACACGCACCGGGGCTCGCCTCCTCGAGGTCTCCGGCGCCTCCAGCGGCCCTAAAGCTGACGCCCTAGCGGCTCAGCTTAGGGTCGCGCTGGACGAAGAAGCCGTCCGCGTCACCAGACCCACCAAATGCGCCGCATTGCGCATCACGGGTCTGGATGACGCGGCCACGACGGAGGAAGTTGTTTCCGCCGTCGTGGAGGCGGGCGGCTGCCCCCGTGACCAGGTGAAGGCTGGAGATATCTCCTTCGGCTCCACTGGTCACGGGATGACAGTCGTCCAGTGCCCCGTCGCGGCGGCACTGAAAGTGGCGGACGGACGAAGCCTCCTCGTAGGGGGCTTCCTAAAGGCGCAGGTGCACCTCCTTCGTGCCCGGGAAACCAGATGTTTCCGGTGCATGGTGGTGGGGCACGTCGGAGTTCAGTGTACAGCGGAAGTCACCGTGGGCGATCGGTGCTTCCGCTGCAGCCGGCCCGGTCACAAGGCAAGTGCCTGTGACGCCCCGCCTCGCTGCTTTAGATGCGAGGCGGAGGGCAAGACCGCGGATCACCGGGTTGGCAGCACAACCTGCGCCGCCTCGAAGCCAAAACCTCGTCCGTCCGCTGAGAGCGGTGGGGGTGCCGCCCTTGCGCGGCCAGTTGCTTCGCGCCGGGATGCGGTTATGGACGTCAATTAATGTCTGACGCCCGTATCCGTATACTGCAAGTGAATTTGAACCACTGCCGTGCTGCTCAGGATCTTCTGTACCAGAGCATCCGGCAGTGGTCCATAAACTTGGCCGTGGTCGCCGAGCCGTACTACGTCCACCCGGGAAGCCCGGTGGACGAGGACGGCTCGGCCTGTTGTATCTTTGGGGGGTCCGCCGCAGACAACTCGCGCCTTGCGATCATTGCAAGGGGCCGCGGGTGTGTTGCGGCGGACTATGATGGGTTGGCAGTCGTGGCCACCTACATCTCGCCGAACATTGACGAGTCTCAGTTTGAGCTATGGCTCACTGAGCTCGACGTCGTCTTCGCTGCGTGCCGTCCTCGCCCTGTCCTGCTCCTGGGAGACTTCAACGCCTGGAGTGAGGCGTGGGGCTCCCGGGAAACCAGGGACAAGGGGAGGCTTCTTGAGGACTGGACCAGAACACGTGGTCTGGAGGTCCTCAACCGGGGGAATGTCGCCACCTTTTGGCGGCGAGGGGGGGGAATCGATCGTGGACGTAACGTTCGCATCCCCAGACCTCGCCCGCCGTATTACAGGCTGGCGCGTGGAGGAGGGTGAGGAGACGCACTCGGATCATCGGTACATCCGGTTCGATGTCGTCCCCCCACCTGACCTCGCACAGCCGGTGGAAAATCCCCCGGATCCGCGTTGGGCACTTCACCATCTGGATCGGGAGGCTCTCCTGGAGGCATCCATCGTGCAGGCCTGGATTCCGGCGCCGGACCGGCCTGCCGATGTGGATGCTGAGGCGGAGTGGTTCAGGAGAGCCATGTCGCAAATCTGTGATGCGGCGATGCCTAGGGTTACACCCAGACCGGCCAGGAAGCAGGTGTACTGGTGGTCGCCGGAGATTGCAGAGCTGCGCGCAGCATGCATCTCCGCCCGCCGCCGGTACACCAGGTTTCGCCGGAGGCGTCGCCGCCCAGACGACGCGGCAGCCCCAAGACGGCGGCCCGCGAGGAGCTCCTGGAGACCCTGCAGCAGAACCCATGGGGGCGCCCGTACCTACAGGTCAGGGAGAAACTCCGACCTAGGGCGCCCCCACTGACCCAGAGTCTCCAGCCGCAGCAGCTGGAGCGGGTCATGGGCTCCCTGTTTCCGACGAGCGCGGAGGAGCACGTCCCTCCGCGCATGGCTCCGTCTCTGCCCGACGCGGATAGCACCAGCGAAGACGACGTACCCGAAGTCAGGGTGGGGAGCTAGGTGCGGCAGTACTCCGGCTTAAACGCCGGAAAATCACTGCCCCCGGACCCGACGGCATTCCTGGCCGTGCATGGGTCCTGGCCCTCGAAGAACTCGGGCCTCGACTGATGGGGCTCTTTAGCGCATGCCTCGAAAGGGGCCAGTTTCCCAAGGTGTGGAGGACGGGGAAACTGGTCCTGATCCGTAAGGCGGGGCGGCCGGTAGACTCACCGTCCGGATATCGGCCGATCGTGTTGCTCGACGAGGTGTGTAAGCTCTTTGAGCGAATTATCGCGGAACGCCTCGTCGAGCATCTCACGAGTGTGGGGCCAGACCTGGCGGATAACCAGTTCGGTTTCCGTCGGGGACGCTCCACCGTGAGCGCGATCATGCGCGTGAAGAGCCTGACGGAGGAAGCAGTCTCGCAGGGCAAGGTGGTGGTGGTGGTGTCTCTTGACATCGCCAACGCGTTCAACACCTTGCCATGGAGCTGCGTTAGGGAGGCGCTCGTGTATCACGAAACGCCTCTCTCCCTCCGTCGTATTGTCGGGGCCTATCTCTCGGAGAGGGCCATAGCTTTCCCCAGCTGGCTCGGGCCAGCTCGGCGAGATGTGTCGTGCGGTGTTCCGCAGGGGTCGGTCCTGGGGCCGCTTCTGTGGAACATCGGCTACGACTGGGTGCTACGGGGTGCGTTGCCTAGGGGTGTCGGCGTAACGTGCTACGCCGACGATACCCTCGTCACGGCGCGGGGTGCAACGTACCAGGAGGCTGCACTCAAGGTCACGACGGGTGTTGCTCGAGTCGTGGGTCGGATACGGCAGCTGGGACTGGAGGTGGCTTTGCACAAGTCCGAGGTTCTGTGTTTTCACAGACCTCGGAACGGTCCACCAGAAGGTTCCAGCATAAATGTGGGAGGCGTTAGCATCGGCATCAAGCCCTCGATGAAGTACCTAGGGATCGTACTTGATAGCCGATGGAACTTCGGACCACATTTCCGAAGTTTGGTCCCCAAGGTGACGCAGGCATCGGTCGCGCTTTCGCGACTGATGCCCAACCTAAACGGACCCAACGCCTCCTGCAGGAGACTGTACCTGGGGATCGTGCGGAGTATGGCCCTATACGGGGCTCCCGTATGGGCGGATAGGTTGGCGGTCAAGGGGAACGTGACTCTGTTAAACAGACCACTTAGAACCTTGGCCGTCAGAACCGTACGGGGGTACCGCACGATCTCCGGAGAGGCTGCATGTCTCCTAGCCGGGACCCATGCATGGGACCTGGAAGCGAGAGCCCTTGCGTCATTGTTCCAATGGCGCAAGGAGGCGCTGGAGCGGGACCACAGGCCTGCGTCTCGAGAAATCGAGGACCAGCGGTCCCAACTCCGCCAGGATCTCATGGAGTCATGGAGGGTGCGACTTGAGCAACCCAAGGGGGGTGCCATCTTCATCGCGGCGGTGAGACCGATCATGGACGAGTGGCTGCAGAGGCAGCATGGTGACCTCACGTACCGTGCGACGCAGATGGTTGCCGGGCATGGATGCTTCGGTAGCTATCTGTTTCGCATGCATCGTGAGGTCACACCCCGGTGTCAACACTGCGAGGTTTCCGACGACGACACCGCACTCCACACAAGGTGGAGTGCTCAGCGTGGGCGAGTCAGCGCCGGGACCTCGTAGTGGGTCTGGGCGTGGATACCCTCTCGCTGGGGACCATGCTTCAAGCCATGGTATCCAGCGGGAGTAGGTGGAACGCGGCCGTGTCCTTCTGCGAGCAAGTCATGCTCGCGAAGGAGGCGGCCGGGAGGGAGAGGGAGCGTACCCTCCCCGCCGAGTTCTGTAGTCGGCGGCCAGGCCGCCCCAGACTACGCGACTACGCCCAAGACTATCGTCCTCCATGATCGGGGCCTGAGGACGGCGGGATCGCCACCCACCGTCCTTACAGAAGCAGGCTAGACACTGACGCGGGATAAAACCCGACCCCAATGACGCGGGATTCTCGTCCCGACCAAATACCCGCAGAGACCACAGGGGTGGTCAAAGTCCGCCGGGCGCCACTGGACATACCCTCTGCTAGTAACCAGGGCCGCGGAATTTAAAAAAAAAAAAAAAAAAGTATATTAGGGATTTTTCAGGCTGCAAGTAAAATCCATTAATATAATTTTGAAATATTTGATACAAATGTAGTTTGAGCTGGGTAAATACGAGTAACATTCTCGGAACCGGGAAATAGAAATCTACTATAATTATGAAAATTGGTATTCCAAAATTTAATCGAGTTTTCTACACTTTATGTTTGAACTGCTACATAGGTTAGGTACATGTATACCCTACTCTGTGGTATGTGGCGGCGAAATCAAATTCTCCCAGTTCCAGGTAAATACGAATTTCAGGAGTATTCAGGACTAATTGGCAAAGTTAAATATTGTACCTTAAATAATTTGGCACAAGATTTAAATTTCGTAATTGTTTTTTTGTACTTGTATTTATATGTTTCTTAAAAATATTTACATATGATAAATTAACCAAAGTAGATAATGAGATGAGATGAAAAATCTATTTAAAAGCTAAAAACAATTATCTAAGAGAGAAATTAATAAATTTATTAGGTGCCAAAATAATTAACCTCATTTCACAATAAAATCAGTGTCAAAACAAAAAAATACAATGCATATAAATATAGAGATTTAATATTTATTTATTTATTTATTACAAGGTACGCACGAACTGTCATCACATGATAAAAAAACATTTGAGACAGATATACAAGTCCAGACAGTGATCCAAATTTAGCACACATCATGACAAAAGCAAACATAAAGTATAATTAATTCTCTTATATCAAAGCAAGGAAATTAAAATAAACTTAAGGAAAAGCACTTATGATACGTGATACGATTATCTTCCATCCCGGTACAGAAAGTTGAATTCCTATAATGTTCGGTTTGCAAAAAGGTGAATTTGCAACATGTTGAATCCTAAAATGTTGAGGTTGCATAAAGTTGAATTCTCTAGAAGTCGAAATTGCATAAAGTTGAATTCTCTAAAAGTCGAAATTGCATAAAGTTGATTTTGCAGCTTGTTGAATCCAAAAATCAAAAGGGAGAACCCATAAATTATTATCGTTATCTAAAGAGGTTTTGCACTAGGAAGGTTCTTATTCGTCTTCAGACATCATAAGAAATAGTGTTGTATTAGGAAGATTATATACCATCATTTGAAGTACATATCGACGCTTTAAAGGCAAAATTGACCAAGCGACATTCTGAGCGATATTGAGTTACATTTATTTTATTTATTTATTATTATTATTATTATTATTTTTTTTTTTTTCTCAATGAGGTGTGCACAATTGTATCTGAGGCTACAAGTAAGTTAAACTCAGAACAAAAAATGAGGATTAGCTCCTTATGCCGGAAAGTAGGTCATGGTACATCCCAATTAGCAGTAGAGTACCAATCTTTAAAAATGAAAGCCGTACAAGCCAGTAAACATGTCCAGTCGCTTGGTGACCAGCTAGATTTAGCCCAAAACTTGCAGGAGTTAAAACATAAAATTGAAGAGTCGGCAAAAGGTACGCCCGGGGCATCGTTTGCTGACATGGTGAAAAAAGGCGCTAACAAATATATACCAGCATTGAATCTTAGTTCAGTGGCCATTTACCCCAATGACAAAGGAAAATCAAGTGACGAGACAAAATCACTGGTCCAAAAGATTATCTGCCCCGAACAGTTGAAACTTCATGTTCAAGAGGCCTTCGTAAAACAAAAAACGGTGGCGTTATAATCAGCACGGAATCGAAGGGAGACATTGAAAAAATAAAACAATCTGCCCAACTATCAAACTCAGGCCTCACCATAGACGAAGAACATAAAAAAAGACCGAGAGTAATTATTATCGGAGTGCCCTCTTCAATGGAAGAACAAGAAGTTTTTAACTGCCTTTATAACCAAAACCTGGCTGGTAACCAGGAATGCAGCTTTGACACTTTCATGAGTTCCACTAAGTTGAGCCACAAGTCGGGTAAGAGAGATGCCGAGACCTGTAACTATATAATAGAGGTATCTGCAAGGATACGTAAGGACCTTATTGCTAGGGAAAGATTGTTTGTGAACTGGTCGTCATGTCCAGTTAGAGATTTTACTCTGGTCACTCGGTGCTTTAAGTACCAACAGTATGGCCATGCGGCGAAGACTTGTCGAGAGGCTTCACACACCTGTGGCCACTGTGGAGAGCAAGGCCACTCAATAAAGGAATGCTCAAAGAAAACTGACGAAGGGAAATGCGCTACTTGTTCGCGCTTCAATAAGCCGAACAAGCATTCTACAGGAGCTCTAGACTGCCCAGCAAAAATTATCGCGGAAAAAAGGTATATTAACTCTATAGATTATGAAGGCGCCTAAGAGCGCCCTTAACCAAGTTTTCATACTTACCTTTGTTTGTTCTTTATAGTTTTAGTTTACTTTAGGTTCATAGTAATGACTTATAATTTAATAAATGACATAGATAGCTTCTCTGTGGCAGAGACTAGAACATGTGAGGCAGAGGAGTGCAAACAATATCTAACCTCGTGCACTAACCCATTTTCCATAATTACTCAAAACATACGCAGTGTCTTTAAGAACTTTGATGATTTTCTAACTTTACAGCATAGAATAAATATGAATCTTGACGTCATCGTCTTTACGGAATGTAGGCTATCATTACCATATAATATACCACTAATGCCGGGATATAATATGTACAGAAGTAATACATTATACAATCAAAACGACGGCGTTGTAGTTTACATAAAAAGTGCAATTAATGCAACTATCGGGGAACCGAATATGCAAGAGTGTAATAGGCTTTTAATAAAAATAGGAACAGACTTGGCAATACTAGCAATATACAACGTGTTTCATATTAGTGTGGTCATATTTGACCCTCGTTACACATGCGCGTTGAGTTAACTATACGCAAGGACAAAATTGCAAATACAAGTTTAGTTAAAACTTTTAAGGTGTCATGTAAATTTAATTGATTTGTTCATTTAATCGATATTTTATAAACCCAACACTACCTAGGGTCAAATTTATTCGTAAGGTTCAGTCCCCTTCGATGAATCGTAAACAACTCTTATTTCATATGCTCCTGGTACAGAATACTATTTTGCAGTAATGTTAGGTTGTGGACTTTAAACAACAAAAACTTACCGATTTCATTGTGCATGTCATCCTGGTAGATAGGTAGGTACTGTGTTCCACAATAAACATAACTAACTCACTAATATCACGATATTTAGATAAACATTATTGAATTTAATAAAAAATACACTTCCTACCTAAGATACTAATAAACACTAAACTAAAAAGTAGGTACTAAAGTAACGGCTCGAAATGTTCGCCGCCTTGATCAATGCACAGTTGGGTCCGTCGCATCATGCTGGCAGTTACAACAATCCCAGCGCGGCGAGTACTTGTTCTGGGATTGGATTGAAAATGCTCGAGAATACTTCTTGCTCTAGTGGTACAACAGATGGTCTGCCTTCTGAGCGGGAACCACGGAAAGAACCAGTGTCATGTAAACGGTTCACCATTTTTCGGAAGCACTCCACAGATGGTAACCGCAGCCGTTCACCTTCGAGTCTATTGTCCACAAATATTTCTCGATAAAGGCGACGAGCTTCACGCAGACTGCCATCGGCTGCCCCGACGCAAAGTATCATTTCATAATATTCACTATTACTTAAATACGCCATGATCGATTAACACAGATTACTACGTACGCCTAATATCAAAGTTTACTTGCAACTGAAAAGAAATTAGATAGTTGTAAGTGTTGCCCAAGTCCAATGTCTTATTTCCTTGAATTACGTCGTAATTTTGGTAAAAATCTAATAAAAGTACCTAGTATAAAATAATTTAAAAGATAAATAATAACATAATTATTATTTACCATAAACACAGGATATTTCCCTAAGACCTATGAAATAAAATAAAATTGTTGAATGCCAGCGCGGCGTCGCATGTATGCATAGTATGCATGTAAATACATTTCGAACCCATTTAAAAAAAACCGCTTCAAGATCCGTTGCGTAGTTTTCAAGAACTAAACATACATTAGAACAGATAGACGGAAAAAGCGACTTTCTTTATCCATGTAATCTAAGATTAGTAATTTATTACCAATTGCTAAAATGAACAAATATCCAGCATAAAAAAAGCTAATAAAGTCCCCGTTTATGAAGAACATTGCGTTAACTTGCAACACCGGAATAATATGGTTTTTGCGGTAAAATTTACGTGTTGTGACGTGTACGTCTTTGATATATGCCGACATCGCTATTGATACCTAGTTTCTTCAAAGCGGCTCCAATCAAAAAAGTGGGCGGTTCTCTTTGTAATTATTAGGGGTCCTTAAGATACATATTAGTGAAACTGACACCAACACCTCCTACTTTTTCTGATATCCTCGTTCAACCATACAAGTTGCCACTTTTAGCGATAATGTTTTATGAACTTTTATGCATCACATTATCATGACGAATCGAGAACCTAAGTACCTACTCTTTTTTAAAGTCGGTCAAAAATAACCAAACACCTTGCAGATCATTTACTTCATGGTAAATGAGTCGAAAGAGAGTTCACGATATGGTAGTGCAGTGACTGGCATCCACGATCTCTCTATCCCGAAACTGAATACCTACATACTACTATACCCACCAGCGTTCTCAACAGCTACATAAACTTCTACACAAACAGCAGTTGTATTTTAAATATCTGTGCGGAACCAATTTATAAAAAGTGTAAATTTAAGGAAGACAAGAACATAAATGTTTCTTCTCTTTTCTTCGACAGCAAATGCGTTGCTCCTGGTATTTGAGTAGGTTGACAACAAATTACGTGTGAGTTGTGACATTCACGACAATCACGTGATACATAAATTCATAGAAAAACTTCAAAAATAACTTTGAGTAGGCACTCTTTATTTTGACCCCAAGTTGTGATTCCGAAACTATTTTGTATGATAACTATTGATAAAGTAACTTTATCTGTTGGTTAAAATTTTGAGTAACAACGAGACTGTCCGAATCTATTTCACTGTTTGGCAAACCTACTTGAGGTCAAATCTAGAGTTCATTCTAATCATATGTTTATTTTGTAGTGCAGTCTTAGGGCTTCATTTCAATGAGCTATCGATAAAAAGGAAAATTTATCGACTACGTCATTATAAGTCAATATTTTATTAAATTAATTAAAGACCCCGCGCAATATATTATTTGGGCCCTACCCAATGCAACCTTGAGATATGACCACACTAATATGAAACACGTTGTATAGGCCTCCCGCCTTTAGCGATAAGTACACGTTTATTGATTCACTAAATGATACTCTTCAAAGTCTGTCTTTCTTTAAAAACATAATTTTAATTGGAGACATAAACATAAACATCTTGCAAGGACAACAGGACGTAAAAGACGATGCCCAGCATTATCTCAACCTCTGCTCATTTCATGGCTTATTCCCTACGCACTCTTTTGTCACGCGACAGGCAAGTGGGTCTTGTTTAGACCATATCATGCTAAAAACGCAATATCCCGCGCATACATTCGTCATAAATTCCACTATAACCGATCATAACGCTGCCCTACTAACAATGAGTTGCAAGTTACCTAAACTAGAAAAAACTCGCTTAGTCTCGAAATTAAACATGAATAAACTTGAAGACAATTTACGCGACATCGATTTTGAACCAGTTTACTATTCTGATGACCTGCAGTTTTGTATGCAATACTTGATTGAATGTGTAAAAAGTGCAATTAATAAAAATACATGTATAATACGAACAAGTAACAAAAATAATAACTTAAAACCTTGGATTACACCTGGTCTTATCCGTTGTATAAAACACAGGGATAAACTCCACTTGAAATGTAAGAGCGACCCTGACAATCTAGCGCTACAGTTGTCATACAAAAGATACAGGAATTTTTGCAATAATCTGTTAAGAAAAGTTAAAATACATCACGACAAACAAGAACTGGAAAAGGCAGGTTTAAATAGTAAAATTATCTGGCGGCATATTAAAAGTATAACATACACTACGAAACAAAATGAATCGCCTTCAAGTTTATTAAACATCCATTCATCACAGGTCGCATCATCTAACATGGTCAATAAGTTTTTTATAGAAGTTGGTAGGTGACTTGCGCAGCAAACGCAAGCAAATACACATTTTCCAGCAAGTCCTCCGTTCCAGAGTAGAACTACCCTGTCATCTTTTGTGCTATTAGACACCGACGAAGAAGAGGTAGAGAGGATAATAATGAATCTAAAAGATGATTGTGCTGTTGGTTGGGACCTTATATCAAATAAAATCCTTAAAAAATGCAGGCGTACGCTGGTGCAACCGTTAACTAACATATTCCAAAAATGTTTATCGTCGGGTATTTTCCCTAAGTGCCTTAAAAAAGCTGTTGTTGTCCCTGTATACAAGACTGGAGGAAAAGACCAGGTAACAAATTACAGACCTATTTCCTTACTCCCTGCAATATCGAAAATACTTGAGAAAATTATAAACAACAGGTTGACGAAATATTTAGAGGACAATGCGCTTTTATCAAATACCCAGTTTGGTTTTAGAGCTAATAGGTCAACAGCCGATGCGGTGCATCAACTAACGGATTACATAGCACAAGAGCTTGACAAGGGTAACTTCACAGTGGGAATCTTCCTGGATCTTGCCAAAGCTTATGACACGGTCTTTATTCCTAAGCTGTTGACAAAGCTTGACAACATGGGAATAAGAGGCGTACAATTGGACCTCCTCAAAAGCTACTTAAAAGAGCGTACTCAATGTGTAAAGATCTGTAATATTATCAGTGAAGATCTCGAGAACACCTCGTTCGGCATTCCCCAGGGAAGCGTATTAGGAAGCACTTTGTTCTTAATTTATATAAATGAACTATGTAACATAAATCTCGAGTACGGTACGGTCATATCATACGCGGACGACACTGCCCTCCTTTTTTCTGCTGAATCAGAGTCAGAAGCGTACGGGCGTGCGCAGCGAGGATTTAACATCGTAAATAAATGGCTTCAATACAATTTACTTACATTAAACGCAGATAAAACCAAATATATTTCATTCTCGATGCGCAAGAGACCGAATACAACCCAGCCCAACCCCTCACTGTACGCTCACTATTGTAGGGAACCTGATAATAAAGATAACACGTGCACTTGCCCAGTTATAGCCATAACAGATACTATAAAATACCTGGGTATTATAATAGATGAGACGCTTTCGTTTAAAAAAACATAGCGAAGCACTAATTAAGCGAATGCGCAAGCTGATATTTGTCTTCAAAAAAATAAGATATATAGGTGACTCAAAGGTGATTAAACAAGTCTACTATGCACTTTGTCAATCAATAATAACATATTACAGGCAAGACCTTGCTTTTACCCGTCGAGCGAGCTCAGAGGGCAATCCTTAAGGTATCAACGTTCCGCCCTTTCCTATTTCCCACTAACCTCCTATACAAATCTTGTGAAGTATTAACAGTCCGTCAGCTATTCATACTCAGTACAGTACTAAAACAGCACGCATCACTTCCCTACAGCACTCAAGTTTCCTACAAAAGACGGAAAGATATTGTTTGCACTGAAAGAACTGCGATAAAACGCGAATACACAGGCAAATTTTACTTGTTCTTAGGACCGCTTCTGTACAATAGGATAAACGCTACAGCAAATATTTATCCTCTTAATTATTCTCGTTGTAAGCAAGTACTAAAGAATGCCCTCCAAGGGATGTCCTACGATGACACAGAGGAGTTAATATCTGTATTAAAATAAATATTGATAACTATATTACATTTATGTCTTAATTATTCAAATTAAGACATAAATCTAATATAGTTATCAATATTGAGCCACTTTGGTATTGTACTAGCTCTTATTATACAACGTGTTTCATATTAGTGTGGTCATATCTCAAGGTTGCATTGGGTAGGGCCTAAATAATATATTGCGCGGGGTCTTTAATTAATTTAATAAAATATTGACTTATAATGACGTAGTCGATAAATTTTCCTTTTTATCGATAGCTCATTGAAATGAAGCTCTAAGACTGCACTACAAAATAAACATATGATTAGAATGAACTCTAGATTTGACCTCAAGTAGGTTTGCCAAACAGTGAAATAGATTCGGACAGTCTCGTTGTTACTCAAAATTTTAACCAACAGATAAAGTTACTTTATCAATAGTTATCATACAAAATAGTTTCCGAATCACAACTTGGGGTCAAAATAAAGAGTGCCTACTCAAAGTTATTTTTGAAGTTTTTCTATGAATTTATGTATCACGTGATTGTCGTGAATGTCACAACTCACACGTAATTTGTTGTCAACCTACTCAAATACCAGGAGCAACGCATTTGCTGTCGAAGAAAAGAGAAGAAACATTTATGTTCTTGTCTTCCTTAAATTTACACTTTTTTTAAATTGGTTCCGCACAGATATTTAAAATACAACTGCTGTTTGTGTAGAAGTTTATGTTGTAGCTGTTGAGAACGCTGGTGGGTATAGTAGTATGTAGGTATTCAGTTTCGGGATAGAGAGATCGTGGATGCCAGTCACTGCACTACCATATCGTGAACTCTCTTTCGACTCATTTACCATGAAGTAAATGATCTGCAAGGTGTTTGGTTATTTTTGACCGACTTTAAAAAAGAGTAGGTACTTAGGTTCTCGATTCGTCATGATAATGTGATGCATAAAAGTTCATAAAACATTATCGCTAAAAGTGGCAACTTTAGCGATAATGTTTAGAAAAAGTAGGAGGTGTTGGTGTCAGCTTCACTAATATGTATCTTAAGGACCCCTAAAAATTACAAAGAGAACCGCCCACTTTTTTGATTGGAGCCGCTTTGAAGAAACTAGGTATCAGTAGCGATGTCGGCATATATCAAAGACGTACACGTCACAACACGTAAATTTTACCGCAAAACCCATATTATTCCGGTGTTGCAAGTTAACGCAATGTTCTTCATAAACGGGGACTTTATTAGCTTTTTTTATGCTGGATATTTGTTCATTTTAGCAATTGGTAATAAATTACTAATCTTAGACTACATGGATAAAGAAAGTCGCTTTTTCCGTCTGTCTGTTCTAATGTATGTTTAGTTCTTGAAAACTACGCAACGGATCTTGAAGCGGTTTTTTTTTTAAATGGGTTTAAGTAGGTTTTGAAATGTATTTACATGCATACTATCATGCGAGCGACGCCGCGCTGGCATTCAACAATTTTATTTTATTTCATAGGTCTTAGGGAAATATCCTGTGTTTATGGTAAATAATAATTATGTTATTATTTATCTCTTAAATTATTTTATACTAGGTACCTACTAGCTTTTTTTCATAAATAAAACTAAGTACCTTCTTGGTACTTTTATTAGATTTTTACCAAAATTACGACGTAATTCAAGGAAATAAGACATTGCACTTGGGCAACACTTACAACTATCTAATTTCTTTTCAGTTGCAAGTAAACTTTGATATTAGGCGTACGTAGTAATCTGTGTTAATCGATCATGGCGTATTTAAGTAATAGTGAATATTATGAAATGATACTTTGCGTCGGGGCAGCCGATGGCAGTCTGCGTGAAGCTCGTCGCCTTTATCGAGAAAGATTTGTGGACAATATACTCGAAGGTGAACGGCGGCGGTTACCATCTGTGGAGTGCTTCCGAAAAATGGTGAACCGTTTACATGACACTGGTTCTTTCCGTGGTTCCCGCTCAGAAGGCAGACCATCTGTTGTACCACCAGAGCAAGAAGAAAGTATTCTCGAGCATTTTCAATCCAATCCCAGAACAAGTACTCGCCGCGCTGGAATTGTTCTGGGAATGAATCATTTGAGAGTATGGCGCGTGCTAAAAGCAGATGGTCAACATCCGTACCACTTCAGGCACACCCAAGAACTGACACCGGCTGATTTCGTACCACGTCTCAACTTTTGCCAGTGGTACCGAGAGGAAGCACAACGATCCCCTAGTTTCGCGAACCGTATTTTATGGACCGATGAAGCATCTTTTACTCGTGCTGGTATCAGTAACCAACATAACGAACATGTATGGACTCATCAGAACCCACACGCATCTGCAGAAAACAACTTTCAGCATCAGTGGCGTGTTAACATTTGGGCGGGAATAATCGGAGATATTTTAATTGGTCCTTTCGTGCTACCGAGTTCGCTAAACGGTGAAAATTACCTCGCGTTCCTTAGAAACGTCTTAGAACCCGAACTTGAAAACTTGCCTGTAACATTGTACACAAATATGATGTACCAGCAAGACGGGGCGCCAGCACATTATGCGAGAGATGTACGGGCGTATTTAGATGAGCGGTTTAACCAGTGGATCGGACG